>JAIUJO010000347.1:274449-461949 GCA_023846275.1 Vanilla planifolia
GCATAAATAGCAAAAAACCATTATTTTGATATTTTTTTAAAATATATTAACTTTGAAGTGAGATAATGTAATGTAATGTGATTAAATTGTGGTGATGTGAAGGTCAAAAGAGATGAGATTTTGAGTTACATAGAAATTTAACCAAACCAAATCCATGCTATTTTAAAAAAGGCTTAAATTTCATAGGAAAGTTGCATTCAAAGATATTAGGTAGATTGTCTTTAACTTTTTAAATTATCGAATGTCATAATAATCAAAAGTGTCATAAATTGTGCTAAAGCAAAAAAAGCTTTAAGATATAAAAATAAATATTTGGTTGGATAGAGATTGCTAAGATGAAATAATGTTAAAATAATTTATTATTTTCAAATTAAACAAATATATATATTAAAGAAAAATTGGCACAAATTGAAGCAATGTATTAAAGACATGTAAATGTCACATTAGACAAGAATAAGAGCTACATTGGAATGTAACCTAATCTAAGAGAAACATTTAAAGAAATGAAATAAATTATAAGAGAAAGTTGAATTTAATAATGTTAAGCAGATTTAATATAACATCTTAGATCATCAAGTCTTTTAAAAAACAAAATTTCATCTAAAATGTGTCAAAACCCAAGAAAATAAAATATTTAATTAAACAAAAGAGAAATTTTATTCAGAAGGTATTTGTCTCTGTTAGTCTTATGACATTTCTTTCGCCTCCATCATAATGTATTTAGAATTACTATGAATTTTCTAATTAAATAAGCATAAATAAGAATCAATTAATATCTTAATATTAATTAGGCATGCATTAAAGCTAAAATGAGGTAAATTGAAGAAATGCAACACAACAAATCAAAGTGATGTAAATGTCACACAAAAGGTGATTAAGAGTTACATATTAATGAATCCAAATCAAAGTAAGTATTTTGATAAATAACCTATATCATTTGAGGAAGCTATTCCGAGTTATTAAAGAGATCAAGTTTAACATCCTCTATCATCAAATCATTTATGAGCCAAAATGCTTTATAAAATTGGCAAAACTATTAGAAACAAAAATATTGCAAGATATAAAAAAGTAATTTATTTTAATATCGCTCGTAATGGCAAGACCAATGATATTTTTTCATCTCCAACAAACCACATCTCAATAACTCTAATAACAAAATTAAACAAACAATAATGTCAACAAAGCAATTGTTTTAAATTAAGTAGACCTATTTTGAAGAGAGAATAAGATAAACGTAAGCAATGCTATATGACTAAACAAAAGGGATGCTTGGTCACGTGGGAAGACAATTAGGGTTTCATAGTAATATTATAAAATTGAAGAGAATGGTTTGTAGAAATAAAATAAATTGTATGGGAAAGCAACATTCCAATACAATATGGAGATCGAGAGTAACAACCTTTAGAGTCTAAAGAGTTATGAATCAAAATTTCTTGAATAGAGTAACAAAACTTTAGACAGTAACATATTTAAATATTCAAAAATGAATAATTAATTGGATAGTCATCATTGAGATGAGTCCAACAAACTTAATTACATCTCAATTAGGACTCATTTGGAATTAAACAAACTAGCAAGTAAAATAACCATACAAAAAACATAAATAATTATTTTCATAATTAGTAAATGTATAATGAAAGAGAAATAACATAAATTGATTAAATATAATATAAACAAGTCAAAGTAATATAAAGGTCACATGAGAGTTCAATTAGAGTATGATAATAACATAACCTAATAAAAGAAAAAAAATTGAAGAAATAAAAACAATTATTTGCAAAAACCACTTTCTTAGATATCTAGCACAAGGGGTATAGTATGTTTGATCATCAAATCTTGTACAAATAAAACTAACTCAAAAACAAATCAGAATTCTAAAAAATAAAAAAATATTTAGAAATACAAAGTAAATGCTAAACTGTATATAGCTTTTTCAGATGAGCCCAATGACTTTTATTTTAAGTTAATATATAACGATGATAAAATAAGTCAAATTGACGTAATGTAATGTGGCCAAATCAAATGCTTGTAAATGTTGCTGGAGAGGAAATTTGCAATTCAATAGTAATACATCTAAATGAGGGAAAATCATTTCAAGAAATAAAAAAATTATATGAGTAAGCTATACTCCTAAATGGTAAGGAGACAGAGCATAACATATTGTATCCTTAAATCATTTATTAATCAAAATACTACATAAAAGCATGACAAAAATTAGAAAATAAAATATTTAAATTTATAAAATATTATGTACTATATAGCTCATTGAGACGAGTCCAACAGCACTATTTTTGTCTGCAATAGATGACATTTTGAATATGATTGATTAACAAAAAATTAAATCTAAATAATAAAAATTATTTCTTAATATTAAAGGGATTTTTGCTAAAGTAAAAATAAGATAAATTTAACTAATAAAATACAACTAAATTAAAGCAATTTTAGAGTGACATAAAAGGAGTATTAGTGTTTCATAGTAATATTATCAAATCAAGAAGAAAGATTTGAGGAAATGACATAAGTTATATAAGAAATCTACATTCCAAGATAATATGGAGATCAAGAGTAATGGTGTCTTTTTTTGAATGTTGTACGAATCAAAAGGCCTTGTAAAGCATGCCAAAACCTTAGAAAATAAAATACTTAAAAACTTTAAAGAACACATTTAATTAGGTAGTGCTCTTAAATCTTAATTTGACCTCATTTAGAATTACTAAAACTTATCAATAGAAATTAACATAGATGATGATAAATTGTATTTTTATTTAGTAAATTTAAATTAATAAAAATTAAAAAATATAATATACCAATACTAATGTGATGTAAAGGAAACATGTAGGAATTGTTAGTCCTTGATAATAATATAGTAAAATCAAAGAAAACAATTTGAACAAATGAAATAAATTATTGGTTTATGCATCGTTCAAATAAATTAAGGACATGAAGTCTAAAATCCTCAATCTTCAAGTCATAGATCAATAAAAATGCCTCATAAGGAGCATCAAAACAATTTGAAATGAAGTACTTAAAAATACAAAATAAATATAAAAGTGGATATGCATTTTCGAGAAAAGTTCAATAATATTTGTTTGATCTATATTAAACCAAGTTTGGAATTACTACAAATTATTAAAATAAATGATTATAAAAGTATACTTTATTATTAAATATTAAGTAAGTATATGTTAAGCCTAAAATACGCTAAATCTCACAGTGGGAGGATACTTAGAATTCTATTGTAATAAAATCAAAGTAGGGCAAAAAATTTCAAAAAATGAAGTAAATTTTTTGGGAAAGCTACTTTTCAAAATATTAAGGAGATTTGGCATGACATCGTCAATTGTTAAGTCATATGCGAATAAAAATTCCTCATAAAACATGTTATAAATTGGAAAATAAATTATTTAAAATTTGAAAGTATTAAATTGCATTCAATGTCTCTAGAAGAGTCCAACGACATTTTTTCATCTTCATTAGACCCTGTTTGTAATTACCATGAATTAACAAAAATGTTTATCTCATTTCATTCAAACCTTTTATGGAATTATATGGTGTTATAGAATTAAATATCATAAATAATAATAATTTATTTTTTAACTATTAAGTCTATATATAAAAATGAAGAAATAAGTTATGTTAATGTAATGTAATATAAAAAAATTATTTAGATGCATGCCAAAACTCTTAAAAATAAAATGCATAAAAATATAAAAAATTATTTAGATGGATGATCTTAAGTAGGTTATTGCCAATGACAAATTTTTATTTAGACCTCATTTACAAATACTACAAATTACCTATGTAATTAGACTTAATTAATAATAAAGTTTTATTTAATTATTTAGGAAATATATATTAAAGTCAAAATGATATAAATTGAAGCAATGTATTATAGTCATTCAAAGTGATGTGAAGGTCATAGGGGAGTAGAATTTTGTTTTCAAAGACATATGATCAAATGAAAGCCAAACATTTTTGGAAATGGTAAATTCATATGGGAAATCTATTTTATAATATACAGAGGACATCGAGCATAAGATCTTATATATTCAAATCATATACAAATAGAAATGTGCCATAAATCATGCCTAAGCCTTTGAAACTAAAATATTTAAAAATATAAAAAAACAAATATTTAAAATTGCTATGAATTACTAAAGTAATTGAACTTAAATAACAACAATATACTATTTTAATATTATGAAAAATAAATTTAAAGGATAAATGAGATAAATTTAAATAATGTAGTATAAAAAATCAAACCAATGTAAAAAATCACATAGAAGAATTATTTCAGCTATATATTAATGTTAACAAATGTATGTAAAAAAACTTCAATAAGTTAGGTAAATTGTATTGGAAATCTATATTCCAAGTCAATAAAGATATCGTTTGTAACATACTCAATCATTAAATGTGGTAGAACTCAATATCCCTTATAAAGTCAACTAAATCAAAGAAATCAACATATTTAAAAATAAAAAATAGATGTTTGTTTGTAAAGTGCTCATCAACATGTTTCGAAAGGTATAAGTTTTGACATGATTAGAACTTGTTTGGAACCTTTTTTAGATTAACAAAACAAATAAGATAAAAATCAATAAATTATTTTCCTAATTTTAAGTGCGTAAATAATAATTCTAAAAATGTGTAACTTAAATAAATATAATATAAAAAATTCAAGTTAAACTTTTGAAGAAATGAGATAAATGTTTTGAGAAAATTGCATTGAAATATAATAAGAAGATATACTATAGCATCCTCATTCATAAAAAAGGTATGAAAAAAATATCTTATAAAGTAAGAAAATTCTATAAAATGTAAAATAGTTAGAAACCTAAAAATAATTATTTAATTGGATTGTGTTCAAATAGATGAATCCAACAACACTTATTTCCTCTCATTCAAAACATATTCAAATTTATTGTGACTTACCATATTAATTAAAAAAGTAAATTATAAGTTATTATTTTAATATTAGAAAAAACTATTTACAAACCCAAATGAGATAACTTTAATATATATAATATAACCAAATCAATGCCATGTAAAAATTATACTAAAAGAGACCTATAAGTTACATAATAATACAACCAAATAAAATAAAAAAATTCAAAAATAGAGATAAATTTTAACTGAAAGTTGCTTTTCAAGATACTAACTACATCGACCATAATATCATAAACCATCAAATAAAGTATGAAAAAGAAATGGCTTCTAACATATTACTAATCCTATAAAATAAAAATTTTAAAAATATCAAAAAATATATTTAATTAGAATTCTAGGTTATTAAGGACATCATGTGTAAAATCCTTAATCATTAAAGAAGTCTTTTTCAAAAAGCTCATAAAGCAAGCCAAACTAACCTTGCTTTGAATTACAATTAATTACAAAAAAATTAGATGAAATAATAATAAATGATATTTTAAATAATATATATAAGATAAATGGAGATAAATTTAATTAATATAATATAAGAAAATAAATGATATATAAATCTAACATGAAAGGAGATTTAGAGTTAGTGAAATAACTTAATCAAAAAAAACATTTAAAAAACATGAGATAAATTTTATGGAAAATTTGCAATCTACCATAATTAATAGGTGGATTGTAACGTCCCTGATCTTTAAATCAAGTACAAATGAAAATGCTGGATAAACTTTGAGAAAATGATATTAAATAAAATATTAAATAAGTGTAAAAATAACTATATTTTTGAATAAAGTATGTTGGGTTAAGTACAATAACATTTGTTTTATCTTCACTAAACAAAATTTAGAATTATTATGAATTACAAAAATAATTAAACATAAATAAAACAAGTTATTTTTTTAATATTAAGTAAATATATAGTAAAGCTAAAATGAGATACATTTAAGTAACTTAGTATAACTAAATCAAAGTGATGCAAAAGTCACATGAGAGGAGAATTAGAGTTCCATAAATTTATAACCAAATAAAAGATAAAATTTTGAAGAAATGAGATAAATTTTTTTTTATCAAAGTTACATTCAACACACCAAGGAGACTAAGTGTAACTTTCTCAATCATAAATTTATTTACAAATCTAAATCACTTATAAATCATGCCAAAACCTTAGATTTTAAAATAATTAAAAATATTAAAAAGAATATTTAATTTTATATAGCTCATTAAGGAGAGGTTAATGACCTTTGTTTGATATTAATTGGACATCGTTTAGTATTATTATGAATAACAAAAAAATAAAGATATATAATAACAACCTACTTCTTTATTATTAAGAAATTGCATATTAAAACTAAAATGAAAGAAATACAAGCCATGTAAAGTAACCAAATCAATTCAATGCAAATGGTCACATAATGGGAGATTTATAATTGCATAGTAATATAGCCAAATCAAAGCACAAATATCTAATAAATGAGATAAATTGTGTGTGTATTTTTCTTTTCAAAGCACTAAGGAGATAAAAAAAACCATCATCAAACATCAAATCAAATTTGAATCAAACTTTCTAAAAAATAATGAAAATCTCTCAAAACATATATATTATTAAATATAAAAATAGTATTTAATGGATAATGATTGTCAAGACAAGTCCAAAAACAAATGTTTCATCAATATTACACCTTATTTTTAATTATAATGAATTAACAAAGTAAATAAGAGAAAATACTAATAAAGTATTATTTTAATATTGTATAAATATATATATTAATGTTGAAATAAGTTAAAATAAACAAATGTAATATAAAAAAATAAAACATAATGTAAAAGCCACATAAGAGAATAAATAGGATACATTTATGGGAAGGAAGCATCTCAAGATAAATACAAGATTGAGTGTAACAACCTTATTCAACAAATGAAGTACCAAATAAAATATCTCATAAAATATGTCAAAATCAGAATATATATATATATATATATATATATATATATATATATATATATATATATATATATATATATATATATATATATATATATATATTAATTTGGTAGATCTTGTTTAGATGAGTCAATCTATGTTTATTTCATCTCTATTGGACCTCAATCGGAATTTCTTTGAATAACAAAAGTAATTAAGAATAAATAATAATAAATTATTACATTAATATTTGTTAAAGAAAAATAATAATAAATTATTACTTTGCCTAGTGTTTTATCATTGTATTGTAGTATCGCCACAAATGACGAGCCTGTCAAATTATGACATGGGGTTTTGCCTTGTGCTTTATCATTGTATTGTCAAGTCGCTTTACCATATTTATTGTGAGTGCCCACGTGCACAAGAGCGTTGGCATTCGCAGCATGTGTGCACGACCATTGAGGCGTTTAGCATGGCCCACCTGTGAGTGATGGAGGGAACTTCATGTAGTTTTTTTTAAATATGCAGTGACTGCTGGGTTGAGGAGTTGCAATGATAAGATACACAGCATGACAATTGCTACAGTATTTCACGACATTTGGGAGAATAAAAACTCGAAGAAGCACAAAGAGCTAGTGATCAAGTACACCACATTAATTCGAAATGTTCAGATTACTACTGCCATGGCAATGAAGCAATATAATGAGTATGTATCCAAGCCCAACGAGAACCCTCACAACTCCTTGTAGTTGATTGTAACCCCTCACACTGTTCCCCCTTCAACTGGATGGATAAAGATTAATTGCGTTGCCACTGTTGGGATGATGTTGCTGGTGTGGGCATTGTGGTTAGAGACTATTTGGGTAGGCCCCTTCTCATGGTGTGTACAAGGTACTTTTCACATTCTAGTGAGGCTATGGAGGCTCAGGCAATCTTGTAGGCCCTCATCATGGTTAGGCAAAGGTTTCTTGACTCCCATGCTATTGAGATCCAGATGGACAGCACTCTGGCATTGCAGCAGGTGTAGAACATGATCATGCACCCACCTACTGGACGATCCTTTGTGGAGGCGATCGCACATGCGGGGAGCCTTAATGTGCAGCATATTTTGCATGTTGCATCGTGAGGGCAATGCCCCTGTAGACTGCGTTGCATGTGCTGCATGTAGAAATGATGTTATGTGGGACAAGGGAATGCCTCTTTCCAAATAGCTTCTCAAGCTGTTGCTGACTGATTTTTTGTTCGATCTTCCTCAGAGGACTGTCTGTAATGGCTATGGCCTTTATAAATAAGAGAAAAATTGAACTATAAATGTAATAAATTAAAACAATTTAATGTAGCCAAATCTAATTAATCTAAAGCTTACTTGATAGGATAATTAGAGTTATATAATAATAAAACAAAACAAAAGTTATAACATTGAAGAAATTATATGAAGTATACAAGAAAGATGCATTCTGAGATAGTAAGGTAATCGAGTTTAACTTTATTAATCATTAAATCATGGGTGAATAACTAAATGTCTCATAAAATATTCTAAATAGACTGAAAATAAAATTTTTAAAAATATTTTAAAAAATATTTAATTGGATAGAAGCCTTTAAAAATGAGTTCATCGTCATTTGCTCTAAATTAGACTTGCATTGGATTTCCTAAACATTTCAAAAATAAACAAGCACAAAAATAAAAAAATTACTTTAATATTAGGTAAATTTTTGTTAAAGCTAAAATGCCACAAATTTAAAAATATAATAAAGGAAAATAAAAGTGATGTAAATGTCACATGAAGTGAGAATTAGAGTTATGTTGTAAAATAACAAAATGAAAATAAATTTTTTTAATAAAGAGATAAATTGCATATGAAAATTACATTCTAAGATACTAAAGAAAATCAGTGTAACATCCTCAATTATCAACATAGGTAAGAATCAAATTATCTCATAAATGATGTCAAAACCCAAATAATTTAGATATTTCAAAGTTAATATCTATTAAGATTGTGTTGCAAGAGATAATACGATGACTTTTGTTTCTTCTTGATCGATCATCACTTGGAGTTACTACGAATTACCTAACTGAATAAACATAAATAATAATAAATTATAATTTTTATAATAAAAAAGATATTTATTTTAATTTAAATGACTTAAATTGGAAAAATTCAATATAATAAAATTAGTTTGATGTAAAGGACACATGAAAGGAGGTTTAAAGTTACAAGATAACAACAAAACAAAGCACACATTTTAAAAAAATGAGAAATTTAATGAGATAGTTGCATTCCAAGAAACTATAGAGATCAAGTGTAACTTCTTGCATCATGAAATCAGATACAATCTAAATGTCGTATATAGAATCTTAAAACTATAAAAAATAAAATATTTAATCATATTATGATAAGTATTTAATTGAAAAGAGTACTTCGAGTTGAGTCTAATAACATTTGTTTAGTCTCCACTGTCATCATTAGAACCTAAAGAAAAATACCAAAGAAAATAGCCACAATAAAATAAATCATTATTTTAATTTTAAGTAAATAAATATTAAAATTGATACAAGTTAAATTAATGAAATGAAATACAACCAAGTCAAAGTAAAGTAAAGGTTGCATAAGAGCATATGTCGAGCAACATCGTAAAAAAATGAAATCAAGATGAAACATTTTAAAAAATAACTAATTATATAGGAAAGTTCCTTTCTATGAAACTAAGGAGATATAATGTAACATCATTGATCATCAAATCTGATATTAATAAAAATGTTTTATAAAACATATCAAAAAATGAAATTGATACTTAAATTGACACCAATTGTTGAAGCAAGTCCAATGACATCTCTTTCATCATGATGAAACTTTGTTGTGAAATGTCATACGAGTGGAGATATAGAATTACATTGCAATATAATGCAATCAAAGCAAAAACATTGAAGAAATGAGATAAATTAGTAAACAAGATTACATTCCATCATACTATGGAGATTTAATGTAACTTTCTTGATCATAAAATTGGGAATGACTCTAGATGTTTACGAAAACTCATGAAATTCCTTTAATATAAAGAATTTAAAAAATATAAAAACATATTGAATTGTATATATCTCATCATGTGTCTAATGATATTTGTTTCATATACATTTCACCTCATTACAAATTAATGTGAACTATCAATAAAAATGTGAATGAATAATATTAAATTATTAATTTTAAGTAAAAATATATTAGATCTGAAATGACCTAAATTGAAGCATTGTAATAAAACCAATTGAAAGCAATTTAAAGGTCACATTAGAGGGAATTTTGAGTTAAATGGTAATATAACAAAATTAAAGAAAAAATTTTCTAGAAATGAGATAAATTATTTGAAAAACTACATGCCATTGTACTAAGAAGGTCAACTGTAATATTGTTTGCAAAATAAGGTACAAATGTAATTATCTCATAAATCTTGCCAAAACCTTTAAAGCTAAAATACCTCGATCATCGAATTAGGTATGAAACAAAAAAAACCTTCTAAAGCATGTTAACATAAAAAAATAAAATTTTTTAATACATTAAAATATATTAAATTAAATAGACCTCACCAAATTGAGTTCAAAAATGTTCATTTTATCTCTATAAGACCTCATTCAAATTACAATAAATTACAAAAATAAATAAACATAAATAGTAATAAAAAATTATTTTAATAACAAAATTTATATTCAAGATGAAAATAAAAAAAACTAAAAGAAATTAATATATCTATGTAAAAACAATACGAAGGTTTCATGAGAGGAGATTTCGAGTTATGTAATAATATAACAAAATCAAAGTGAAAATTTTGAAAAAATGATTTAAATTTTATGGTAATACTTCATTCTGAGATTTTTTGAAAATCATGTGTGACTTCCTTAAATATAACATAAATTATAAAATAAAATTCCTTGTAAAGTATGCCAAAAAATAGAAAAAATTAAAAAATAAAATAATTATTTTAATGGAGAGATCTCGTCAAAACTAATGCAACGACATATTTTTGCCTCCATTGAACATCATTTGGAATTACTACAAACTTGAAAGTTTAATAAAAATAAACAATAATAAATTTTTAACCTAAAATTTAACAAATATATGTTAAAGTTGAATTACGATAAATTTAACCCATAATATAACCCAATAAAAGTTATCTAAATGTCACATGAAAGAAGAATTAGAGTTTTAGAGCAATACATCAAATTAAAGAAATAGATTTGAAAAAGCGACTTAAATTATGTAAGAAACAATCATTTTATATATTGAGGAGATTGACTCAAATATCCTCTATCCTCAAATGAGAATAGAGTTGTAAACGTTGTTTGTTTTGCTCCATGATACCTTGTTTCGAATGATAATGAATTGCCAAAGTAAATAAGAATAAATAATAATAACATTAAATTTTTAATATTATGTAATATATATAAAGACTAAAATGAAACAAATTGAGCTAATGTAATGTAACAAAATTATAGAGATATAAAAGTCATAAAAGAAGAGATTAACAGAAAAAATTTCAAAATTTTATATAAATTGAATAAAAAGCTACATTAAAAAATATTAAAGCGATCGAGTGTAACATATTCACTCATCAAACTAGGTATGAATAAAAACATTTTGTTAAGAAAGCTAAAATTATAAAAAGCAAAATATTTAAAATGATGCTAATAAATATTTAATTGGATATATCTCATTGAGACGATTCTAACGATGTTTATTTCATCTTGATGAAATCTTTTTTGGTTTTTTTATGAGTTACAAATGTAATTAAATATAAACAATAATAAAATTTTATTTTAATACTAAACAAATACTTTGTCATGTAAAAATGCAATAAATTAAGGCAATGAATTGCAACAAAATCCATCCTATGCAAATGTAGCGTGAAAGGACAGAGTTACATAGTAATATTACAAAATAAAACTTAAACTATTAAAAAAAGACAAATTATGTCGGAAAGTTTTTTTCAAGGATGATAAGGAGATGGAGTGAAAGAATTTAAATTGTTTAATAAAGTATGAAATGATATGTCTTATAAAACTTTTCAAAACCTTATAAAATAATTTTTTAATAAATACAAAAATAATATTTAATCGCATTGAACTTATCGATTTTTGTCTAATGAACTTTCTTTCATCTCAACCGAATCTCGCTTCAAATTAAATAAGGATAAATTCTAATAAATTTTTAATTAAATATTAAGTGTATATATATATATCTCAAAGAAGAAATAAGATAAGTTAAAGAAATATAATATAACTAAGTCAAAACAATATAAATGTCATAAGAGAGCAAATTTAGACATACATAGAAACATTACAAAATCAAAGTAAAAATTTTGAATACATAATACAAATTATCAGAGAAAGCTTCATCACAAAATACTAAGAAGATCAAATGTGACATCCTTAATCTTTAAACTAGTCATAAATCATAATGACTTTAAAGATTATTAAAATGATAGAAAATTAACTTTTTAAAAAAATGTGCATTTAATAGAATAAGGCTTATCAAGGCAAGTTCAGAAAAGTTCATTTTGATTAGAATTACCCTAGTTTTAAACTTTTGTGAATTTAGAAAGTAAATTAGGAAAAATAATGCAAAATTGTGATCTCAATACCAATTGAATAAACATATTAAAGTTGAAATGAAATAAATTAAAGTTAGATAATATATCCAAAAAAAAAATATGTATAGGACACAAAAAATGGTATTTAGAGTTATATAATAAAATAACCAAATTAAAGTTAAAAATAAGAATAGATGAAATAATTTATATGAGAAATTTGCTTACCAAGATACTAAGGAGATTGAGTGAAACTTCCACAATCACAATATTAGATTCAAATTAAAATATCATGTAACGTGTGCCAAAATTATAGAATATTAAAATATAAAAAATAATTTTTTAATTGGATAGACCTAGTTTAGGTGAGTCGAATGACTTAGTTTCACTTTCATTGGACCTCACATTAAAAAGTAGCAATAAGTTATTACTTAAATAAGAATAGATGAGATAATTTTTTTCTCTCATTTAAACTACATTTGGTACTACTATAATTTATAAAATTAAATAAGGATAAATAATACCAAAGTATTACATTAATATTAAAAAAAATATTTAACAAATCTAAAAAGAAGATAAATTAAATGATTATAATATAACCAAATCAAAGAGATGTGTATGCCACATAATAGAAGAATTAGAATTTCATTGTAAAATGACAAAATGATAATGAAAAATTTTACAAATGAGCTTAATTGTATAAGAAACTTTCATTTCAACATACAAAAGATATCAAGTGTAAGATCCTCGATTTTCAAATTAATTATGAAGAAAAATATCTCATACAGCATGAAAAATAATTACCAATTTAAATAAATAGAAATGATAATTTATTATTATTTTAAAATTAAAAAGGTATATATTAAATCTATAATGAGATAAAATGAAATAATATACTACAACCAAATCAAAATAATATAAAGTCACACCAGAGGAGATTGGGAGGTTCATTGTAATATTACCAAATCAATGTGAAAATTTTGAATATTGACGTAAATTCTATGAGAAAAGTTCATTCAGAGATAATAAAAAGATTGAGTATATCATCTTTGATTGTTAGGAAAGACATGAAGAAAAATATCTCGTAAAGCTTCTAAAAAATCACAAAAAAAATGTTAAAAGATAAAAAAAATTAATGTTAACTAAAATACTAAGGTTACAAATAATTTCAAAATTAAATAAACATAAATAAAGATATATTATTATTTTAATATTAAGCATAAATTTATTAAATTTGTATTAAATAAATTAAAAATATAATATGAACAAACACAAGTGATGTAGAGATCACATAAAAGGAAATTTTGAATCTGAAAACAATATAACCAAATCAAAGCAATCAAAGTTGAAAAATAAGATAAATTATATTGTAAAATGTTATACTAAGATATTAAGGAGATAAAGTGCAATATCCTTGATCATTAAATAAAGTATTTATCAAAAAAATCTCATAAAGAGAGTTAAAACCATAGAGCTATTTGAGCCAATTCTAATGATTTTTGTTTCATCTCAATAAAAACTTGTTTGGAATTACAATCAATTACCATGCAAAAAAGCATAAAAAATAATGAATAATTATTTTACAATTAAGTAAATTTATAATAAAGATAAAATTAGATAAATTAAAGCAATGCAATATAACAAAATCAAGGCATTATAATGGTCACGAGCGAGCAGAATTTGACTTTCATAGTGTTGTAACATAATCAAAGATAAAACTATGAAGAAATGAGGTTAATATTATGACAAAGTTGTATTTAAGATGTTATGGAGTTCGAGTGTAACATCCCTGAATATCAAATTAGATACAAATCAAAATGATTTGTAAAATTTGTAAGTTCTATTTAAAAAATATTTAAAAATATAAAATTGAATGTTTAAAGCAAAAACTTCAAAGAAATGGGATAAATTTAGTAGAAAATCTATTCCATGATACTAAGTTGATCAAGTGTAACATAGTTATTCATCAAATCAGGTATATATCAAAATGTCTAGTAAAACTGACCAAAATAAAATAAAATAAATATTTAAGACATTAAAAAAATATTTAATTAGACAAAGCTCATTAAGATGAGTCCAACTACATTTGCTTGGTCTCGATTTGATGTCATTTGTAATTACTATAAATTCATAAAATAAATAAGTTTAAAAAATAATAAACTATGATTTTTAATATTAATCTAAAATATTTTTAAATTAAAATGTGATCAATTAAAGCAAAGTAGTATAACAAAATCGATGTGACTTAAATATCATAGCATACCATATTTAGATTTAAATGATAGTATAATTAAATCAGTGCAAAATAATTGAATAAATAAGATAAATTCTAAAAAAATGTTTTATTTTAGGATATTATAAAGCTTCAGTGCAACACTCTTGACCATTAAATCAGGTACAAATCAAAATGATTACTACGGCACATAAAATCCATAAATTGCAAAAAAATGTTTAATTTAATAGAGCTAGTCAAGGATAGCCCAACAACATTCACTTCTTCTCTACCATACCACTTTTAGAAATATTGTGAATTGCCATAATAAATATACATAAATAATGACAATTCAATGTGACATAAAGGTCACATGTTAAGAGAACTAGCGATTTATAGAAATAAAATAAATTAAAAGTGAAAGATTGGTGATAAATAGTATAGGAATATTACATTAAAAGTACAAATGAGATTGAATGCAACCCCTCAATAATCTTACCAACTATAAAAAAATGACGTGTAATGTTTTTTGGAACCCTAAAAAGTAAAATATTTAAAAATTAAAAAAATAAATGTTTAATTGGATTGTGTTAATCAAAATAGGTCCAACTATTTTTGTTTTTTCTCTATTAGATCCTTTTTTGAGTTATTATGAATTATCAAAATAAATAAACACAAATAATATTATAATATTATTAGAATAATAAGTACATGTGTATAAAGCAAAATTAATATAAATTCTATGAATGTAATACAACTGAATCAAAATGATATAAAAGTAACGAAAGAGTGCTCTTAGAGTTACATAATAAAATAACTAAATTACTGCTAAAAAATTAAAGAAATGAGAAAATTGCATAAGAAAGTTCTATTCCAAGATGCTAAGAAACTTGAGTATAACAACTACAGTCATCAAATTAGCTATAAATAAGATTATTTTATAAAGCATGCCAAAACCCAAGAAAATAAAATATGTAAAAATTTAAAAAAAATATTTAGTTGGATAGAGATTGTCGAGACAACTCTAGTGATGTTTGCTTCATCTAAATTAGACTTCTTTGAGAATTACCACAAATTATTAAAATAAATAAGCACAAAGAATGATAAATTATTTTTATATTTAAAAAATATATATTAAAGCTTAAGTTTTATACAATAAAGTAATATAATTAAACCAATGCAACAAAATGGTGACACTATAGAGTATTTAGAGTTATTTATAATATAACCACATCATAGAGAAAAAAATTAAAGAAACAGGACAAATTATAATGTAAAGTTGTAGTCCAAGATATTAAGAAGATCTAATCTAAAATCCTTAATTGAGAAATTAAGAATGAATAAAAATTGTTCATAAAACAAACTAAAATTCTAAAAAAATATTTAAAAGTATATTTAATGTCATAGAGCTCATTGAGGAGAGTCTAACAACATTTGATTTGTCTCCAAGAAATGTTATTTTGGAAATACAATGAATTGACAAATTAAATTAACATAAATAATATCAAATTATTATTTTAACATTAACATGATATATATTGAAGAAAAAAATAAGATAAACTAAAGTAATGTAATATAAGCAATCAAAGAAAGGAAAAGATTATAGTAGAGAAAAGTTAAATTTTCGTCGTAATATACCAAATAGAAATGAAATATTTCAAGAAAAGAGAAGAAATATATAGGAAAGTTGAAATTTCGTAAAATAAAGGAATAAAAAATATAAAAAGGAATGTCTAATTTATTTGAGCTTTTTGAGATGAGTTGAATGATGTATTCTAAGTATCAATTGAACCTTTTTTAGAATTGTTGTGAATCTCCAAACAAATACGCAAAAAAATTAATTATTATTTTAATATTTAATAAATATATAAAAATTTGAAATGAGATTAATTAAAGCAATGTAATATTACAAAGTCAAAGCAATGTGCTGGTCACACAATGATAGAACTAGAGCTCCAAACTATTATAATAAAAAAAAAGTAAAATATTTTAAGAAATGAGATAAATTTATAATAAAGTTACATTCTAAGATACTAAAGATATCAAGTGTATTGTAACTAATTAGATCTCATATAGATGAATGAAATGATGTTAGTTTCATATTGAATGAAAAACATTTAGAATTATTATTAATTAAGAAAAAAAGAAACATAAAGAATAATCAATTATTATTTTATATCTTATAAAAATATAGTAATACTAAAATAAGACAAATATATCCAAAGTAATAAAACCAAATCAATTAGAGTCCGTTGCAATATAACAAAATAAAAAAAATCTGAAGGAATGTGATTAATTTTATGAGAAAGTTGTATTCCATGATATTAAGAAAATTTATAGAAACATCCTTGATCATCAAATTAGGTATTAATAAAAATCTCTCGTAAAAAATTATAGAATCCTTGAAAAAAATAATTTATAAAAATATAAAAATGAACATTTAGTTGACTAAAGCTCGTCAACATGAGTCCAAAAAAATTTCTTTCATGTCCATCAATAATACTTTGGAATTACTAATAAGTACTAATATAAAATAACATAAATAATAAAAAAATGGCTATTTAATGTGAACTAGTTATATATTAATGCTAAAATAAGATAAATTGAAGTGGTATAACTCAACCAAATCAAAAGAATTTTGTGATTACACAAAAGAAGAATAGGAGTACCACATTACTATAACAAAATCCAAGTGAATGATTTAAGGAAATGAGATAAATTTTAAGAGAAGCTTGCATTCAAAGATATTGAAGAGGTTGGATGTAAAATCCTTAATCATCAAAATATCTACAAAGCCATGAAAAAGAACAAAAAACCAAATATTTAATATAATAAAATTGATTATTTAATTGATTACTGTTGTTCAAGCTGAGTTCAACTATGTTTATTTTTTATCGATTGGATCTCGTTATCAGATACTAAAAATTACCAAAAAAATGAACATATATAATAATTAATTATTTTTTTTTATATTTAGTAAACATATAGCTAAGATGAAATGTGATTAATGGATGCATAAATGTTGTTTGATAGAACCCAATCGAGACACGTCAAACTATTCTTATTTAATCTTGATTGTATCTTTTGAGGAATTATTATGAATGACCAAAGAAAATAGAATAAATAATAATATACCAATATTTTTAACATTAAGTAAATATATATCAATTTAATATATGTTAAATTCAAGAATTGTAATATAGCAAAATGAAAGCAATGAAAATGTCATATAAGATGATATTTAGAGTTACATTGCAATATAAATAAATTAAAGACAAAAGTTTGAAGAAATTTTATAAATTATACTAGAAAATTACATTTCAAGATACAAAGAAAATTGACTACAATATTCTTGATCATTCAATTAAATTTAAATCAAAATATAATATAGAACATAACAAAATAATAATAAATAAAATATTTAAAAATTTATTAAAAATATATTTAAATTGATTAAGCTCGTTGAGATGATTCTTTTGACATTTTTGTCTTAGTCGCACCATGTTTGCAATTACTGCAAATAATAATGTAAATAAGTATAAAAAATAATAAATTATTTTTTTATTATTAAGTAAAAATATGTTAAGGCTAAAATGATATAAATTAAAGCATCTATTAATATAAATGTCACATGAGAGGAGTTTTTGAGTTACATAGTAATATAAAAAAACCAAAGCAAAAATAAAAAATGAGATAAATTATGTGGGAATGATGCATTCCAAGATATTATGTAGAATGAGTGTAAAATCCTGAAACATCAAATAAGGTACCAATCAAATTGCCTCAAAACACACACCAAAATTAGAGAAAATAAAATATTTTAAAATATAGAATTAAATTTTTAATTTTATAAAGCCTATCAAGTTAAGTTAACGATGTTTGTTTCATCACAATTGTGCATTATTTGAAACTGCTATAAAGTTGATGCAATGTAATATAACCAATTCAAAGAAACGTATGTCAAATTACAACATATTTAAAGTTTCATTATAATATAACAAAATGAAAAAATAATATTTGAAGAAATGAGATAAACTATGCTAGAAAGTTAAGTTCCAAAACACTAAGGGGATTGAGTGCAGCATCCATGACCATCAAATCAGGAAAGAATCAAAATGACATAAAACATACTAAAATCACAAAAGATAAATTATGAAATTAAAATTGAATATTTAAATTATTAAAACTCATCAAGGAGACTCCAATGACATTAGTTTCATTTGGATCATACCTCATTTGAAATTACTACAATTTTCCAAAGAAAATAAGCATAAATAATAATAAATTAGAATTTTTTTGTTAAGTAGACATAAATTAAACTAGAAATAAGATACGTTGATGTATTGTAGCATAGCCAAACAAAGGCAATGCAATGGTAATGTGAGAAGATATTTAGAGATATATAATAATATATCTAAATCGAAGTAAAAAACTTTCAAAAAAGAGATAAATTGTAAAATAAAGTTCCATTCCAATATGTACAACAAATCAAGTGCAATATCCATGATTGCCAAACCATGTAGTAATTCAAATGTCATGTAAAGCTCCCCAAAGAAAAAGAAAATAAGACATTAAAAAAATATAGAAATGAATTATTACGTGGAATGTGCTTATTAAGATTACTTCAATGACGATTATTTCATCTCAATCACACTTCTTTTCTCTTTAATTGAATTTAACAAAACTAAATCATTAATAAAAAAAATTGTTTTTTAGTATTAAGTAAATGTATATTAAAGTTGAAATGTGTTAAAATGATGCATTGTATTAAAAAAATCAAAACAATGGAAAGAGCAAATAGTAGCAGATTTAGATTTACAATGCAACATAACAAAAATAGAGCAAAAAATTAAAAAATAAGATAAACTATATAAGGAAGTTGCATTTGAAGAGACTATAGAGTTTGAGTATAACATCATCGATTGTCAAATATGGTATTAATTTAAATGTCTTATAAAGCATTCAATAATAGGAAATATAAAATTGAAAAATATAGAAATAAATATTTAATTAAATAGAGCTCATCAAGTCGAGTCGAATGGCATTTATTTTGCCTCTTACACCACTTTTGGAATTTCCATGAATTAATAAAATAAATAAGCATAAAAATTATAAGTAACTAATTTAATATATGAAAATTTATATTAAAGCTATAATGATATCAACTAAAGTAATAAATTATAACCAAATCAAAGTCATGTATAGGTCACATAATAGGAGATTTAAAGTTTCAAAGTTATAATAACTAATTAAACTAAAAAAGTTGAAAAAATATGATAAAATTTACGAGAAAGTTGTATTTTTTGATTAAACAAATATTTAGTGTAATAAACTTGACTAAAAAATTGGGTGCCAAATGAATTTCCTCATAAAACATCTTACAACCTAAGAAAATAAAATATTTAAAAAAATAAAAAGATTTGTTATTTAAAGAATCTTCATTCAGACCAATCCAAAATGTTTGTTTCATCTTGAATGAATCTCATTTAAAATTTTTATTATTATTTACCAAATAAAAAGAGAAAAAATAATAATAAAATACTATTTAAATATTAGTTCAATATATAATAAATAAATAAGGAGATTAGTTGAACAAATAGAATATAACCAAATCAAAGTGATGTAAAGGCCACATGAGATTTAATTTAGAGTTTCATAGTAATATAACAAAATTGAAGAAAATAATTTCATGAAATGAGATACATTAAATCAAAAAATTATATTTCAAGATAATAAAGAGATCAACTATGACATCCTCAATTATCATATTAGTTATGAATCGAAATGTTTCATAAAAAAATAAGAATCATAAAATAAAACATCAAAAATAAATATATTAAACGTAGTTTGAGATATTATGAATTATCATAGTAAAGAAGTATAAAAAATAACTATAACCAAACTATATATAAATAAATATATATTAAACCAAAATTGAGACATTAAGTAATATATTGTACCGAATCAAAAAAAAATTGAATGAGGATGATAAATTGCATTAAAAAGCCAAACTCCAATATACTTGGGAGATCGAGTAAACAATCTTGATCATCAATTTAGTAAGGAATTAGAGTTGTTTATAAAGCATGCCAAAATCTTTGAAAATAATGTATTTTAAAATGTATAAGTTAATATTTAATTAGAAAAATCTTAATGATATGAGTCAAATAATGTTTTTTCATCACAATCTATCCTTATTTAGAATTTTTGTGAAATTACAAAATAAAAGCACAAATAATGATAAATTATTATTTTAATGTTAAGTAAATATATTTCAAAGCAAAAATAAGTTAAATTGAAGCAATTAACTATAAGTACATCAAAGTGATCTTAAGGTCACACTAGAAGAGATTTAAAGCTACATAAAAATATAACCACATTAAAGTAAATAATCCAAAAAAATTAGATAAATTAAGTATGAAAGTTTGATCAAAGATTAGATAGTGTGTAACATTACCAAAATTTTGCCAAGTATGATTCAAGTTGTTTTGTAAAGTGTTCTAAAATCTTAGAAAATAAAATATTTCATAAAAAATGTAAAAATAAAAATTTAATTAGATAATTGATAATAGGAGCACAAACTCTAAATCTCCACTCGTGTGACCTTTAACTCTCATTGAATTAGTAATATTAGATTACTTTAATTTATCTCCAATAAATATTATTATATATTTACTAAATATTAAAATAATGATGCATTTTTATTTATGTTTATTTACTTTGATAATTAAGAGTTCTTTGAATAAGGTGTGATAGAGGTAAAGGAAACGTCGTTAGATTTATCCCAAAGAGCTCTTAAATTTTCTATTTTTATTCTTAGGTATTTAATTTTCTATTGTTTTGCATTTTTACTAAATATTTTAAAAAATTCATAGCTTATCTGATGATTGAGGATGTTACAAATAATCTCATCAATATTTGTACAACTTATCTCATTTTTTCAAATTTTTTACTTTGATTTTGTTATATTGCAATGTAACTCAAAATCTCCTTTCATATCACCTTTAGATCACTTTTATTTAGTTATATTATATTAGTTTAATTTATCTTATTTCAACTTTGATATATATATGTGCTCAATATTTGAAACATAAATTATTGTTACGTATGCATGTTATCATATTTACTTCGTAGTAATTTAAAACGAGATCCAATTGAGAAAAAAAGGCATCATCTGACTCATCTCAAAGAGCTCAATCTAATCAAAGGTTTTTTTTTCTATTTTTTAAAATATTTTACTATTTAAAGTTTTTAAATTCTTTACGATACATTTCAACTCATACCAAATTTGATATCATTCAATCTACTTAGTATCTAGCGATGCTACTTTCTATTACACTTTATCTCCTTTTAAAAGAAATTCTTTCATCTAATTAAATGTATTTTTATACTTTTTTAAATATTTTTTTGTCGACCTTTTTTTATTTTTACAAGATATTTTAGTTCACTTCTAGTTTAATAATCAAAATTGTTTCATTGAATCTACTATATATGTTAGAATGGAACTTTCCATTGCAATTAATCTTATTTCTTCTAATTTTTTTGTTTTCGTCTAATATATTACATTGTTTCAATTTATCTCATTTAAGATGGAAATTTTTTTTATTTTTGTTGATTTTATTTCGTAATTCACAGTAATTCTAAACGAGATCTGATGGAGACGGAATAAAAGCATATAGACTCGTCTTGACAAGCCCTATTTAATTCAATATTCATCTCCATATTTTTAAATTTTTTACTTTAAATAATTCTGGAATTCTTCATTGGACATTTTTATCAATTTAATGTTCGAGCATGTTACACTAAATCTTTATAGTATCTTGTAATGCAACATCCACATATAATTTATCAAATCTTCATCTCATGCGACATTTTTATTACCTTTATTTATTTATTTTGCATTTCTTCAATCTTCTTATTTTTAGTTTTAATGTATTTTTTAATAATGTTAAAATACTAATATATTCTTATTCATGTTCTTTTGTTTTGGCAATTCACAAAAATTTCAAATTATTTTTTGTTATGACAAAATAAATGTCATTGGTCTTGTCTACATGAGATCTACTTAATTAAATATTTATATATAAATTTTAAAATATTTAATTTTATATAGTTTTGACATTACTTATTAGAATTTTGGTTCATTCCTCATTTCATAATTAAGGTTGTCGCACTCAATTTTCTTAGTGCCTTTAAAAAAATTTCTTATACAATTTAACACATTTCCTTAGATTTTTTGTCTCAATTCGATAATATTACTACGTAACTCTAAATCTCACACTATGAGACCCTTGCATCACATTGATTTTTTTTTATTATATTTATTATTGTTTATCACTTTTTATCTTTAATAAATATTTACAAATATTAAATAATAATTTATAATTGTTTATTTGTATTATGATTTGTAATTCATTATAATTCAAAATGAGATCAGATTGAGAAGAAACAAATATCATTGGATACCTCAAAACAACCTTTACCCAATTAAATATTTATTTTTATATTGTTTTATAATATTTGATTTTTTATGATTTTTACATGCTTTACTAAACATTTTGATATATACCATATTTGAAGATTGAGGATGTTGCAATCAATCTCCATAATATCTTAGAATACAACTTTCTTTTACAATTTATCTAATATCTTCCAATTTTTGTCTTTGAATTGTGTATATTATAATGAAACACTAATTCTACTCCAATATGCCCTTTATATTACATTGTTTCAATTTATTTTATTTTAGAATTAAAATATTTTTACATAATGTTATAAAAATAATTTATCTTTTTATTTATCTTATTTGCAATTTAATTCATACTAAATCAAAATGATGTTTGATGGACACAAAACAAATAATAGTTGACTCATCTTGATGAATACTATCTAATTAAGTATTTATTTTTTCATTTTAATATTTTATTTCAAAGATTTGTTAAGGCTTTAGAAGGCATTTCAATTCACACCATATTTAATGATCAAGTAGGTTTTAAATGATCTCCTTAATATATCAGAATGAAACTTTACCTAGTAATTTATCACATTTCTTCAATTTATTTTCTTCAATTTAGTTAGTAACTATGTAACTATAAATCTTCTCTCATATGACTTTTAAAACACTTTGATTTAGTTAAGCTTAGAATTAATAATATAATTGATTATAAGTAAAATTTTTTAATAAAATGAGAAAAATTGTATAGAATGTTGCATTCCAAGATATTATGGAGATCTATTGTAACATCCATATCATCAAATACATTAGGAATTGTGATATCTCAAGGTGCATACAAAATGTTTTGAAATTAAAAGTTTTCAAAATTTTAGAATGAATATTTAATTGAATAGAGCTCATGGACATGAGCCCAAAAAATTTTTTTCATGTAAGTCAATCCTCATTTCATGTATCTTATAATTACCAAAGTAAATGAGAAAAAATTATTATAAATTATTATTTAATGTAAGAAGTCAATATATATTGGAGCTAAATTGAGATAATTGAAGCAATATAATCTAACTAATTTAAACTGATGTAAAGTTCACATGTGAGGAGAATTAGTGTTTTAAAGTGACAACCAAATAAAATCCAAAAATTGACGAACTGAGATAACTTTTATGAAATTGTTACATTAAAAAAATACTATAGAGATTGAGTGTAACATCCTCATTTCCCAAATTAGTTATGAATAAAAATTGCTTATAAAGTGTGCCAAAAGATAAGAAAATAAAATATTTCAAAATAAATAAATGGATATATAATTTATAAGGACTATAAACACAAGTCCAATAATGCATGTTTTATCTTAATCAGACATTATTTTGAATTACTATAAATAATCATAAATAATAATAAATTATTTTTTAAAATATTAAGTAAATATATATTAAATAATAAAATTACGTTAATGACTCACATAATAGTAGATTTAGAAGTAAAAAATAATATAACAAAATCAAAGAAAATATTTTAAAAATAATTGAGATAAATTACAAAAAATGTTTCATTCCAAAATACTAAAGAGTTCAAATGTAACATTCTAAATCTTTAAATATTGTAGGAATTAAAATCTCCCAAAATATATGACAAAACTTTTCAAAGTAAAATGTTTATGAATATAAAAATAAATATTTAATTGATTAGGGCTCTTGGAGAGGAGCCAACAGACTTTGCATCTTTGCAACCCATCATCATTTAGAATTTCTATGATTTAAAAAAATATATATATTAGCATAACTAATAAAAAATATAATTTTACTTTTAAGTAAATATATTTTAAAACTAAAATGAGAAAAATTGAAGCAATGTAATCTAACCTAATAAATGTAATGTAATTGTTTCAAGAGAGGAGAAATAGAGCTTCATAGTAATATGACAAAATGAAAGCAAAAAATTTGAGAAAATAATAAAAATAGTGCAAAAAAGTTTTATGCCAAGATACTAAGAATATTAAGTGAGATAGGCTCGATCATTAAATAAATCTTGAATTGATTTTTCTTGTAATGCTTAAAAAGCCCTACAAAAGTGACATCATTGAGATGAGTCCAACAACATTTTTTTGTCAATTTTATCTCATTTCAAATAGTGGAAATTATAAAATTAAATAATCAAAAATTGTAAAAATTATTTCATTAATATTTTATTAATTAAAGCAATATAATATAACCAAATCAAAGCGCTCTAAATGTGACATAAGAGGAGATTTGGAGTTACAAATTAGCATACCAAATCAAAGTGAACAAGTTTAAGAAATATAAAAGATTTTGTATGAAAGTCATGCTCTAGGTAATCAAGGTGGACGAGTATAACATCCTTGATCATTAAATTAGTTATGAGTCTAAATTACCAATAAAGAACTAAAAAATAATACAAAACTAAAAAATATTTTAAAAAAATATAGGGTTCAATACTTGTTTTGATAGATCTTATTGAGATATTTCTAACAACATTTGTTTTGTCTTGATCAATCACATTTGAAATTATTATGATTTACCAAAATAACTAAGCGTAATAACAAAAAATTATTATAATTATTTTAAGTAAACATATATGGAAATTGAAATGGGTTTAATTTAAGCAATGTAAAATTACAAAATGGAAGCATTATGAAGGTAACATGAGAGGACATTTACAGTAAAATATTAATATAACTTAATCAAAGTAAAATATTTTATTAAATAAGTGAAGTTACATGTGCAAGTTGTATTCATAAATACTTAAGAGATCGACTGTATCGTGGATAGTCAAATCCATTATGAATCAATATGTCTCGTAGCAAAAGATTAAACACTTTTGAATTTAATTTTCAAAACTAGTAAAAATAATATTTCAATGAATAGAGCTTGTCAAAACAAGTTCAATCATGTTTGTTTCTCCAATTATGAATGAAAATGTGTCATAAAACATATAAAAACCTTAGAAAATAAAATATATAAGTATAGAAATATGAATATCTAATTGGTTATCGTTTATTGCTGTGAGTCCACTTTATTAATATTCTTGATTAGACCTCAATTGGAATTACTACCAATAATAAAATAAAATAAGCTTAAATTATAAAAAATGTTTATTTCAATATCAAACAATGTATATTAATACTAAAATAAGACAAACTAAAGCAATTTAATATAACAAATCCAAGAAATGTAAAGGATGAACAACATCAAAATTAAATTTTCATTTTAATATAAACATATCAAATTAAAATAGTAAAAAAAATAAGATAAATTATACATTAAAGTTTCTTCAAAGATATTAAGATAATCGATTGCGACATCTTTGATCATCAAATATGGTATGAATAAAAATTATTTATAAAACATTCAAAACCTCAGGAAATTAACATATTTTAAATTATAAAAAATATTCAATTTGATGAAACTTGAAAAGTCAAGTTGAACAATGTCTATTTCATCCTTATCATTGCCCAATCTAAATAATTATGAATTGTCGATGTAGAAAATATAAATAACAGTATTTTATTATTTTAATAATATCGAAATAAATATTAAAACTAAAACATAATAAACTAATGTAATGTAATATTACTAAATCAAAATGATGTAAATTTCATTTGAAAGAAGATTTTACTTTTCATAGTAATATAACCAAATAAACAAATTTATAAAAATGAGATAAATTATAAAAGTAAGTTGCACTCCAATATATTAAAAAGGTTATTATAATATCATAGACCAATAAATATGATATAACTTAATCTAACAAGTGCAATATACCAAAATCTTATAAAATATAATATCTAAATTTATAACTATAAATGTTTAATTGGACAAATCTTGTCAAGATGTGTAAAACTTTACTTGTTTCATCTTGATTAAACATCATTTTAAATTACTATGAGCAACTAAAAAAAAAGAAATAAATAATATTAAATTATTGTTAAAATATTGAACATATATATTTCATTGTTTAAATAAAATCAATTAAAGAAATTTAATGTGGCAAAATCAATGACTTAAAGGTTAGACTTGAGATTTTGATTTATGTAATAATATAACCAATTTAAATAAACATTGTTGGTGATTGTAAACAAGTTGAACAAGAATGTTTCTTCCCAAGATATTAAGATATAATGTTGTATTATCAATCATTAAATAAGTTGTAAATTTAACTATCTTGTAAAGTATGCCAAAACATAAAAAATGATAGATTTTACATATCTGAAGTTGAATATATAATTAGATAGAGCAATCCAAATGAGTCCAATATCACTTGCATCATCTTCATAAGACTTAGTTTAGAACTCTAGTAAATTACCAAACGAATGAAAATAAATATGAATAAAATATTATTTTAAAATTAAGAATATATATACATATTAAAGCTCAAGTGAGATAAATTGAACTAATATATATTATTATCAAATCAAAAAGATTTAAAGGTGACACTAGAAAAGAATTATAGCTTTAGAAAACTATAATAAATTCAAAGATAAACATTTTAGAAAATGAGACATTATACAAGAAAGTTGCGCTCAAAAAAACTAAAGAGATCAAGAGTGAAATTCTCTATTATTAAATCAAGTACTAATTGAAATTTCTTATAAAGCATGTAGAAATCTAGGAAAAAAATATTTTAAAAAATTTAAAAATAAGTAAATATTGAATATGGCTCATCAAAGATGAGTCTGACCATATTTATTTCATCTTGATCATGCGTCATTTAAAATTACTAAGAAACACCAAATTATACAAGTATAAATAATAATAAATTATTATTTAAATATTATGTAAAGTTTTATTAAATTTGAAATGATATAATCCAATGCACTATAATATATTGAAATAAAAGACATGTAAAGGTTAAATTCATGATGAAGCAAAGTTACATAATAATATAACCAACTTAAATAGAAATAGTTTCAAGAACTTATGATGAAATATACAAGAAGTTTGTATTCTAGGATACTATGGAGATTAACTATAAAATTATGGATCATTAAATCAAGTAATACTCTGAATATCTTATAAATCATGCTAAAATCTTAAAAAATTAAATATTTGAAAATATAAAAAGAATTTTTTAAATGGATAGAGCTCATTGATATAAACTAATGACATTTATTTTTTCTACCCAAACCTCTTTTCTAAATGGTTTGACTTAGCTAAATAAATAAGCATAAATAATAATAATAAATATTTTGTTTAAAAATTGAAACTAAATAAATTAAAGCAATGTAATATTACGAAATAAAAATGATCTAAGGGTCATAATATTAAAGATTTAGAGTTACATAGTAATATTACCAAATCAAAGCAAAAAATTTTAAAACAAAAGACATAAATTGTACAAAATTGTTGAACTCAAATATGTTAAAGAGATTAAGGGTAAAATTCTCCATTATGTTTTCTATATTGGGCATCATTTAAAATTTTTGACAATTACAAAAGAAAATAATCATGCATAATTATAAATCATTATCTTAATATTAATTGAATAAATGTTAAAGCTAAAATATAACAAATTGAATTAATGTAACATAACAAAATAAAAATGATGTAGAGTTAAATTGGGAGGAGAATTAGCATTACAAAGTAATATAACAAAATATAAGAAAAACATTTAAATAAATTAGATAAACAATATGAGAAGTCATTCCAACATACTAAGCAGATTTATTGAAACATCTTTGATCATCAAATCAAATATGAATTAAGAAACCTTACATAACATGCCCAAATCCTATATATTAAATATTTAAAAGTAGAATAATGAATGTTTAATTAGATAAGGTTTGTCAAGACAAACTAAATCACATTTGTTTCATCACTGTCATACCTAGTTTTTAATTACTCTCAATTGTAAAAGTAAATAATGATAAATAATAATAACTCTATCTTTTTACATTAAAAAAATATATGCAAAAGTTTGAATTAGATAAATTGAATTAACATAATATATGCAAATGAAAGCATTGTAAAGGTCAAAAGAGAAAACCTTTCAAGTCGTATAGTGATATATTTGAAAAAAAACATAAATCATATAAGAAACTACTACTCCATGGCATTAAGAAGATCTAAAGTAATATCTTTAATAATCAAATTAGGTATGAATCTAATTGTCTCATAAGGAAACCTAAAACATTAGTAAATAAAATATTTAAAAATATAGAAAATAAATATTTATTTTGGTAAATCTCTATGAGATGAGTTCAACAACATTTATTTTGTCTTGATCAAATCATGTTGAGAATTACTATAAATTACCAAAGTAAGTAAATATAAATAATAAAAAATTATTTTATTATTATTATGTAAACATATATTTTAACAAAAATGAGGTAAGTTTAAGTAATGTAAATTGACCAAATCAAAGTGATTTAAATATCACACACGAGGAGATTTAGAATAAAATATAATATAACTAAATCAAACCAACATACTTTGAAAAATAACATAAATTATACTATTAAGTTGCATTCCCTTTACATTAAATATGTCAAGAGTAACACCATCGATGTTTCGTCTCGAATGGACCTCGTTAGGAATTACTACAAATTACTAATATAAATAAATATAAATCACAATCAAGATATTTTTTAACTTTAGGGAAATATATATTAAAGTCAAAATGAGATAAATTAAAATAATTTTAAAAACGAAATAAAAAAGATGTAAAAGTCATACAAGAGGAGACTTAGAGTTTCATAGTAATGTATGCAATTCAAAGCCAAACATTTAAGAAAATAAGGATAAACTGTATGTGAAAGTTGCTTTCCAAGATACTCAAGAGATCAACAGTAACCTCATCGACTTTCAAATTCACCACAAAATAGAATGTCTCGTAAATCATGTAAAAATCCTAGTAAATAAAATATTTGAAAATATAACTATAAATATTTAATTTAATAGAGCTCATTAACATTTGTCCAACAATTGTTTTGCTTAGTTCGACATTTGTTGGAATTACTACTAATTGCCAATGTAAATAAGCATACTTAATATTGAATTATTACATTAATATCAAATAATATGTATTAATGTTGACATGAGATGAACTGATGCAATGAATATTAACAAATCAAAGTGATGTAAAGGTTACACAAGATGAAAACAAAAGTTTCATAATAATATAACAAAATTAAATTAAAACATTTTAAAAAATGAGATAAATTGTATAGAACGTATGTATTCCAAGAAACTAAATTGCTCAACTATAATGTGCTCGATCATCTAATAAGGTATGAATCATAATATCTTTTAGAATAAGCAAAAATTGGAAATTAACATTCACAAAAAAATACAAAAAAATATTTACTTTGTTAGAACTTGCTGAGTCAGGTCCAACTATGTTCGTCTCATCTAAATCAATCCTAATTTTAATCATTGCAAATTATAAAAATAAATATTCACTAATAATAACAAAATATTATTTTAATAATAAGAAAATAGATATGAAATACAAAATTAGATAAACTAAATTAATGTAACATAACTAATCAAAGTAATATAAATGTTACAAGAGTGGAGGTTTTTAGCTACATAGACATATAAGCAAATAAGAACAAAAAATTGAAGAAATAAGATAATTTTTAATTGAATGTTGCAATCCGACATTTTAAGAAAACAACATCCTCAATCATCAAATAAGATACATATAGAAGCGACTCATCAAAACAAGCAAAAACTATAGAGAACATAACATTTAAAATTATAAATCTTAACGTTCAATTCGATATATCTTGTTAATATGATTAAAATGTTGTCTGTTTTTTTTTGTCAGGACATTTTTGGAATTATGATTTACAAAAAAAATAAATTGACATAAATAATAATAATTTATTATTATAACACTAAAAAAATATATATATTAAGTATAAATGATATATATTAAGGGAGTGAAATATAACCAAATCAATGGGACATGAAACTCATATGAGAGGAGATTTAGATTTTCATAGTAGTATAACCAATTCAAAGTGAATAATTTTAAAAAATTAGATAAACTAATAAGAATATTTCTTTGCTAGATGCTAAGAAGATCAAATGGGACATCATTGATCATCAAATAATCTATGAATCAAAATGTCGTAGGAAACTTATAAAAACCAAAAAAATATAATATTTGAAAATTTTAAAAATTATATGTAATTAGATAAAGGTAATCATGATAAGTCCAACAGCTTTTATTTCACCTACATTACACCTTATTTGAAATTACAACATATTATTAGGTTAAATAAACATGGATAAAAATAAATTATTAATTTAATGTTAAGTAAATAGATATTTAAGTTTAAGTGATATAAATTAATGTAATATAATATAACCAAATAATTGAGATGTAAAGTTTACATAAGAGGAAAATTAGAGGTTCTTAGTAATATGAATAAATCCATTGCAAAATCTTTAAGAAAATGAGATAAATTTAAGTCAAAGTTGCATTCCAGGGTACTAAAGAGGTCAAGTTTAATATCGTTAATCATTAAGTAAAGTACTAACCAACATTTCTCATAAAAGAAGAAAAATACAAGAATTAAAAATATTTGAAAAATATAAAAATCAATATTTAATTTCATAAAGCCCATCGATACGAGTTGAATGAAATTTACTTCATCTACATTGGATGCCTTTATCATTACTAAAAATTGCAAATTTGAGTATAAATAATAATTTATTATTTGAATATAACATAAATATGAATTAAAGTTGTAATAACATAATTGAAGTACTATAATATAACAAAATCAAAGGCTTATAAAGATCATACAAGAAAAGAGTTAGAGTTTCATAGTTATATATCCAAATTAATGTGAAACATTAAAAGAAATTAGTTAAATTATAAGAGAATGTTAAATTCCAAGATATTAAAGAATTTGAGTGCAACAACCTTTATAGTCATATCTAGTAAAAAGTGAAATGTCTCCCAAATAATTTAAAAATAACAGATAATAAAATATTTAAAAATATTAGATTAAACTAGATAGAGCTCATAGAGAACCATTCAATGATGTTTGTTTCATCTCAATCAAACCTCTTTTGGATATACTATTAATTTTAGAATAAAATAAACATAAATAATAACAAATTATTATTTTAATATAAAGTAGATATATATTAACTTTCAAATGATATAAATTGAAGACTATAATTCAACTAAATCAAGGCAACGTGAAGGTCATAGGTGAGGAGATTTAGAACTACAAAGTAATATAACCTAATAAAAAAGAATTTGAAGAAATGAGATAAATTAAATAGGAAAATTAAACACAAAGATATAAAGGAGATGTTGTATAGCAACCTCAATCATCAAGGGGGGTAAGAAATGATATGCCTTAACAAGCCTATAATAATTATAAAATAATAAAATATTTAACTATATAAAACTAAATATTTAAATGAACATATCTCTTTGAGGACAATCTGATTACTTTTTTCTCAAATTTAGACCTTATCAGGAATTACCATAAGTTACAAAAGTAAATCGACATAAATAATAAGATATTGTTAATTCAGTATCTAGTATTGTTATTTTAGTTTTTAAATGGCATTAATTGAATCAATATAATTCTACCAAACAAAATTGATGCAAGGGTCACGTCAAAAGAGATTTATAGCTACACTATGATATAACAAAATTAAAAGAAAATTTTTTTAAGAAATTAGATAAATTTTACATAAAATGTTTATTCAAAGATTTTAAGGAGATCAACTATGACATCACCAATCATCAAATCAGGCACTCTAAAAATATCTTTTAAAGCATACTAAAATAATTAAAAATAAAATATTATTTAAAAATAAATTTTTAATTGGATAGAATTCATCTAAACAAGCCCATAGATATTCTTTTTGATTCCATCCGACTTCGTTTGGACTGATTATTTGTTTTAAAAAAAACTTAAAGCTAAATGACAATAAATTATTATTTTAAGTGTAAAAATATATATTAAAGTTGAAATAATATAACATAACAAAATAAAACTAATGTAAATATAACACAAGAGGAGATTTAGATTTACATAGTAATATAACAAAATATAGTCAAAAAATTTAAAAGTATGAGAAATTATACTAGAATATTTTATTCAAAGATTCTAAGAAGATCATGTGTAATATCATCAATTATCAAGTTGGGTATGAGTTGAAATATTCTACAAAACATAAAAAAATATTTAATTAGATAAAACTTGTTAAGATGAGTCTAATGTTATTTGTTTCATCCACATTAGACCTCATTATAAATTACTATGAATTACCAAAATAAATAGTTGTAATAAATAATATATTTAATATTTAGTAGATATATAATAAAGCTAAAATGAGATAAATTGAAGTAATATAATAGAATGAAACCAATATGAAGCAAAGGTAACAAGATGGGAGAATAAGTCTAATATAGTAATATAATATATTCAAAGCAAAAATTTTGATAAAATGACAAAAATCGGACAAGAAAGTTCTATTCAATGATATAATGGGAGAACAAGTAAAAAAATCATCAATCATCAATCATCAAATCTGGTTTAGACAAAAATATGATATAAAACACTAAAATACCATGGAAAATAATATATTTGTAAATATAATCAAGAACATATAATAGATAAAGTTAATAGAATGACACAAAAAAATTTTATTTCATATCAATCAGGGATTTTTTGCAATTATTATAAATTACAAAACTAAATAAACTTAAATAAAAATTGATCAAGCTCAATAAGACGAGTTGAAACAAGTTTCTTTTGTCTCTATAAGACCCTTTTTGAAATTATTGTGATTTACCAAAACAAAAAGCATTAATAATAATAAGTTATAACCTTAAAAATCTATATGAATTTCAAATCAATATGAATTTCACAAAGAGAGGAGATTTTGAGTGAGTTACATATTAAAAAAACTTGCAAACTAATTGGAGAAATGAGATACACAACATCAGAAAATGACATTCTATGATAATAAGGAGAAAGTGTATAACATCTTTAATCATCAAATCAAGTAGAAATTAAAATACCTAACAAAGCATGACAAAACTTTAGAAAATAAAAAATTTAAAAATATATTAATTTTTATTAAATATGAAAGAGTTAAATGAGTTGCGTTGAACAACATTTGTTTTGTCTTCATTGGATGAAGCTTACAACTATTAAGAGTTATGAAAGTAAATAAGCAAACATAACAAAACAATATTATTTTAATATTAATATATCTATATATATATATATATATATATATATATATATATATTGAAGTGAGATAAATCAAACAAATATAATATAAAAAAATCATAATGAAAATCATGAAAAATGAGATAAATTATATTAGAAAGTTCCATTCGAAGATGCTACATTGATATATTGCAATGTTCTTGATCAAGAAATAATGTACAATTCAAAATACCTCATAAAAATACAAAAAATAAGAAAAAATATTTTAAATTTTAAAAATATTTTTTTTGGAAAGAATATCAAGATCATCCTAATGATGTTTATTTTCATTAGACCTCATTTAAAATTTTTAGAAATTACAAGAGTAAACAATCTGAAAAAATAATAAAATATTTTCCATATATCATGTAAATATATATTAAAGAAAAAAGAAAAAAAAAATTGAAGCAATGTTAAATAACCTAATCAAAAAGATATAAAGGTCACATGACAAAAGAGTTAGAGTAACATAATAATATGATCATGTCAAAGAAAAAATATAAAGAGTTTTGATAAATTGCATATGAAATTGTATTCCATGATACTAAGCTTGTCTAGTGTAACATACTCGATCATCAAATCCTGTATCAAGTGAAATGTATTGTGAAGCTTACCAATATCATAAAAATAAAATGTTTTAAAATAAAAAAAGTATTTATTTAATTAGATAGAGCTTGTGAGGATAAGTCTCTAAAATTTTATTTCCTTTCAAATAGGGTTAGTTTGGAATTATTGAAGCAAATATGAATAAATAATAATAAATAACTTTTTAATGTTAGCTAAACAAATAATTAACTTTAAATGACACAAATTGAACCAATGTGATATAACAAAATCTAAGCAATAAGAAGGTGACACAATATGAAAATTAGTGTTATGTAATGATATAGCCAAATCTAATCAAAACATTTGAAAAAAATGAGAAAAACTATATAGGAACATGCATTCCTTGAATATGAGAAGGTTGAGTGTAAACTTTCTCAATCATAAAATCAAGTAACAATTTAAATATCTTATAAATCATTGTAAAAAATTAGAAAATAACATACTTAAAACTATGAAAATGATTATTTAAAATGAATAGGATAATTGAAATGAGTTGAATGACCTTTTTATCAACTCGATCTGACTTCATTTGGAAATACTCAAAAGTTTTAAAATAAATAAGTTTAAATTGAAATAAACTAATATTATATTATTATACAAAAGAAATATTAAAGCTAAACTGAGATAAATTGAAGAAATGTAATAAAAACAAATGAAATTGATATTAAGCATACCTTAGTGGGGAACAAAAATTATGTAAAATCTAGCCAAATTGAAATAAAAAATTTGAAGAAACGAGATAACATGTACAAGAAAGTTCGAAGATATGAAGGATCTTGAGTCTAACATCACTGATCATAAACTTTGGGACAAATCAAAATATTTCATAAACCATATGGAAAATAAAGAAAATAAAATATTTAAAAATATAAAATAATTTTTGAATTTGATAGAACTCATCAAAATAAGTCCCTCAAAGACATTTTGTGTACATCATACCTAGTTTAGAGTTACTGCTATTTATGAAAGTAAATATGCATAAATAATGATAAATTATTATTATAATATTAAGGAAATAAATATTAAAGTTGAAACATGATAAATTAAAGCAATGTGATATATCACAATGAAAGCAAAGTGAATGTCAATGATTATTGAATAACAGTTTGTCATGCTATGAACAAATCAAAACAAGTCGTGGTCACACAATAAGAGAATGATAGTTTCATGTTAAAATAAATAAATCAATGTAGAAGGTTTGAATAAATAGAATGAATTATATAACTAAGTGTATTCTAAGTTGTTGATAATAGTGAACGTAACATCCATGATTATCAATTTAGTTACAAACTAAACATTCTAATAAAACATACAAAGACCATAGAAAATAAAATATTTAAAAACTTAAAAAATGGTTATTTAATTAGATCGGATTCGTAGAGTTCGTTCCAAAGTCATTTATTTCATCTATATTGGACCTCATTTAGAATTATCATGAATTAAAGAAATAAACAAGAATAAATAATAATAAATAATTTTTTAACATTAAGTAAATATATATTAATTCTAAAATTGACAAATTGAATTAATGTAATATAGCTAAACAAAGGTGGCATAAAGGTCAAAAGAGAGCACACTTTTTTTTTCATAGTAATATAACAAGATGAAAGAGATAAAATTTTGAACAAAAATAAGATCAAATTTATCGGAAATTTACTTTCCAAAATAATAAGGAGCTCTAGTGTAAGATCCATGATTGTGAAATCATGCATTAATTGAAAAGTTTAATAAAATGTGCCAAAATCATTTAAAAAATAAAAAATTAATATTTAATTTGGTAGAACTTGTCCCAATGAGTTCAATGGACTTTATTTCATCTCCATTGGGCTTATTTGAAAATACAATGTGTTACCAAACAAAATGGGAAGAAAATAATAAATTATTGTTATTAAAATAAGTAAAAATACAATGAATCAAGATTAAGATGAATGTAAGTAATACAATACAAAGAAGTTAATTTTTTTAATAAAATTATCCAAATATATATTAAAGCTGAAATGAGATAATTTGGTGCAACAAAATATAGCTAAATCACATAAATGTCAATGTCACTCAAGAGGTGATTTTGAGTTGCAAAGAATATAATCTAATCATAGCTAAAAAGTTGAAGAAATGAGATAAATTTTATAAGAAAATTGTATTTTATGATACTAAGGAAATTGAATGCAACATTTACATTAATGAATAAAAGAATGAATTAAAATATCTTATAAAGGCAAAACTAGAGCTACAATGTTTGTTTCATGTTAATAATATCGCATTTATAAATACTACAAATTATAAAAATAAATAAACATAAATAATAATAAATTATTATCTTAATATTATAGTAATATATGATAACATAGAAATGAGTTAATTGAATTAATGAAATATAACCAAATCAAATAGAAAACTTTAAAGAAAAAAGATAAATATAAAGGCAAAGTTACATTCTAAGTTATTACAGAAATCAAGTATAACATTCTTGATCATCAAATTAGGTATAAATTAAATATCTTGCAAAACATACTAAAGCATCAAAAAAATAAAATAATATCGAAAATAATATTTTATTTTATATAACTTGTTGAGATGAGTCCATCAATATTTTCATAATCTCTATGAGATCTCGTTTAAAATAAGAACAATTTACTATTAAAAAAAGCTTAAATAATAATAAATTGCCATTTAATTATTAAAAAAAGTTATATATTAATGTTTGATGAGATAAATTGAGGAAATACTATATAACCAAATTAAAATGAAAATTTTAAAAAAATGTGATGAGTAGTACGAGAAACTTATATCCCAAGATACTAAGATATAACATAACATTTCAATTTACTAAATTATGTATGAAGACAAATGTCACTTATGACATCACAAATTCTTAGAACACATTATTTAAACATATAGAAATGAATGTTTAATTTTATAAAGCACAAACTGGCAAGTTTTTTTGTTTATTTATTTCGCCTCAGTTAAACAATTATTTTTTAATTACTACGAATTAATAAACTAAATAAGAAAATAAAAAATAATATATTTTTATTTCAATATTAAAAGATATCAAATATCAAATAATATAAATTAAGATAATATAATGTAGCTCTATAAAATTTATTTATAGGTCATATGAGAAGAGAACAGGCGTTACATGTTAATGTAACCAAATCAAAGTAGAATATTTGAAGAAATTAATTAATGTTTTTGGAAAGATTCTATTTCGAGAAAATGAAATCATAAAGGGTAACATCCTTAGTTCTTAAATCTAGTATAAATAAAAGAAGTCTCATAAAATGTGCTAAAATAATATAACAAAATTTTTAAAATATGAAAATGAATATTTAATCTAATAATGTATGTCAAGATGAGTTTGTTAATGTTTGTCTTGTCTGAATCAAAAATATTTTGGAAATATTATGAATTACAAAAGTAAATAAACACAAATAATGAAAATTATTATTTATAGTTAAATAAATAAAGATTAAATTTGGGGTGAGAGAGACTGAAGTAATGTAAGATATCCAAATCAAAGACATGTAGAGTTCTAACATGATGAGCTTAAGGTCTACAAAATAATATAACCAATGAAATGCATAAAATTTGAAGAAATGAGATAAATTACATACGAAAGCTGCACTTCAAGTTATGCTAGAGATTTATAGAGATATCCTCGATCATCAAATCTAATAGAATTGAAATGCCTCCTAAGACATTTTGAAATCTTAGAAAATAAATTCTTTAAATTATAAAAATATATGTTAATTAGGTAGAGCTTATCAAGATGTGTTCAAAGGCTTTTCTTTTATCTTGATCAGACTTTTTTTGAAATTACTATGAATCACAAAAATAAATAAACACAATTAGAAATAAATTAATAATTTAATATTATATATATATATATATATATATTAAAATAAAATGAGATAAATTAAAGTAATGTAATATGTTAAATCAAAGCTATTAAAAGCTACATTAGAATAGAATTAATGTTTCATAGTAATACAACTAAATCAAAGTAAAAATTTGAAGAAAAGACAAATTTTTTTTGAAAGTTGCATTCAAAGTTACTAAAGAGATTATGCATAACATCTTAGATCACCAAATTAGGTACGAATTAAAATATCTAAAAATATATTTTTTTTTCAATCATTAAATTAGGCATGAATCAAAATTAATCATAAAGAATTCAAAAAATTATATATTTTAAAAATAAAAATTATATTTAGTTTGATAGTGTTAATTATGATAGGACATTTAGAAGTTGTAATAATTATCAAAATAAAGAGAACAAAATAATAACAATTTACTATTTAATATTAACTCAATATTTATTAAAGTTAAATTTATATAGATTTAGAAAATATATGTAACAAAAAAAAGTGATGTTAAGTTTACATGAGAGGTGAATTAGAGTTTCAATGTAATAAAACTAAATCAAAGAAAGAAATGATACGAATTATACAAGAAAGTTGTGTCCCAAGATATTAAGCATAAAAAGTGTAAAATCATCAATAATCAAATTATTTACAAATCTAAATAACTTATAAAGCATGCCACAACCACAAAAACAAAAAATTTACAAATAGACTGATGAATATTTAATTTTACTATGCTTGTTAAGAAGACTCTAATGATATTTCCTTTATCTTGATTAAAACATATTTTGAATTACTATGAATGACCAAAGTTAATAAGTTAAAAAAATTAACAAATTAATATTTTTAATACTAAATAAATATATAATAAAGTTAAAATAGGGCAAATTGAATTAATCTATTATAACCAAATAAAAATTATATAAATAATCAACAAGTAAAGAAATATTATTTCATAGTAATATAGGCAAGTGAAAGCAAAATAATTTGAAGAAATGAGATAAATTATGTGTAAAAACTATATTCCAAAATTTTAAGATCAAATGTGATATCCTTAATCATCAAATTAGGTACAAATAAAAATATCTCCAAGATACATCAAAACCATAGATACAAAAATATTTAAACCTATAAATACATTTAACTGCATAGAGCTCATTAAGACAAGTTAAATAACATTCATTTCATCCCAACCTAATATCATTTTGAATTACTTTTTAATTATTGAATTAATGAAGAGAAAATAATAACATATTATTTTTTAGTATTAATTAATGATATATTAAGGATAAAATAGATAAATTGAAACTGTGTAACACAACCAAATCGAAGCGATATAAATGTTGCATGTGATACATTTTTTTAATGACAAGAACATAACCCAATAAAACAAAAATAATTTTAAGAATTTAGATAAATTGTATTAGAAAGTTGCATTCTAACCTATCAGAAAGATTTAGTGGAACATCCTTAATTATCAAAACTTGTACAAATAAAAATATCTCATGAAGCATGTAAAACACTAGAAAACAAAATATTTAAATGTGTAAAAATATTGATTTAATTACATAGGGCTGTACAAGATGAGTCAATTGGTAATTAGAATAACTATGAATTAGAAAACTAAATAAGCATTAATAATAATAAGTTAGTATTTTAATATTAAGTAAACATATATATCAAAGATAAAATAAGATCAATAGAATCAGTGTAATGCAATAAAATAAAGGTCAAGAATGCCATATAAGAGAAAAACTAAAGTTCCATAGTAATATAACCAATTTAAAGCAAAAACATTGAATAAATGAGATAAAAACTACTTGAAAGATACATTCCAACATACTATAGACATCAAGTGTAACATCATCGGCCATTAAAATAAGTTCAAAAAAGTATTTCAAAATAGATAAATGATTATTTAATTAGTAGGTGCTCGTCATGGCGAGCCAAACTATATTTATTTCATCTTAATCAAACATAATTTAGAATTATTGCAAACTAATAAATAAAATGATCATTAAGTTATAAATTATTTTCTTAATATTAAGTAAAGAAAAAATTTTAAAGCTAAAATAAGATAAATAAGGAAATATAATATAACAAAATCAAAATGATGTAATAGTCATATATGAGAAGAATTAAAATTTCATAGTAATATAATAAAATGAAAGAGAATTATTTGAAGAAATAAAATAAATTATATAACAATTCTATAGTCCAAGATAATTAGAAGATCAAGTGTAATATCCTAAACCATCAAAATAGATATGAATCAAAATGATTCATTAAGCATGCAAAAACATTAAAAATTAAATATGCATAAATAATAATTTACTACTATTTTAATTTGAGTTAAATATATTTTAAAGATAAAAAAAGATAAATTGAGTTGATGTAATAGAAAAAAATCAAAATGAATTAAAGGTAACAAGAGAGTGAATCTACAGTTTCATGGTAATATAAGCAAATCAGAGTAAAAGCAATATGAAGAAATGAGATAAATTGTACTCAAAAAGCTTATGACAAACAAAGGAGATTGAATGTAAAATCTTAGATTGTCAAATCAAGTACAAATTAAAATATTTAATAAAACATTTCAAAACCCAAAAAAAATTAGAAATATAAAAAGTGAAATTCTAGTTGGATAGTACTCATCATGGCTAGTCCAACAACATTTACTTCATGACAATTGAAATTTTTTTAGAATTACAACAAATTATCAAAAGTAAATGAACATAAACAATAATGAAGTAGCACTTTAATATGAGGACAATAAATTAATAGTTAAACGAGACATGGCAAAGACATATAATATAATACAATAAAAATAAAGTAAAGGACATATGAGAGGAGAACTTGAGTCTCATAGTATATAACAAAATCAAAGAGATCAATTTGAAGAAATAGAATGAATTATACAAGAAAGCTACAGTCAAAGACATGAAAGAGATTGAATGTAATATTCTTGATCATCAAATTGGTTACTAATCAAAATGACTTGTAAACTATGCTAAAATCCTAAAACTTAAATATTTAAAATATAAAAGATATTTAATTTGATAATGCTTAACTGGGGTGACTCTTGTGGAGATGTATGACAACTCCTTGGGTTCAGATAATTGGTATGAGTGGTTTCGCATGGGTTAGCACGTGTCAGTGTAGGTAGACACTGGCTCATGGATCATTGTAGGTTGAAGTGGGTTACCTCAAGTTGAGGGGTAAACAGAACTCAAGCTAATCTACACAAGTTGGAGCATCTTGATACTGGTTTATAGGTTGGTGGTTGAGTAGATATAGTATGTCATGTAGATCAACAAGGGTTGCATGGGTGGCATCACAACAACAATAATGAAAAATTGTAGTAGAAACAACTATCGGTGATGATCGATAGCAAATATATCCTAAAAAGCATAATGTTTTGTAACATTAAGAAACTTTTAAACTGATGAACCTATGACCTATTATAAGGATTGCTTGGATTAGTTATTAAATTAAAAATATCAAAAAAGCTACCAATTAAGCCCAAAAATAACAACAAAAAATATAGATGTAAATAACATGGCGAATTGAAAAAAAAATTGAAATATGCTAATATATAAGGATCAGTTACAATTTGACCCTTGCAACGACAATGATGGTTGAGACAAACGAGAAGGGAGACAATTCTAGAAAACAATTGAGTCTGAATAAAAGTAGCATACATTTAAGTGGATGTAGGTTAAGGGTGGATGTAGATTCTGGTTTTGACCAAAGCACCTAAATGTAATTGTGTTATTTACCATTTGCCCTACCACACAACAATTTTTAAAGCTAAGAACAATTCCTAAGACATGTCTATAAGAGCTATTAAGTTTTGTAATGGAATTCTATTAGAAAATCTTTTGTGTTTTTGTTTTTTTGTGTAAACTTTTCATAGCACATCCCCTCTCTTATGGATAACATGCAATGAAATTCACAATAGATATTGCTTTTACTAATTTAGCTTAAGAGACTTGATAAAAAAACCCTTAAAACAAAACATTATGTCAAAGATAAAGCTATTTTGCTACTATAAACTAACAACACAAAGACCAAGGGTTTGAAAATGATATAATGAGATGGGATATAAGGTGACAACATATTATTTTATTTGTTTATATGTGGTGGGATATTGTGGAACTTTGGCAATAGTCATTTATGAGAAACATGAACTTTTAATATGAAAAATGATAAAATATAAATGGATAAATATTATGGAATAAAAGTTGAATTATTCAATTTATGAAACCAAGTAATTTCAAAATTTGTATTAATGTTTACATAAATAACTTTATTAAAATTTAATTTCATGTTCGTTCAAATTCAAATTCAAATAGTTCAAATGATCATGTAGTAATGGCCCCTAACATTTCTTAATTGTCATTATGAACAAGTTTTTTGAAGGGTAATGTTGATTGCACACTCCATTTTAGTACATCAACGCCATGATTGTATTATAAGCCATAGTGTATGGAGCCAAATCATGAAACTGATTCACTATTGCATTTATAAGTCTATATGGATGATTCCTTACCTCATCTAGTGTTGATATGAATGTCTGACCACTATGAATTGTGGATTGAAATCTAATCAAAGGTGGCCATGAAACAAAAAGGTTGGCAAACCATGAATTCCTATTTAAAAATTATTCTTTACTTTTATAAATGATTATGTGAGAGTATATGATAAGTATCAACAATTAAAAATAAGCAAGGCCACATAAGATAACACAAGAATATTTTAGGTGGTTTTATCTAAACCAATCCTCTACCAACTAAATACCTAGGCCAACGCAAAACTCCACTTAAGTTTCTTGTAGTAAAGTAGGGTAAAGTACATGCACAGTATGATTATTTTAAATTAATATTATTTTTTTATTAATGAAACATTTAAATTTTAAATGGAAATTTAAATTTTGAATTTGAATTGATATCAGATTTAAAATTTGAGATTACTATATATCATATGAATATCTAATTGGAAAAAAATTTTAAAGGAAAATTTTATGGAAATGATTAAGGATATTTTGTAAATTACAAGAAATAAAAAGATATGAATTGGGTGTGGAACCATAACATGGATAGGGAAATTGATATTAACCAACTAATAAAGCCAACATGATTTTTAAGGAAAGGATTATTTGGCTATAGAAAAGCATGATATGCTACATTTAGATAGTTTTCTTGAACCTCAATTGATATTAGATGTAACAAGCGCCAATCGAAGAGGGTAAAAAGGCCAATGTTGAGAGATTGGAAAAGGAAGGAGAGTTTTCAAGCCAACAATGGAGAGGAGAACTAAAGTGGCATATACCTTTACTCAATTCAAGAGGTAGGAATCCTCATGCCTTGCATATAAATGTAGATGCATATTAGGAGTCTAAATCAAGTAATTTGTTATAGAAGTGCATGCTATGCTATTGTGGTGGCCATGGATATGAACAATGTGCAATTGTTTCTATGTTATGTCTCTCAAGTTGTAGGAAAATTGGATAGTACTTCCACTATTTAGGTTACATTTTCAAGGTTAGCTCTTAGTTACTTTGTAAATTTGCATTAAACATAAACCTTTTTACATAATGTTTCGACATTTTATGTACACTTTCCATTAATGACACAATTTGATGTGTTGGATGACGAGATCTAATCATGTCAGAATTAAAATTGTGCATATTGTGAATGGATTGAGATTTTATTTTGGTGATGAAATAATGTTGGTTGAGAATTGTATTTATCATCTTACGGTGATTTCATTAGTTACATTCATGCATGTGGTTGTAAACTTTTAGTGATTGGTTAAAATAAAAATATAATAATCTTCTAAAGTATGATTGGTATGATATGTAGCTTAATCTTTGATTGAGACCATTTTATTTCATGTTAAGATTATTTTTGTTATAAGTAAACAAGTATTGGCTTCCTAAATTTTGATGGGAAATGTGGTTTATTATGAGTACATATCACTAGAATTTGGAATTATACATTATGAAAAGGAAAAATCATGTTATGAACACACAAGCAAAAATGTAATAACATGCTTACATTCACTTAAATTGTTTAGATTAATAATTGAAAACATTGCAATAAGTTTGTAATTCATATTTCCTAGAAGAATTCATGTTTACCTAATTTTGTGGTGAAAATGTTACCTAAAAAAAATCCATAATAATTAAAAATTCCATAATACAATTCTAAATCACAAGCAATATCTTTTTTAAAAACAAACCTATGACAAATGTTACTAGCCCAATAGAGACTGAATAGCTCTAGTTTTGCCTTGAGGTTCACTAAAATGCTCGGCCATGGACATCTATTGTAAGAGAACACCAATAAAATGAGCCGAGATGGCTTCCAAGGCAAGTGATATCTCGTGTTTTCTTGTAGAGCACTAAAGAGCTTCAATTGGTGGTTGAAGATGGCTAAAGGAGGATTATGTTTTGATTAAGTGCAGCAAAAAGCTTTATAAGATTTACAAGGTCACAATATGCTAACAAACATAGTTGCCTTGGACTAAACATGAAATTATAAGGTTAATCAAGGGAACCTAGGACTTATAAATTTTATTAATGGAGATATTGAAATTCAATGGTCTTAAATTTGAAATTTGAATTTTTTTGAATTTGATATTTGAATATCTAGGGTTTAAAATTTCAATACCTTAGCTTTGAAATTTTAACCTAGGTTAGGTTTGAGAATACAAGAATCCTAGAGAAGTTTTAAGGCAACTAAACAATTGAAAAGACCTTCGATAAGGTCAGGAATAGCTTAAGAGTTAGGTTGATGAAATTTCTAATTATTAATGTTCAATATCAAGAAATCTTTAAGATCAATCATAAGCAATAATTGAGGAAATTATGGAATTATAACTTATGGTTGATTTTATTTAAATCTATGTCATAATACGCTTTTGAATCACAAGAAATCTCTTCCTTGAAACGAAACAAAGAACAAAATTTTCTGACATAACTAAGTCTAAATGGCTCCAAGTATTATTGGAGGATAAGTGTGAGGCTTGGTCATGGTCATTTATTACAAGAAAATACTATTAAAAGGTGACTAGATAGATTCCAAGAGAAGTGAGCTCTCGTATCTTCTTATAGGGAAACTTGAGCAACTTGAATTGGCCAAGGAAGATCACTAAAAATTCATTTATTTTTTATTATGTGTAGCAAAAAGCATTTGATTTAGGTAGAGTTGTGTACGAAATCAAGAAGGGTCACAATATAGTCGACAAACTTATTTGGCTTAGACTAAAGGTGTGAAAATTATAAGATTGATCAAGGGAACCCATGAATTTATAAATTTGATTATGGGGAATTTTTAATTTAAAGGTCATAAATTTGAAATTTGAATATCCTAAATTTGACGTTTAAATATTTAGTGTTTACAATACGTCTTGTTTGGAATTTGTACATTAGTTAGGTTGGGGAATCTAAAAACCTTAAATAAGTTTAAAGGTAAATTAGGAGTTGAAAGGACGTTTTATATCAACAAGGATAGAATATCAACAAGTTAGACACAATTTCTACACAGTAAGGTTTTATATGAAGCAAACCTTAGATAAATTAAGGTTAAATTAAGAATATTATGTGATGTTGAGGATACTCAGAATAAGTCCATTTTAATGAGGATATTTGCTATACTCCATTTGAAGGTTTATTATAAATAAATAGATTTAATTTTTAATTTGGAGTGGTGTTTCACTTGCACAATGGAGTAAGGATGACCTTTGTTTTGGCTAAACATAGATTTAGGTTCTTTAAAAGAGTAAGATTATGATAAAAAATGAATTAGGCACTTATGCCAAGTATTGATAACTTAGTGAAGGCCTTAGTTGTGCAAGTAGCTCAATAGACTTCTTTTTAATGGATGACATACTTGCATCTCATACATCATAAAGAGATTCTACTTAGAGGCATACTAGATCTATTGAAACTCAAAACCATCTAGGATTAGCACCTCTACTCATTAGTCTCCATTATCATTATTATTCGAGGTGGTCAATTATAGCGAAGCCTTATTTATCACATATTTTAGCTTTCTTTTTATCTGTTCTTTATGTTATTTGGATCTACACTTTATTGTGAGTTTTTGTAGGTTAATTAGGAAATGTTTTTATTATTTTCAACTTTACATTTAGAGATCATCCAAATAGTACTATCATAGTTCCTCCATTGCAAAGTTTTTCAAAAATAACTTAACAAAGTTTAAAATTTAGTTTTGGTTTGTTCCTACTACCTCTATCATTAGCCAACACTACTACTACTATCAATAATCATTGTTATAACCCATGTTAATCTGCATGGACCATTCAACCACCATCACCCATTGAACCTCCATAACATAAAAAGTATTATCTTAATATTAAGTAAATATTTATTAAAATTAAAATGCAAATAGTTAAAGCAATATAATATAAATAAAATAAGGTGATATAATGGTCACATGAGAGAAGAGTTTGAGTTATATTATAATATATTTAAATTAAAGTCAAAAGGTTATAGAAAAGAGATAAATTATATGAAAAAGTTGCATTATGATATGCAAAAGAGATTGTGTATAGCATCCTCTATCATCAAATTTTGTATCAATCAAAATATCTCATATAAAATGTCTAAATCATAGAAAATAAACTATTTAAAAAATATAGAAATAAAAATTTAATTGGGAAGAATTCATCATGATTGAGTCTGATTATGTTAACTTCACATTTATAAGTATATATGTAAATAATTATTAATCAAATCTTGGTTTCAATTACGTATATTTACCAAAGTATGTAAGTATTAATAATAATAAATAAGTCTTTCAATATAAGTAATTATATAATAAAGTTGAAATCAGATAAATTGATGAAATATAATATACCAAAATCAAAATGATTTAATAGTCACATGAGAGGAGAATTATTATTTCATAGCTCTTAACCAATTCAAGTAATATACTTAAATAAGTGAGGTAAATTGAATGCAAAACTTCCATACCATGATACTTAGGAGATTAATTTTAATATCCTTGATTATGAAATATTATGCAAATTAAAATTTCTTACAAAACATGTTAAAGCTATAGAAAATAAAACATTTAAAAATATAAAAAGTATATTTTCTTGGATAGAGCATATATTGAAATGACTCAAATGATATTTGTTTCGCCCCAATAGGACCTTCTTTGGAGTTTCTACAAATTATTATCATAAATAAACATAAATAATAACAAAATATTTTTTTCATATTAATTAAACATATATTAAAACTAAAGTAAGAGAAGTTGAAGTAATGTAATATATTCAAACTAACAAAATGAAAATGTTACACGAGATATGAATTAGTGTTTTGTAGTGATATAATAAAATCAAAGTAAAAAAAAATTTTAAAAAAGATACATTGTACTCAAAACTTACATACCAAGATATTTTGTAGATGAAGTGTAGCATTCACAAACATCAAATTTGTTATGAATTCAAATATCCCATAAAGCATGCTTAAAGTATAGAAATAAATATATAAAAAAATAAATATTTAATAGGATAGAGGTCACCAAGAAGAGTCCAACGACATTTGTCTTGTCTCTATTGGACCACTTTTGGAATAACATTGAATTATTGAACTAAAATAAGTAAAAATAGTGATAAAGTATCAAATTAAAATTAAGAAAATACATAATAAAACTAAAATTATGTAAATTGAAGTAATGTAATACATCCAAATCAAAACATGCAATTGTTAAATGAGATGTGAGTTAGAGTTTCATAATAAAATAATCAAATAAAAGCAACACATTTCAAAAAATAAGATAAACTACATAAGAATGTTTCAATCCAAAATACTATGGAGATCAAGTGAGACATCATAATTATCGAAAAAGGTATGACTGAAAATGTCTCAAAAATCATTCCAAAATCATAAGAAATCAAATATTTAAAGATATAAAAACAAATCTTTAATTGGATAGATCTCGTTGAGAAAAGCTCAATAACCATTTTTTCATCTCGATTATATCACGTTTTGAATTACTAAAAAATATAAAATTAAATATAAATAAATAAAAATAATTTTTAATTTTAATATTAAGTTAAAATATGCAAAAGTTGAAAAGACAAATTGAAGCAATGTAATATGAAAAAATAAAAGTGATGCAAAGTTCACATTAAAGAAGATTTAGAGTTATATAATATTATAACCAAATAAAAGAAAAACATTTAAGAAACAATATAAATTATGTGGGAAATTAGCATTCTAAGTTACTAAGAAAAATGAGTGTAACATCTTCAATTATCAAATTTGGTAAGAATAAAAATACCTTTTAAAGAATGCCAAGGACATGAAAATAACATATTTAGAAATATTGAAATGAATATTTAATAAGACAAGATATTTCTAGATAAATCCAATGACGTTTGCTTCATCACAACCAAACATTGTTTTATTATTTTAAAATTAAAAAATTATATAATAAATTATAAATGAGATTAATTGAACAAATATAATGTAAACAAATCAAAATAAAGTAATGTTCACATAAGATGAGAGTTAGAGCTTTATAGTAATTTAAACAAATCAAAACAAAATATTAGACTGAATGACAGAAATTGTGTAAGAATATTGCATTACAAGATAATAAAAGGATTAGGTATAACGTTCTGAATTATCATATAAGATATGGATAAAGATATCTCATAAAACAAGTAAAAAAAAGAAAAATTAAAATATTTTAAAATATAAATGGAAATATTTAATTGGATTGAGCCGTTAAAGATTAGTCAAACGAGGTTTCTTTCATCTTGATTAGAGCTCCCTTAGAATTTTTAAATTACCATAATAAATAAGTATAAATAATAAAAAATTATTTTTTAATATTTTGTAATATATATTAAAGTTGAAATGAGAAGAATTAAAGAAATGTATTAGAACATAATTTAAGTTATTTATAGGTCAAGTGAGGGTCATTAAAGGTTACATGGAAATATAATTCAATAAAAATAAAAACTATATAGAATTTAGATAAATTATATAGGAAAGTTGTAATCCAAGACATTGAGGAGATCAAGTACAATATCATCAATCATCAAATAAGGTATGAATCAAAATATCTTGTAAATTCTACCAAAACCTTAGAAAATAAAAAGATTTAAAATATTGAAAATAATATATTTAATTGGAGAAAGCACTTTGAGATGATTCTAACTATATTTATTTTATTCTTGATTTGATCTCGTTTGGAATTACTATGACCTAATAAAGTAAATAACCCCAAAAAATATGATTTTAATATTAAATATAAATATGTTAAATCTAAAATGAGAAAAATTGAATTAATCTAATATAACTAAATCATGATGAGTGACTTAGATTTATATAACAACATTAAAAAATAAAAAAAATTATGATTTTACCAAAGTAAAATCTTATCAAGAGTTGCAAAACCTTATAAAGTAAAATATCAAAATATAGATATGAATTTTCAATTTCATAAATCTCATCGAGACCAGCCCAACGAGATTTATTTAGTTGTGATCAAACCTCAATTTTAATTACTATGAATAACCAAAAAAGATTTAGCATAAATAATAATAATTTATTATTTTAATATTAAGTAAATATATATTAAAGTTAAAATAACATTAATTAAAATAATAAAAGATAACCAAATCAAAGCAATGAAAAGCTACATAAGTGGGGATTTTCAGATAAATCTTTCGAGAATGTTGCATTCCAATCTATTAAGAAGATCAAGTGTAGCATCCTCAGTAATCAAATTTAATAGGAATTATATCTAATAAAGCATGCCAAAATCCTAAAAAAATAAAATATTTAAAAATATTGAAATCAATAATTAATTAGATAAAGCTTATTAAGGTGAATCTAATACATACTTATGTTTTTTAAAATATTAAATCTATTTTAATGATAAATAAGATGATTTGAAACAAAGTGAAAGAAAAACCTTAATGTGATGCAAAGATCACATGAGTAAAGATTTAGTGTTTCATAGAAATATTATAAAGTTAAAGTAAAATCTTTGAAGTAATGAGATAAATTTTTCATTCAAGACACATTCGAGGATACTACAAGGATCATACATAAAATGTTTAACCATAAAATAAGGTATGAATATAAAGATGTCATAAATGGTGCCAAAACTCTAAAAAATAAAATATTTAAAACTATTCAAATTATTAGTTAATTTGATAGAGCTCTTCTCGATGAGTACAACAATAAATGTTTTGTCTCGATCAACATCATTTGGCATAACTACAAATTATGAAAGTGAATCAGCATAAAACATACATTTTTAGCATTTAAATATTAAGTAAATATATATCAAAGGTAAAATGTGGTAAATATGAAGAATGTAATATAGCAAAATAAAATCAATGTTAAGGTCATACAAAAGGAGATTTAGAGTTATGTTATAATTTAAACAAGTTAAAAAAAATTTGATAAAGTGAGAAAAATTATGCAAGAATGTTACTATCCAAAAGAGTAAGTAGAACGAGAGAGACATCCACGATTATGAAATTAGGTCCAAATTGAACTTCCTTATAAAGAATATAAAAGATATATAAAATAGATTATTTGAAAAAAAGAAATAAATATTAAATTAGATAGAGCATGTCGAGAAGAGGTTAGCAACATTTGCTTCATCTAAAATGGACCTTGTTTTGAGTTGCTCCAAATTACTAGAATAAATAAGCATAAATAATAAAAAATTATTATTTTGATATTATGTAAATATATAATATAACTAAGAAAAGATAAATTAAAGTAAACTTATATAACTAAATGATAAAGACGTAAAGGACAGATGAGAGAAGAATTAGAGCTTTATATTAATATAACTACATCAAAGTAAAAATTTAAACAAATTAGATAAATTGTATGGAGAAAGTGCATTCCATGATACTAACAAGATTAGATATAACATTAAACATCATAAAATCATGTACAAACAAAACTATTACATAATGTATGCAAAAATAAAAAATATATATATTTTAAAAAAATTAATATTTAATTTGATAGAACTCATCCTTGTGAGTAAAACGACATTGTTTCACCTCAAAAGATCTAATTTAAAATTACTACAAATTACAAAAGTGAATAGGAATTGGTAATAACAAAGTACTATTTTAATATTATGTAAATTTATAACAAAACCAAAATAAGACAAATTGAAGGAACATAATATAACCAAATTAAAGTAATAAAATGGTCAGAGGATAGGATATATAGAGTTACTTATTAAAACAACCAAATTCAAAACAAAAATTTAAAGAAATAAGATAAATAGAATAGAAAAGTTTTATTCAAGATATGACTCAAAGTTTCTCATAAAATTTGACAAAGCCCTTAAAAAACTAAAGTTTTAAAAAAATTAGACATGAGTATTTAATTGGATATAGCTCATTGAGATGAGTCTAATGACATTTGATTCATCTTAATCATAAATCGTTTTGGAATTACCACAAATTTCAATTGTAAATATACATTGATTTTGAAATGTGACAATAAAGTAAAATAATATAACCAATTCTAAGTGTTGATACTTTCACATGAAAGGAGATTACAGTTACATTATAATACAACCAAATCAAAATGAGAATTTTAAAAAGATATATAAATTGTACTATAAAGTAGAACTTCAAGTTACTATAGGGATTCACTGTAATATACCAAATGACAAATCATGTATAGAAATATCTTATTAAGAGTGCCAAAGGTTAAAAAAATAAAATTTTGAAAAAAATAAAAATGACTATCTAATTCTAAAGAGCTTATTAATACAAGTTCATTGGTATTTGTTTTGTATAAAATAGACCATGTTTTGGATTACTACAAATAAAAAAAATTAATATTCATAAATAATAATTAATTATTATTAAATATTAAGTAAATATATATTGAATATGGAATGTGATAAATTAAAGCAATATAATATAAAAAAATCAAAGTGATGTAGAAGTGACATGAAGAGATTTAAAGTTATAGAGTATCACGTACAAAAAACAAAATGTTTGATGAAAAGAGGTAAATTATGATGGAAATTCTCATTTTCTGATTCTGAGAAGGTTGATTATAAAATTCTTCATTATCAAATCTAGCAATAATCAAAATATCTCATAATATATAATAAAGTAATAGAAAATAAAATATATAAAGTAATATAAATGAATATATAATTGGATAAAACCTTTCAAGGTGATTCCAAAAATGTTTATTTCATCTCAATCAGACATCTTTTGGAGTTGCTATGAATTAAAACCATAAATAGCCATAAATAATAAAAAATTTATTTTAATTTGGGATAGACATATATATTGTTGTTAAAAAGAGATAAATTCAAGTAAAGCATAAATACCAAATCAAAGCTAAGTAAACATCACACTCGAAGAGATTTGTAGTTTCATATTAATATAAACGGATCAAAGTGAAAATGTTGGAGAAATGAGATAAACAATGTGAAAATCTCTCCAAGATAAAAAGGAGATTCAGTTTAGCATCTTCAATTTTCAAATAAGGTAAAAAAAGATATCTAATAAAGTATGTCAAAACATAAAAAAATAAAATAAATTTAAATAAAAAGATAAATATTAAGTAAATGTTTATTTAAGCTAAAATAACATAAATTAAAGGAAAGCAATAAACAAAAATAAAAGCTATGTAAATTTTTCATAAGAGGAGAATTGTAGTTTCAGAATATTATATCTATTAAAAATTGGAAAATATTAATAAATAAGATAAATTATGTGTGAAAGATGCACTCTTAGACATTAAAGAGATCTAGTGCAACATCCTCGATCGTTAAATCTAGTACAAGTCAAAATGTCGCACAAAGCATTAAAAAACAAAAGAAAGTTAAATGTTAAAAAAATATAGAAATTAATTTTAATTTGATGGAGCAAATTGAGAAGAGTACAATGATAATTGTTTTCTCTCGATCAAACATCGTTTGAAATTGCTATGAATTATCATTATAAATAAGTATAAAAAAATAAATTACTAATTTTATGTAAAGTAAGTATATATTAAAGTTGAAATGAGATAATTATAAGAAATCCTATATCTTAAAATAAAAGTAAGGTAAAGGTCACACAAGAGGTGATTTAATGTGACAAAGAAATATAACCACAAAAAATATGAAAAAAGAGATAAATTGATTGAGAAAGTTCCATTCCAAGGCACAAGGAGTTATTGTGTAAAATCATCAATGGTAAAATCTTGGATGAATTGATGTGACTCATAAAATCTAGTAGAATCGTAAAAAATAAAATATTTTAAAGTGTAGAATTTTATATTTAAATGGAATTAATTTAGTTTACCAAACAAAATTAGTTTGAAAAATATTAAACTGCTATTTCAACATTAAGAAAATAAATTCTAAAACTAAAAGAAGATAATTTGAAGCAATATAATATGACAAATTGTAAGTGATATAAATATATATTGAAGTTGAAATATGATGAATATAAGCAATGTAATATAATCAGATCAAAGGTATGAAATTGTCACATGAGAGAAGATTTAGAGTTTCATAATAATATAACTAAATAAAAAGTAAAAAATTTGAAAAAAAGAGATAAACTATTAAGAAGGTTGAATTCCAAGTTATTATGAAATCATTTGTAACATCTTCAAACAAAAACTTATGTATGAATTAAAACAACATTAAGCACACCAAAATCATAAAAGAATAAAATATTTAAGAAAAAAGAAATAAAAATCTAATTCAATAACGCTTGTGCTGTCCTGATAAGAGCAGGTTTGGAATTACTATGAATTAAAAAAGTAAATATGCATAAAAATAATATGATATTATTTAAATATTAAGTAAAATATCGTAAACATAAAATGAGGAAAACTAAAGCAATATAATATAACCAAATCAAAGTGATGTAAAGGTGATGAGATAAGATTTAGATTTACATAGTAATATATCCAAATATGAGAAAAATAGTTGAACAAATATGACAAATTTAGGGGAGAATCGCACTCCCAAAATGCCTACCAAATCTAAAAAAGTTTTAACATATAGAAATGATTATTGAATTATATAGAGCTCATTAAGACTAATCTAATAAAGTTTACATTGTCTAGATTTAATGTCATTAGGAATAATTACAAATTACAAAAGCAAATAAGCATAAATGATAATGAGCTTTTACTTTCATATTAACTAAATATATATTGAATCATAACTAAGACAAGTTGAAGCAATATAATACAATGAAATAAAGGTAATGTAAAGGTCACATAAGAAGAGAACTAGAGATTCATAGTAATATAAGAAAGTCAAAGTGAAAAATTTAAAGAAATGAGACTACTTGGAGATGAGTTGTAGGCCTAAAATTTAGGAGATTGAGTGTGATATCGTTAATCACTTAATCATGTACTATTGAAATGTCACCTAAAGAATGCTACAAAAAGGGAAAATAAAAAACTTAAAATATGGAAGTAAATGTTTTATTATATAAGGCTCATTTAGATGAGCCCAATGAATTTTTTTTCTTAAATGATTCTCATTTGAAATTATTATAAATTATGGCAACAAATAAAAATTAAAATTAACAAATTAACATTCCTATGTTAAGCAAATAAAAATTAAATATAAAGTTATATAAAGTTAAGATGTTTCTTTAACAAAATCAATGCAATGAAAATACCACACATAAGGAGATTTATTGTTTAATATAAATGTGAGCAAATTAAAATAAAAATATTTCAAAAAATGAGATAAATTGTATAGGAAAGTTACATTCAAAGGTTCGAAGTCGTTTGAGTGTAACATTATCATTTCACAAATTTTTAATAAATTAAAATGACTCATAAAGCCCACTAAAACCATAGAAAATATAACATTCTAAAATATAAAAATAAATATTTAATTGGATAAATCATATCCAAATGAGTAAAATGATTTCTATTTTGCCTAAATCAAAACTCATTTGTAATTATTACAAGTTACCAAATTGAAATGCATAAATAAGGATATATTATTATGAAAATGTAAGATATATAACAAAATTATTGCAAAACATTTCAAGAAATAAGATAAAGCATCATAAAAAGATGCTAAGATACTAATGAGATCTATTGTAACATGTAAAATTGCAATGTACAAATTTGTCTTATAAAGTGTGCTAAAACCACAAAAAAGTAAAATAATTTAAAATATAGAAATGATTATATAATTGAATAGAGTTAGATGAAACAAGTTCGATGTTGTTTTTTTTATCATGATCAAATTATGCTTGGAATTACTATAATTAGCCAAAAAATTAAAAATAATAATAAATATTTTTTTAGTTTTAATAAAAATATATATGTTAATGCATAAAGTTGACAAATTAAAGGAGTGTGGTATAACCAAATCAAGGAAATTTAAAGATCACACTATGGACAAGTAGAGTTTCATTATATTATATCTAAGTCAACATTAAAAATTTGAAGAAATGATATAAATTGTATGAAAAAAATTACATTTAAAATACTAAAGAGATCAAGGGAAACATCTTTAATCATCAAATCATGTATTAATCAAAATGTTCATTAAAACATGTTAAAATTATTTAAAAGTACTTAAACATTTATAAATAAATACTTAATTGATAACACACTTTGAGATGAGTTCAACCTTAGTTTTTTAATAGAAAGTAAGCATATATTAAAGTTGATATGAGATAAATTGAAATGATGTAATATAATCAAAATAAATAGATGTAATGCTCATATGTGATGACAATTAGAGTTTCAAAGTAAAATAATAAAATCAAAGCAAAATATGTTTTATAGAAATGAGAAAAAATACATAAGATTGTTGTATTTTGAGATTCTAAGGAGATGGGTGTAACATTATCGATGATCAAATCAGGTACAAACTAAACAACTCTTAAAATAAGCTAAAGTTCTAGAAAATAAAGTAATTAAAATATTAAAAAAACATTTTATTAGATAGAGCTGATGTAGAAAACCATAAATAACAATAATAAATATTTAATTAGATATTGTTGGGAATCATTAGGAAATGAAAGTTAACAACAATAAAGAATTATTTTATTATTAAGTAAATATATAATAAAGAATTGATGAGATAATCTAAATTAATATAATATAATCCAATCAAATTGGTATAATTATCACATGTGAGAAGAATTAGAGTACGATAGTAATAAAACAAAATCAAAGCAAAAAACTTTGAAGTAACAAGCTAAAGTATAACAAAACATAGCATTCAAAAATACTAAGGAGTTCAAGTCTAACATTCTTAATCATCAAATAACATATGAATTAAAATTAATAGAAGGCATACCAAAGATAAAAGATAAAATATTTTAAAATATAGAAATAAATATTTAATTTGATGGAGCTCACTAATAAGTGGCCTATCGATGTTAGTTTCATCTTAATCAAACCTCATTTGAAATTATTATGAACTACAAAATTTAAACCAAAAAATAATAGTAAATTATTATTTTAATAATAATTAAATGCATATTAAAGTTGATATGAGCAAAATTGAAGCAATGTAATATAACTTAAAGAGAAAGACATAAATTTGCATGAGAAGAGATTTATAGTTTCAAAGTAAAATAATCAAATCATAGCAAAGCATTTATAGAAATAAGAAATTTTTATGAGAAAGTTGCATTCCAAGATTCCAAAGAGATGAGTGTAACACCATCAATCGTCAAATTAGGTACGAATAGAAATAACAAGCAAAATATGCTAAAATCATAAAAAGCAAGATATTTAAAATGCAAAAATAAATACTAAATTTGATAATGCTCATCATGATGAATCCAATGATGTTTTTTATTTCCTTTGGACATCATTTAGAATTACTATGGCTAAAATGTCAATAATAACATATAATAATAAATTAATATTTAAATATTAATTAAGTATATATTAAAAAATATTAGATAAGTCATAGTAAGGTAATATAATCAAAACAAATTAGTGAAAAGGTCATACAATGGAAGAATTAGTGTCTTAAAGTAATTTAACCAAACACAAGTAAAAAACTTTAAAGGCATGACATAAATTATTAGAAAAAGTTGTACTCTAAGATGCTAAGAAGATTGAGTGTAACCATACTTTATTGTCAAATAACACATGAATCGAAATGAATTGTAAAGTGTACCAAAACAAAATAACAAATTAAAAAATATAGAATTGAATATTTAATTACATGGAGTTCGTGGAGAAGATACCAATGTTGTTTGTTTCACCTCGATGAGACTTTGTTTGGAATTGCTATGACTTTCCAAATTAATTATGCATAAATATTATTAAATTATTATTTTAATATTATTTAAATATCTAATAAATCTGATGTGACATAAATTGAAGCAAAAGGATTTAACCAAATAAATGTAACGTAAAGGTCACATGTAAAGGGAACAAGACGTTTAAAGAAATCTAACCAAATCAAATCAAACTATTTCAAAAAATGTGTTAAATCTTATGTGAAATTTTCTTTTCAAGTTACTAAAGAGATTAAGTGTAATATTATCAATGGTTAAAGCACTTATGAATCAAAATTTCTCTTAATATGTTCCAAAATTCTAAAAATAAAATTATTAAAAATAATTAAAACTTATTCAACTGCATAGGGCACGTCGAGTCGAGTTAATCGACATTTATTTTTTCTTGATTGTACCCCTTTTTGAATTATAGTGAAAACAATATTTAAGCATAAAATATAAAAAAATTAATATTTTATTATTAAGTAAATCTTTATTAAAGCTATGATTGAAATTGAAGCAATTTATAATAACAAAATTAAAGCAATATAAAGTTCACATGAGGGGACATATAGATTTACATTATATATATCAAATCAGAGAGAAACATTTTAAGAAATAAGATAAATTATGATAAAAATTTTTATTGTAAAATGCAATATAGATCAGATGTAATGTCATTTATCATTAAATAAAGTATAAATCAAAATCAATTATAAAATATGTCAGAACACTTTAAAAAATAAACAAAATATTAAAAATGAATATTTAGTTAGATTTAAGTCTTTGAGATGAGTCAAACGATCAAGGTTTTAGCTAAATAAATATTAATTTTTATTTTTCTAAATGCTTTATTTTCAAACTTTTTGGTATACATTACGAGTCAATATCATTTGTTCCTAATATGGTCATCGAGAATGTTAGACTCGATATCCTCATTACTATAAAAAGAAACTTTTTGAAACATTTATCTTGTTTCTTTAAATGTCATTATACACATTGGTTCAATCTTTCTAATTTTAGTTTTACTATAAATTTACTCAATATTGTTATTATTAATATTAACACTTATTAACTTCGTGAATTCATGGTAATTCAAAATGAGGGCCAATAGAGATGAAGCAAACATCATTAAACTCTTATCCACCAATTTTACCAAACTAAATATTCATTTTCTTATTTTTTGTAAAACTTTATTTTCTATGATTTTTGCATGCTTTATGAGAAATTTTAATTCTTATGTGTTTTGATGATCAAGGATGCCAACATCGAACTCATAGTTCCTGGAAATCAACTTTTTTTGGAAATTTCTCATTTTTTTAAAATTTTCAATTCAATTTTGTTTTGTTGCTATGTAACTCTAAATTTCTTTTTATATGACCTTTATAGCTTTCTTTTTGTTATACTACATTGCTTCAATTTGTCACCTTACAATTTAAATATCAATTTTATTAATATTAAAGTTATATTTTATTATTATTTATGCTTATTTACTTTAGAAGTTTGTGTTAATTCTAAATGAGGTTCAATCGAGTTGAAAAAAATATTATTTGACACATCTCAATCAGCTATATTACATTAAATATTCATTCCTATGTCTTCTCAATTACATTATTTTTTATGATTTTTGCACACTTCACTAAATATTTAAATATGTACATGGTTTGATAATGGAGGATGTTACCTCGACCTCATGAAGGTCTTCGAATGCAAATTTTGAATATAATTTATCTCAGTTTCTTCAAATATTTTCCTTTTATTTTGTTATATTATTATGTAATTCCAAATTTTATCATTTTAGCTAAAATATGTTTTTACCATTTATGCTTATAATTCATAATAATTCTAAATGGTGTTTAATGAAGAATCACAAAGTATCACTAAACTCAACTCAATAAGCTCTATTCAATTTAATATTTAGCTTTTATATTTTGAAGTATTTTATTTTTAAGGTTTTAGTATGCTTTGTGAGGCATTTTGGTTCAAATCTATTTTGACAAAGTAGAATTATACACTCAATTTCCTTAATACAATGGAATACAATTTTGTTATATAATTTATCTCATTTCTTAATATTTTTTATTTAATCTTTTGTAATATTATGTAACTCTAAGTCTCCTCTCATGTGTTCTTTAGATCACTTTAATCAAATTATATTACATTACTTCAATTATATCACTTAGCATTAATATATATGTACTTAATATTAAAATAATAACTTATTATAATTCTAAACAAGCTTTAATTAAGACAACAAATTTTGTTAGACTCATCTTAATGAGAAACATCTAATTAATTATATAATTTTATATTTTTTAAATATTATTTTTTTTGGAATTTAGCACACTTTAAAAGATTTTTTAAATACTACCTAATTTAATAATGAAGAATATTATGCTCAATATCCTTGTATTTTGGAATGCAACTTTCTTGTATAATTTATCTCATTTTTTCATATTTTTAGTTTCTCTTTCTTATATTTTTACTTATGTCTAAATCTTTTATAAAGACTTTTTCTTCACTTTGTATTTATTATAACACATTACTTCAATTCATAAAACTTCAATTTTGTTATATGTTTGCTTAGTATTAAAATAAATACATTTTTTATTTATGCTTATTTGTTCTAGTAATATTTTTTTAAATCTAAAGGAGGCATGATTGAGGCAAAAGAAATGCCATTGGACTCATCTTGATGAGTTGTATCTAATTAAATATTAAGTTTAATATTTTTTAAGATATTAAAATTTTTGTTGTTTTGATGCATTTTACTAAATATTTTGATTCACACTAATTTAATATCCATGGGGTAGACACTTAAACCTATTGGTTTCCTAGAATACAACCTTGTTGTGTAATTTGTCTCACTTTTTTTTTCAAATTTTTTATTATGATAAGGTTATATTACTGTCGTTATAAATCTTCTATCATGTGATGTTTTACATTGCTTTAATTTGATCTATCACATTATGTTAATTTTTTTTCATCTTAGTTTTAATATATATCAATTAAAAATAAAAATAATATTTTTTATTAATGAAGTTTATTTATATTTGAATATCAAAGTAATTCCTAATGAGGTATAATGGAGATGTAACAAAGTAATTGTACAAATCTATTATTTTGGCATGCTTTATTAGGCATCACGATTGATACTTTTCTTGGTGATCAAGGATTCTACACTTGTTCCACTTAGTAAATTTGAATGCAACTTTGTTGCATAATTTATCTCATTTTATTTAGATTTTCTTAATTTTGTAATATTATTATGTTACTCTAAACGATTTCATCTCTTTAACATTCAATAAGGTCATATTAGATTCCTTTAATATCTTGGAATACTACTTTTTTGAAAACTTTATCTCATTTCTTCAAGTTTTTCTCATTTATTTTGTTATATTACTATGTCACTCTAAATATTCTTATCATGTCACATTTACAATGCATTGATTTGGATGTACTACTTTGTTTCAATTTATATCATTTCCATTTTAATATATTTTTTATTAATACTGAAATAAAAATTTTACCTTTGTTATGATTATTTTTTTTGAAATTTATAGTTATTTTAAAAGTGGTCTAATTGAGATTAATCAAATGTCATTGTATTCGTATTAATAAGCTATTTTCAATTACATATTCATTGTGTATTTTTAAAAAATTTTCTTAGGGTTTTGTCATGTTTTATAAGATATATTAAATTCCCCAAGTTGTGATGTTTGAGGATATTACACTTCATCTCCTTAATATCTTGGAATGCAGCTTTTGAGACAAGTCAAATAGTCAAGGTTTTAGCTAAATTGAATTTCAATTGGAATTATTGAAAATTTCATATTTTAATAACAATAATAATAAAATAAAAAGATATTTTTAAACATTAAAAAATAAAATAATAAAGCATAAAGGAGAAAAAAGGAAAATGCAATACAACTAAGTTAATATGAAAACATAAAAGAAATAAGATAAATTACATAAAAAAGTTGTATTCGAAGATAATTAGGAGACCGAGGGTAGCATCATGATCAAAAAATTAAGTATTAATTAAAATGTGTTGTAAAGTACACCAATATTATATAGAACCCATCCTGTGTAATATCATCTCAAAAGAATGTTGTTTGAAATTACCACAAATTACTAAATTAAATAAGAAAAAATAATAACACATTTTTATTAATATATTTTGTTAATAAATATTAAAGATAAAATGTGATAAATTAAAGCATAGTAATTTAATCAAATCAAAGCGTTACAAATATGCCATGACAAGACATCTAGAGGTATATGGTTACTAAAGCAATGAAACAAAAACATAGAAGAAATAAGATAAATTATATAAGAAAGATGCATTTAGAAAAAATAATAGATCAAGTGTAACATTCTCAAAAATTAAATGTGGTACAAATTAAAATGTCTCACAAAAAATGCTAAAACTATCAAAAATAAAATATTTAAAACTATTTAAATTAATATTTAATTTAATATAAATTAGTGATAGGAGCCCCTCGATATTTGTTTCTTCTAAATAATTTGTTTGAAACTATTGTAATATACTAAATTTAATAAGCAAAAAATAGTAGCAAATTATTATTTTAATATTAAATATATAAATATATATATATATATATATATATATATATATTAAAGGTGATATGTGTAAAATTAAAGTAACATAATACATCCAAATCAATGTTATGTAAATGACTCACGAGATGAGATTTAGAGTGACATAGTATTTTAACCAAATGAGGTAAAAAATGAAAACAAATAAGATAAATTATATGAAAAAGTTCCATTTCTATGATGCAAAGCTTATCAAGGAGGATTTCCAACATTAAGCAAATCAAAGGGACTCTGGAGAGATCCAGGAGTGTGACAGTGGAGTGATGGGAGCGACGGGTGCCAACGACTGGAGCCTGCGACGGGATTTACGGAGACCAGAGCTTCGAGCCAGTGACGGGAGCTAGTGAAGGAGGCCTGTACCGGGAGCCTACGACGGGTGCCAGCACCGGGAGCCTGTGACGGGAACCAGAGATGGGAGCTAGCGCTGGTTGACGTTGACCTGTGCAGTTGGTGTGGGCCACACCCGGGTGACTACACTTTGGTGACAGTGCCTGGAGGTGCTCATTGGGTGGCTTTACCAGGGGTGGTGATGGAAGACTTGTGGTGACGGTGTGCTCGGAATAGTACGGGTGCTGCGACTCAGTGGGCGGGCATAACTGACATCCACAACTGGAGGGGCGGTGCAATTGACGGGTGCGTCACGACGGAGCGGGGTTGGATAGCACGCCACTGGCAGTGGTTAACGGCTAATAGTCTCAGGTGCGAAGGTCACGTGAAGTTCTCGATCGTTGCGAATTTTTGCCGGGTCACGTGGATCCGGGTACTTTGAATTTGAATTCTGGACCCAGCTAACGCGGGGGTGCAGGGACAGGATTAAACCAACTTGCCTGTCTTGCAGAGCAACACACCGCATCATCCCCGTTCTTTGCTCGCACCACCTGCAGCACTAGCTAAACAAAAGATGGTGGGAAGTAAGACCTGGAGGAGCAACAGGAATGCGGACTTCCAGGAGCAACTCCCTAGTGAGGGATAGCCTCTCCTCTATGTTTGGGGAGGAACAATGCCCGTCGATGGAACTCTCCCTCCTCCCCAAAATTTTGACTCTGAGGAGAACATTCTCATGGGCCAGAGGGGCGCACTGGAAGGTGAGGATGACCCGGTGATCATGGTGGAATAGATGCATACTCCAGGATTTTCAAGTTTAGGGGGTTGCTGGGGGGACGCCTTGGAGGGTCGCTCAGTGAGTGCTGCTATACCAGAGCTACAGGACACGACGCACAAGGGGGCGGAGCCCTCGGTGAGCAAATTCATTGGAGAAGCAACCAAACCTGTGCAAAGGGATGCTGGGAATAGAGAGGCTCTCGCAACTAAAGTCAGCTTCAGAGATGCCCTGACCGCAAACAACTACAACAACAGCAGTTTGGGGACCTCGTTTGTGCGGCCGGCAAACATCGACGTCAAGGAACGTGCAGTGGGAATTCCTGATTACGTTGATGGTGGCAATGTACTCATGTCATCGAATGATTGTCAGCGGCGTATCGAATTTCATAAATTCGATTTGGTTGTCTGAGTCTGCGGGAATACACTTTCCTTTCCCATCATCGCACTGGTGTTGCTCAAGCGCTGTGGTCACTACAAGAATTTTAAGGTCTTCAACTTGTCCTCTAGATTCTTCTACTTGCCTTTTCATTCCATCAATGATAGGAACGAGGTCTGGCTCTGTGGCCCATGACAGATCGCTGGCCAAGCCATGGGGCTTGATATCTGGACGCATGAGTTCGGACCAAACACTGCTTCCGCCATGCGTGCACCGGTATGGGTGCCCCTCCCGGGTCTCCCACTTATTTACTGGGATGTTGACAACATATTACGAATTGCTAAGGCGATTGGAGAACCTTTCCTCCTTGATGGCTGGACTGCCAAAATGGAACACTCTTCCTACGCTCGGGTGTGCGTCCAGATGGACCTTTCGAAGCCGTTGAAATAAGGCATATGGCTCAACGGAGAATTTGGGAGAACCTATGAGGGTTTCGAGTATGAGGGGCTGCTGTGGATCTGCTTCACATGCAGCCATGTTGGTCACCTAGCGAGCCACTGTAGCAAGCAAGAGGAGATGGGGCTTGCCTGCTCTGCCTTCCCTTCGTCTACTGACACGGGTCGTAAAAGATTGTCGGTGGAGGGGGACACGTCCCTTGGTGATGGCAAATCTACAGAGGCAGGTGGTACCAGTGGCCTCTGGGAGCGGGAGGAGAACACACATGTTATAGATGGAGAGGCACATGGGCTGGGGCCATGGATGTCCAACCACGGTACAGGAGACAAGGCGCCGCTAACCACAGAGGCTCAGGTGCCATGTCAAGCTTGCCTCTCCGAAAGGACGTCAGCCTCATATTTCGTGGTCGGGGTACTGCCTGCGCATCCCATGGCATCAGAAGTCCATCCACGGACCGTGGTAGAAGCAGAGCAAAGCAGGCTCTGCAACCTGGGGGCTGCGATGACTGGATGCAGACAAGCTGGGGTGGTCATCCCTTGATGGCTAAGGGCATGGGCCATGTGCCCCTTACAGGAGGGCATAAGGGGAAACTGCCCTTGGTGTAGGAGGAACGAGAGGGGGATATACTCATAAGCCTAGATGGACATGTTACTAAATAGGAGATGGTTCCTGGAATGCACTTTGGGGGCATAGTGGCCATCAAAGAAGATGATGACGGTGGCTTTATGCAGAGGTGATGCACGATTGCATGGAAGAACTGATAACATGGCCTACGTCAAAATGCGGCTCATTATTTCGAACATTAGAGGTGTTAAGATGAAGAAGTCAAGGAGTTACTAGCAAAGGCTGGTTCGCGAGGGGAATGCTGTAGTCGTGGCATTGTTGGAAACGAAAGTGCAGACCTTCTCACTGCGGGATGCAGACTGGCTCCTCGGAAGGGACTGGATTTCGCAGCCCACCCTTCCGCGTGCATGTCAGCTGGCATTATTCTCTTGTGGAAGAACTGGGTTGATCGTACGATCACGACGGCGTCGACACACGTGGTGGTAATCAATAAATATCAAGTAAATATATATTAAATCTAAAATGTGATAAATTGAAGTGTACTTAAGTAATAAATTCAATGACATGTAATGCTCATGTAAGTGGAGATATAAAGCTACATAGTAATATTGCCAAATAAAAGTAAAAAATTTAAGAAAATGAGACAAATTATATAAGAAAGATACATTCCATGATACTAAATAGATCGAGTACAATAACTTATATTATCAAATATGGCATGAATCAAAATATCGCATAAGGTATGCAACAATAATACCAAATTAAATTTTTAAAATCATAAAAATGGCCATTTAATTAGATATAGCTCACTAAGAGTAGTCAAACAACACATGTTTCATCTCAATGAGACTATGATTTCAATTACTATGAATTACTAAAATAAAAATAAATAAGTAAAACTAACATATTACTTTAATCATCGATAAATATTTAATAGAGCTCAACATGAGATAAATTGATGCATCATAATATAACCAAATAAAGGTGATGTAAACGTGATATGAGAGGGAAATTGGAGTTTCTTATAATATAACCAAGTTGAAGTAAAGAAAATTGAAGAAATAAGATTGGTTGTATGGAAAGCTACATTCCTAGATACTAATGAGAATGTGCTAGCATCCTAAACATTAAAAAAAGTCAAATCAAGCTAGTTGGGATGAGTTCAATAATGTTTATTTTGTCATGATGAGACCACATTTCATATTACTATGAATTTAGAAATAAATAAAAATAAATAATAATCAATTATTATTTTAAATTTCTAAATATATATATAGTAAAATAGAAATAAGATAAAGTGAAGAAATGTAACACAAGTCAAAGTCATGTAAATGTCACAAGAGGGGAGATTTAGAGCTTTATGCCAATAAAATAAATTGACAATAAAATTTGAAGAAATTAGACTTGTACAAGAAAGCTAACTCCAAGATACTAACGAGATAAAGTATTGCATCTTTGATCATCAAATGAGGTGGTAATCACAATCTCTCAAAAAGTGGGTCAAAATCTTAGAAAAAAATTAGAAATATAAAAATGAATGTTAATTTGGTTAGAGATTGCCATGTCAACTCCAATGATGTTCATCTCACCTTGATCGGACCTTTTTTACAATTACTATGAATTTCTGAATTAAATAAGTATAAAAAAATTTAATTATTATTATAATATTAATTAAATAAATATTAAAGCTAAAATAAGATTCTTTTGAAATAATGTAATATAACTAAAACTAAAATACATAAATGTCATTGATAGCAGATTTAGAGACACATTATAATAAAGCTAAATAAAAATGAAATATTTAAAGGAAATAAGATAAATTATATGAGTAAGTTCCATTCTTAAGATGTCAATCATAACAAGTGTAACATCGTCAATCAACAAATTAGACACAAATCATAATGTGCATAAAACATCCTAAAATCTAACAAATTAAAATATTTAGTAGTCTGAAATTAAAAGTTTAATTACAATAACTCTGATTTCCTAAGCTAAATAAGCATGGATAATAATAAAATATTATTTTTAGTAATACATAAATGTATATTAAAGATAAAATAAGATAAATTGAGGCCACGCATATAACCAAATCAATCAAATCAAAGATGTGAGATAAATTATGCATTTAAGCTACAATACAAGTTGTTAATAGGATCATGTGTAAAATTCTTGCGTTGACAAATAATATTAAAAAAATTATAAAAATAAATATTTAATTGGATGGAGCTTCTCATGATGACTAATAATATTTGTTTCATTTTCAGTAGTCATCTTTTTAAATTACTACAAATTATCAAATTTAGTAAGCATGTTAATAATAAACTATTACTTCAATAATATGTAAATGTATAGTAATGTTCAAAATAAGATAAAGTACAACAATATGATTTATCAAATCAAGTTATATCAAGGTTAAACGAATGGACAATTAGTGTATAATAGAAAAATAACCAAATCAAAGTGAAACATATGAAGAAACAAGATAAACTTTGTAAGAAATTTATAATCTAATATACTAAGGTGAACAAGTGTATCATCCTTCATCGTCAAACTTGGTATTAAAGAAAATAGATCTTATAGCTTGCTAGAACCCTAAAAAAATAAAACTTAATAGTTAATTAGATAGTGCTCATTTAGAGGTTTGCAAAAAAGTTTATCATGCTTTGATGAGACCATATTTTGAATTATCATAAATTACCAAATTATATAAGCATAAATTACAAGAAATTATTATTTTCATATTATAGAAATTATTATAAATTTGAAATGATATGAATTCAAGATATATGATCAATGTGATGTAAATGTCACACGAAATGTGACTAGGAGCAAATAATAACATGACAAATTAAAAGTAAAAATTTTTTTAAAAAATAAAACAAATTATATGACAAAGTTGCATTCTGTGATACTAATAATATCAAATGAAACATGCTTGATCATCAAATCATGTATAAATAAAAATATCTAATATTGCATAACAAACTTAAGAATAAATTGTTTAAAATATTAAAATAAAACTTTAATTAGATGGAACTCCTCTAGATGAGTCTAATGGTTTTGTTTTATCTTGATAGGAAGTTATCATGAGTTACACCAAATTACTAATATAAATAAACATAAATAAGAGTAAATTATTATTATAAAATTAAGTAAACAAATATTAATGATAAAATAAGAAAAATTGTATGAAAATGACTCTTTTCAAGATGATATGGAGACCTTGTAACACATCTCCCATCATCAAATCACATGAGAATTTAAATGTTTCATAATGTGATAAGAAAATACTAGAAAAAAAAAGAATTAAACAAATATAAAACTGAATTTTTAATAGAATAGAGCTCATCCTGTCTAGTACAATGATATTTGTTTCATCCCAAACTAGCATTGCTTAAAACATTAATAATAAAAAAATATTATTTCTTTATTAAGTACATATATATTAAACTTGAAATGAGATAAATTCAACAAAAGTAATAGAAACAAATATATTCAATGTAAAACATCGCATGAGAAGAGATTTTGAGTTATGCAATAAGATAATGGAACATAATGAAAATTTTGAAAAAATAGGACAAATTATAGTGGAACTTTGTATTCTAAGTTACCAAAGAGATTGAGTACAATATACTTGATCATGATATCTGACATATATGAAAATGTCTTATGAAGCATGCAAAAACATGAAAAAGTAAAATACTTAAAAATATAAAAATTGTAGCTTTTGGGATATAGCTCATTGAGACTATTCCAATGTTGTTACATTTATCTTGATCTAACCACATTTGAAATTACTACAAATAACAAATATAAATTAGCATAAATAATAATAAATTAATATGTTAATATTAATTAGCTATATATTAATCTAGGAATGATATAAACTAAACTAATATAATATATCTAAATCAAAGAAATGTAAAGATCACATAAAAATAGATTTATAGTTACATACGAATATAACCAAATTAAAGTGAAAAATTTGAAGAAATAAGATACATTGTTAGGAAAAGTTGTATTCAAGGATATTAAGGAGATCAAGCTTGTTAAGAGGAGTCCAATTATGTTTGTTACATTTTGAATATACCTCTTTTAGGGTTATTTGAATTAAAAAAATAAATTAGCATGAATAATAATAAATTATTATATTAATATTATTTTAATATATATTAAAACCTAAATTATATAAATTGAATTAATGTAAAATTTCAAAATGAAAGACATATGCATATCACATGACATGACATTTGCAATTACATTGTGACACAACTTAATCAATGTAAAAAACATTAACCAAAGGATATAAATTGTGCAAAAAAGTTTATTTCAATAATATTAAGGAGATTAAGTGTAACTCCTTGATCATCAAACAAGCTTAGAATTAACAGGAAATGTAAAGTGTGGCATAAATGAAGAAAATAAAATTTTAAATAAATATATAAAAGTAAATATTTAATTGCATAGAGCTCTTTAGGATTTGTGTTATGAGTTTTGTTTCCTATCAATAGTATCTTGATTAGGAGGCTACAAATTATAAAAGTAAAAAAAAAAACTAATTAATAACAATAAATTGTTATTTAAATTTTCAATTAATAAATAATAAAGTTAAAGTGAGATAAATGTTTTAGGAAATATGCATTCCAATATAGAAAAGAGATTTAATGTAACCTCCTCCATCATCAAATGAGGTAAGAATAAAAATTATTTGTAAAGTGTGCCAAAACCATCAAATATAATATGTATATATATGTTTGTGCATGTGTGTGTGTCTGAATATTCATTTTAATAGTGCTCATTGATGGAAATCCAACAATGTTTGTTTCATGCCTATTAAACCTGAACTTAAATTACTATGTCTTGCCCAATGAGAAAATAAAAAAAATAAATTAGAATTGTAATATTAAGTTCAAATATATTAAAGCTGAAATGAGATTAACTTAAGTATTGTAATATAAAAAAATCATGGCATTGTAAGTCACTTTAGAAAACTTTAAAGTTACATAATAATAAAATAAAACTGAAGTGAAGATGTTGAAGAAATTAGATAAATTATGTAGTTAAAATACATTCTACGACACTAAGGAGATTGAATGTATCACCCTCGATCATCAAATAATGTACATATGAAATTATCTAAAAGGTGTTCCAAGATCTTAGAAAACAAAAACTTTAAAAATTTAAAAATGTTGCTTTAACTAATAAGTAGTCAAGGAGATGTCATATAATGTTTTTTTAATCTTGATTATACCTAATTTGGTACAACTATGAATTATCAAAAAAATATGCATAAATAGTAATAAATAATTATTTTAATATATGTAAATCGATATTGAAGCCAAAATAAGATAAACTAAAGTAGTTCAACACAACCAAATCAAAGAAATTCAAATATCACATGAGAGCAGATTTGTAAAAACATAGTAATATAAGGAAATCAATGTAAAAAATTTTAAGAAATGAGATAAATTATATTTGAAAGTTGTATTCCAAGATTCATGGAGATTGAGTTTAGCATAAAAAAATTAAACTAGGAAGGAATCAAAATCTCTCCTAAAGTGAACCAAAATGCAAAAAAATAAAAATATAAAAAATATTTAATTTTATAGAGCTCATTAAGAAAGTCGAATGACCTTTATTTTATTTTGATCAAGACTTGTATATCATTATTGTAAATTACCAAAAAAATAATCATAAATAATAAGAAATTTTTATTCTAACAGTAGATAAAAATATATTAAAGCTAAAATAACTTAAATTAAAGAAAAGTAACAATACCAAATTAAAGTAAGGGTAATAGAAGAGGAAAATTAGTGTTATATATTAACATAACTGAATCAAAGTAAAACATTAGAAAATATTTGATAATTTAAAAAAATATCTTTACAATATACTAAAAGCATGAGGAAAGCATCATCGATCGTCAAGTCAAAATGGGAATAAAAATGCCTAATAAGGCATGTCAAAAACTTTCATAAAAAAATTTAAAATATAAAATAATTAATTAATTTGATTAAGCTTATTTACATGAGGCCAATGATGATTTTTTGTCTCCATTAGACATCACATAGAATTATACAAATTACTAAATTAAATAATCATGAATAATAATAAAGAATTATTTTGATGTTATACAAGTATATATTAAGTAAAATAAGATAAATTGAATCAATGTAATATAAGAAAATCAATGTTATTTAAAGGTCATTTGAGTGACAATTAATTTCTAGATATAGTATAACCAAATGAAAGCAAAAAATTTTAAGAAACTAAAAACATTTTGCGAAAAAGATGCACTAAAAAACAACAGACATTGACTATAATTTCCTTAATGCTAAAATCATGTAAGCATCAAAACGTTCTATAAAACATGCTAAAACCTTTAAAAATATATTTAAAATTTTAAAAAAAAAAATTTAATTAGATAGTGCTATTGAGATGAGCCTTTTGATATTTGTTTCATCTTCACTGAACCATGTTTAGAATAACTGTGAATTACTAATTTAAATAGACGTTTATAATAAAAAATTTTATTTTAAAATTAATTAGATAGACATTAAAGCTAAAATAATATAAATTAAAGTAATATAATATCACCAACTTAAAGAGATGTAAAGGTCACATGAGTAGAGAACTAGTATTTTATAGTAATATTGCCAAGCCAATGAAAAAGATTTGAAAAAATCAAATAAACTATGTAGAAATATTACACTCCATGATACTAAAGAGATTGAATCTAACATCCTCATGTATAAAATTAGGTCTAAATCTAAATATCATGTAAAAAGTGCCAAAAATATTTAAAATTATAAAATGATAATTATTTGGATAAAGCTTGAACAGGCAAGTTCAACGTCATTTGTTTTATCTTCATTAGATTTTATTTAGAAGTTTACTACATTTTAAAATTAACTAAAAATAAATAATAATAAATTATTATTTTAATATTTGAAATTTAATGAATTGATGAAATATAATATAATCAAATCAAAATAATGTAAAAATTAAATGAGGAAAGAATAGAGTTTCATAGTAATATCATAAAATCAAAATAAAAGACTTGAAGGAATAACATAGGTTGTACGATTTTGATGCAAAAAATGGATTCAGCGAGTTTGAACAAGAAATTACCTAGGGCAACGACGAGGAATCCTGAAGGGATGAAATTGTTAAAATGGTTTGAAATAAGATTGAAGCACACCTTTACGACAAGTTTGCATGATGCAACAAGGTTATGATGTTGTCTCATTGATGTTTAATATAATGTGATTAATATTGAGTTGGTGTGGTAGGATGCGATAGCATCTCAACTTAAAATGATAGTGATTTGACATAAAAAAAATTTGTGGCAATTCAGCAAGGATAAGTGATGCTTTGGTAGGGATTGACTACGATTCAAATTGGATTGGTGATGACCCAATTAGAATTGATGATGATATACTAAAATATTAGAAAATATCGAGAGAGTTGTCCTCTAACCTTTTTTCTTCTCATAACTCTCACACGAAGGATAAGAGAGACAAGGTTTACACTTCTTCCCTTCCTTCACCTCACTAAGTCATCGCAAATCCTAACCAAATTGTCGCTAATCTAAGCTAATTGAAAGTCGATCACTACTGAGTCAGCATCGATTCTGACTGAATCGCTGGTGTTTCCAATCGAATCACCATTGATCAAAGCCAAATCACTATCCTTCTAAGCTAAGACATTGTCGCATCCTATCACACCATGGGAACATCAATCATGTTGTATTCAACATCAATGAGACAACAGTAAATCTTTACTACATTATGCCAACCTGCCCTAAAGAATTGCTCCAATCTTATTTCAAACCTATTTGAGAATTTCATCAATTTGGTGTTCCTCAACATTGCCCTGAGTAAGTCATTGTTTAAACTTCTCAAATCCATTTTTTGCATCAACATTTTTTTACACCATCTATTGGAAGATACAAGATTGCTGAAATACAAAACAAGGAGAAACTTACCTTCATTCGTAGAAAGAAAACATCTAATAATAGCAACAAATAGGTGGAAAAGATCACTGCACCACCTCAAATTTTACAAACTTCAGAACTTCTTCAATTGCTTATTAATAATCATTTTTGTTTATTCTAACAACAAATGGAGCACTTTAATAAAAAAAAATTTTTACCCCTCTTATGCTTGTAAGAGAGAAAATTAAAACAACTTCAGTCACCTTACCAAGGGGAAGCTTGATCAATATGCAAAACATCTCTGCTTCTAATAAAGAGCCAATTGATGCCATACTAAGAACCTTCAAACTTCATTACATTACTTGCATTTCAAAAAACCTTCCCATGCACACATCTTTGCAACACCTTTCTAACAATCTATGAGTACCATATAACCCAAGACCTTCTACTTAACACCAAATTAAAGCTTCATTTTATTCTCAGCTTGATCTTGTAATTCCATAAGCTCCTCTTTTTTATCAGGATTATCCTTATCCCCATAACAATGAACCTCACCAATTTAGGCAATAACAATATAACCCAAATGTTATCAAGAAGATTTCCCAATTTGATGAAGATATCCTTTTGAATTATTTGCCTCCTAAACTTCAACTACTTAAGTTCATATTATATTATCATAATTTGATCCTTATGTTTTCTTAAGAGAATTTGAGATAATTTTCTTTTTGAATGCCATGACTGGCCCATCCAATGAAAATTCTTCTCTACTTATCTTAAAGATGCAACTTCAAAATTATTTTGGAATTTATTTCCTAAGTTAATTTCCCCATTGGACCAGCTTAAGAAGTCATTCTTATTATCCTTTGCTGGTTGTATCAGACCTAAAAAGGTCTAAATCGCTTCTTGATTTAAAGCAACAACAAGCAAAATCACTTCAAGCCTACCACCAATGATTTAGAGAATCTCTTAAAGAGGATAATCAAGAGGACTCCTAACCTACCAAAGTAGCCCTCATCAAATCTCTTGAACCAGAAGATTTCTAAAAGCCCTTGGTTAGGTGCATGCTAGAATCATTACAAAAAATGTTCAATAGAGTTATTTGTTACATTAATGAGGAGGAATTCCCTTTAACTCTATCTGACAAATCAGAAAAGAATGCATTATCACCTCCAAGGCACTTTGATAAAAGACAAAATGGCCATGAAATGATAAAGATTATCCTTGGAGTGCTCCCCATGATTGATAAGGATGCTATTCCAACCATTTCATCCTTTTTAACCTCATCAAAATGTGTGAATACCAAATTCTAAGATACTAAAGAGGTCTGGTGTATCATCTTCAAATTAGGTATGAATTAAAATATTTTGTTAAGAATTCCAAAATAATAAAAAATATTTCAAAAATATAAAACAAATATTTTAAATCATAAAAATTATTAAGAAAAATCTAATGGCATTTATTTCCTCTCCATCAAACTTATTTCAAATTAATTAAAATCACCAACACTTATTCTCTTCTCTATTGAACTTAACATTGCTTTCATTTGATTATATTACATTATTTCATTTTTTTCTCATTTTAGCTTTCTAATATATTTACTTAATAAAAATATTAATATTTTAATATTACTTATTCTTATTTACTTTGATTGTTCACCATAACTCTAGTTTATGTCTGATCAAGGCAAATTAAACATTGTTCCACTTATCTCGGTGACCTCTACCTAATTAAATGTTAAATGTTAGATTTTTAAATATTGTTTACTATTTTTGGCATCTTTTACATTCCTATTTGGTTCATACCTAATTTCATGATTGGGAAAGTTATATTCAATTTCTTTAGTTTATTGAACTTTGTTGTATATTTTATCTCATTTAATAAATTTTTTCTTTGATTTGGTTATATTAAAATATAACTCTAAATCTTTCATCATGTAACCTTTACAAGTTATCCGTTTTGTTATATTGTGTTTCTTCAATTTATTTTCTTTTAGCATTAATGCTAATTTACTTAATATTAAAATAATAAGTAAACTCATCTTTTCTAGCTTTAATACTAATTTATTTTCTTTTAGAGTCATCTTGTCATGCTTGGTCAAATTAAATAACCAATTTAAAATAAATTTTAAATATTGTATTTTTCTAGTGTTTGACATACTTCATAAGATATTTCTATTTATAAAACATTTAATGATTGAGGATGTTTCACAACCTCATTAATATCTTAAGATGCAAGTTTCTTAAACAATTTAACTTATCGCATCAAATGTTTTATTTTGATTTGGTTAAATTATTATGAAACTCATAATTCTATCTGCTATGACCTTTACATCACCTTGATTTTGTTATATTATATTATTTCAATTTATTTCATTTTGACTTTAATATATTTTTTGTAAATATTAGAATAACTATTTATTAATTACTATGCTTTTTTACGTTGTTAATTCATGTAATTCTAAACAAGGTGTAATTAAAATAAAATAAATATTATGAGGCTAGTCTTAATGGAATCTATAAAATTACATTTTTATTTTTATATTTTTTATTTTATATTCCTCACATGCTTTATGAGTCATCTTGATTTTTAGATGATTTAACAAATGAGCATGTTACACGCTATCTCGAAATTATCTTGTGTCGCTTTTCCAATACAATTTATCTCATTTTTTCTCATATTTAACTTTTACATTACTTTGATTTATTATTATATATGCTATTTCCAATTTTAAATCACAGTAGTTCCAAATGAGATCTTATTAAGCAAAGGAAAATGTCATTGTCTTCGTCTCCATTATTTTTATCAAATTAAATTGTTTTCATTACATTTTTAAATAGTTTATTCTTATATTTGGCATTTTTATTTGAGATATTTTGATTCATTCCTTTTGCGACAATCAAGGATTTTGAACTTGATCTCCTTAGTAAGTTTGAATGTAGCTTTCCTATATAATTTACCTCATTTCTTAAAATGTTTTTGCATTAATTTAGTTGTCTATCTATGTAATCCAAATCTTCTCTCATGTGAACTTTACACTACTAAGATTTTGTTATATTTCTTTACTAAAATTTATCTCATTTTAGCTTTAACATATATTTCATTAATTATAAATTAGTAATTTATTATTGTTATCTCAACCTCCAATGCATCTTAAAATGTTGTTTTCTTGACTATTTTATTTCATTTATTAAATATTTTCAAAGTTTTATTTTTTTGAATCCCTAATTCTACTCTCTTGTGACATTCGGATCTTTTTGTCTTTATTATTTCATATTGTTTCAACTTCAATATATGTTCATTTAATAATGAAATTATAATTTATTATTATTTGTGTTTGATTACTTTGGTAATTTATATTAACTCCAAAGAAGTACTAACAGAGAAGAAAAAAGGCCATTTTACTCATCTTAACAAACTCTTTTTAAATAAATACTTATTTTTTTGTTTTTAAATATTTTATTTTCGTTAGATTTAGGGTACTTTTTTAGTCTTTTTAATTATTAACATATTTGATAATCAAAGATATTACCCTAAGCTTTTTAGTATCTTGGAATGCAACATTCAAGTATAATCTTTATAATTTCTACAAAATTTTAGATATGGATTGGTTTATTACTATCTAACTTTAAATCTCCTCTCATGTGACTTTTACATCATATTAATTTTGTTATTTGATAATACTTAAATTAACCTTCTTTTATGTTTAATTTTTATTAGCTTAATATTTTAATAAAAATTAATTATTTTTTTTTTGCATATTAATTTTATAATTCGTAATAATTCCAATCTAGGTTTGATTAACAAAAACTAAACATCATTAAACTAAACTCAATGACCTTTACCAATTTAAATGTATTTTTTTATATTTTAATTATTTTAATTTCACAAGTTTTAACTTATTTTATGAGACATTTTTATTTGTACTTTATTTTAGGATAGAGGATGTTCCTCTTAATCTTCTTAATATCTTGCAATGTTGCTTTTCCATACAATTTATCTTACTTCTTCAAATGTCACTCTTTGATTTGGTTATATTACTATATATCTCTAATTCTCACAGCTTCTAACCATTACATGGCTTTAATTTAGTTATTTAATATCAATTTATTTTATCTAATTTTAGTTTTAATATATATCTTCTTAATATTATAATATAATATATTATTATTTATGACTATTTACTTGTAGCAATGGGCTCCATTAAATTTAATATTAATTTTTATATTTTTTTTAAAAATATTTTTAATTATTTTAGCATTCTTTACCAAACACTTTTACACATATTTAATTTTATAGCTAAGGATGTTACACTTGATCTCTTTTATATTTAGAATTCAGCTTTCTCAAATAATTTATCTTATTTCTTCAAATGTTTTCATTGGATTTGGTAATGTTATTTTGGAACTTTGATTCCCATCCTATGTGATCATTACATTACCTTAATTTTTTTTAATTATATTCATTCAATTTATCTTATTTTAGCTTTAATATATATGTCTAATTAATATTCTATTATTAATTTATTATTATTTATATTTATTTACTTTTGTAATTGAAAATATTTCATAAAGTGGTCTGATTGAAATAAAATAAATGTCATTGGACTAACTTCAATATGCTCTATCAAATTATATATATATATAGTAAATGATTTATTCTCTATGATTTTGGCAAACTTTATGAAACTTTTTGATTTCTACCTTATTTTGACAAATGATGATGTTGCACTTAATCTTATTAATATCATTGAATATAATTTTCCACTACTATTTATGTCACTTCTTCTAAGTTTTCCCTTTGATTTGATTATATTATTTTGTAATATAAAATCGGCCATCATGTTTCCTTTGTATCATATTGATTTGGTTGCATTATTTTTCTTTACTTTATCAAGTTTTAGCTTAAATATATATTTTCTTAATGTGGAATTTATTATTTTCTATTATTTGTGCTTATTTACTTTGGGAATTTTGAGTAATTATAAAAAAATTGACTAAGAAGAAACAAATATCGTTAGACTTATCTCAACAAGCTCTATAACATTAAATTTAAATTTTTATTTTTCAAAATTTAAGATTTTTTGGAATTTGTACCAGTGTTATGGCACATTTTAATTCATGATTGATTTAATGATCAAAGATGACATAATACATCTACTTACAAACTTGATATGTAATTCTCCTAGCATATTTGCTCTAATTTATCCAAATCCTCTTTACTTTTTTTGTTATATTACTATGTAAACAAAAATTCACCCATTATCTTGTATGCATCAACATTAATTCGAAATTTTAATTGCTTTAAGTTATCTTATTTCATTTTTAATATATATTTACTTAGTATAAAAATAATAATTGTTTATTATTAATGCTTTTTTTGTTTTGTAATTAAAATAAATTTCAAATGAAGTCCAATAATGATAAAACAAATGTCATTCAGCTCTTCTCTATAAGCTTTATCCAATTAACAATTGATTTTTATGTATTTCAATATTTTGTTTTCGATGCATTTTGCATGGTTTTCAAAAAAGTTCTTTCTGTACCTAATTTGAAGATCAAGGATGCCACCCTTGATCCCATTTAAATCTTGAAATATATGCTCCCCATGTAATTTTTCACATTTCCTTAATAGTTTCACTTTAATTTGTTAAATTGCTATCTAAACCACATAATTTTTGTGACCTTTATATTGCTTTGTTTTTCTTATATTCCACTACTAAAATTAATCTCAACTTTATTATATATTTATATAGTTTTGAAATAATACTTTTTCTTATGGTTAAACATCATTGGACTCATCTTGATATACATTTTATCTTATTTCTCCCAATGTTTTGCCTTTATTTTCTTATAACCCAATGTAAGTCTGAACTTCCTCTTGTGTGGCATTTACATCGCATTGATATGGTTAATTACATTTGTTTAATTTATCTAAATATAGCATTAATATGTAATTAAATAATATTAATGTAATAATTTATTATTATTATTTATACTTATTTACTTTGGTATTTTTTAGTAGTTTCATATAATGTTTGATAAAGTTCAAAGAAATATTGTTGGAATTAGCATAATGAACTCTATTAGATTAAATATTTATTTTATATATTTTTTAACTTTTTTAATTTTCCAAATTTATACGAAGTTTTACGAAAATTGCAATTTGTGCTTGAACCAATGATCAAGGGTTTTGCCCTCCATCTACATCACATCTTAGAATGCAACTTCACTAATATAATTTATGAGATTTATTCAAATGTTTTATAGTGATTGGGTTTAGTTACTATGTAATTTTAAATCTTCCATCAAAACCTTTGCATCACTTCCATTTAGTTGAATAAAATTCCTTCAATTTATCTCAACTCAATTTTATTATAATTTATTAAATGTTAAAAATATAATTTATTATTATTTAGTTTTATTTACCTTAATAATTTGTATTATTTATAAGCAAAGTCTAAACAAAATAAAAAAATGACATTATACTAATCTCAATGAGCTCAATCTAACTAAATATATAATTTTATATTTTCAAATATTTTGCATTCTATGGTTTAGAAAGACCTTAAGAGTAATATTGGCTCAATATTGATGTGATGATCGACGTGTTGCCCTCATTCACAGTAGTATCCTAAAATATAACTTTCTTGTAAAATTTATCTCATTTCTTTCCTCACTTTGATTTGGAAACCTTACTATGTAGCTCTAAATCTCCTTTTATATGACTTTTATAATGCCTTGATTTGGTTACACTACAATACTTTAATTTATCTCATTTAACTTTTAATATATATTTACTTTATATTTAAAAAATAATTTTTCTTTTGCATATTTACTCCAGTAATTTTTTGTTTTTCCAAATGAGATTCGATGGAGATGAAAAATTGTAATTGAACTCTTACCGACAATAATTATCTAACTAAATATTCATTCTTGTATTTTTAAATATTTTATTTTCTAGTGTAGTGACATGTTTTACAGGATATTTTGATTGGTGCCTTATTTGATGATCGAGTGTGTCGCACTCAATCTCTTTAGTATCTTTCAATAAAATTTTCTTTTATAATTTTTCTCAATTCAATAATTGTTTTCTTTAATTATTTTATACTATATTATAACTCTAAATCTCATTTAATGTGACTATAACATTTCTATTATTTTGTTATATAACTTTTCTTTTATTTATCTCATTTCATATTTAATATATATTTACTTAATATTAGAAAAATAGTTTATTACTATTTGTGTTCATTTATATTTTTAATTCACAGTAATTATGAACACGTTATCATAGAAATAAAAAACACCATTGGACTTTTGTCGATATGAATTATAATGTTAAATATTCTTTTATATATTAATAATTTATTTATTTTCTTAGGTTTTAGTATAGTTTGATAAACGTTTTTAAATCATACTTGATTTGAAGAGCAAAGATACCACACTTGATTTATCTAGGATCTTTGGATGCCTCTTTCTTATAAACTTTTCTCATTTCTTTAGTGTGGCTTAAATCATTTAGTTTTGACTTTGTTACAATGCTGAAATTTAGCTTATTTGAGAATTACTAAAAATTTACATAATATTAAAACAATAACTTATGATTATTTATGTTTAATTCACTTTGTAATTTGCATTAATTCGAAATATTATTCTCATCTTAACAACCTCTTTTTAATTAAATATTTTTTATATTTTTAAATATTTCTTTTAATAAGATCGACATGTTTTAAAAAAAATTTAAATTGATACCTGATTTGATGATGGAGGGTATTGCACTGGATCTTCATAATATTTTTGAAAGTAAACTTTTTTTATAATTTATCTCATTTCTTCTAATTGTATATATTTATTTGATTTCATTGGAATGTAACTCAAAACCTCCTGTCCTATGATTTTACATCAAATTAATTTAGTTATTTATTTTAATTTTTTTATTTTATACATAAAAATTCAAATTGATGTCTCATCGAGAAAAGAACAAATGTTCTTGAACTAGTGTTGACATGTTTTATCAAATTTAATATTTTTAAAAATATATATATATTTATTTTATAAAGTTTTTATATCATTTAGAAGAATGTTTTATTTCTACATAATTTGACGATTGAGAATTTTACAATCAATCTCTTAAGTCCCTTGGAATGTAACTTTCTTAAATAATTTATTTCTCATTTCTTTAACTTGTTTTTGTTTGATTTTATTATATTACTATAAAACTCTATTTCTCCTATTACATGACCTTAAAATATCTTTGATTTGGTAGTTTCACATTAATTTAATTCATTTATTTTTAACTTCATTATATATTTAATAAATATAAATATAATATTTCTATATTAGTTATGTCTATTTTCTCAATTGATTATATTACCCAAAGAGGCATAATCTATTTAAAACACACTTTATTGGAACCTCTTAAATGTGCACAAACAAATTAAATATTTTTATATTTTAAAATATTTTTTATTTTTTGGGGTTTGGGCATGCTTTTGTACCTTGGAATGTAGCTTTCTAATTTTATTTTTCTTAGTTCTTCAAATCTTTCTCTTTGGTTTCACAAATTACAATGAAACTCCTAATCTTCTCTGGTATGACCTTTGCATTGCTCCAATTGGGTAAAATTACATTACTTTATTTTGACTTATTTCAGCTTTAATATATATTTATGAATACAAAAATATTAATTTTTTTTATGTTTATTGAGCTTTGACATTCACAACAATACATAATGTGGTCAAATGGAGACAAAACAAATGCCAATAGTTAATTTGAGTAATTACAATGAATTAACAAATTAAAAAAGCACAAAAATTAATAAATAATTATTTCAATATTTAGTAAATATATACTAAAGTAGAAGTATTAAAATTTAAGCAATATAATACAAAACAATCAAAGTGATGTAAAAGGTGCATAAGAGAGAATTATTGTTTCATAGCAATATACCCAAATCAATGCAAAACTATGAAAAAAATAAGATAACTTATATAAAAAAACTTGTATTCTAAGATACTAAGGAGATTTATAGTAGCATAAATGATCTTTAGATCTAGTTCAAAATGATGTATCTTGTAAGACATGCCAAAATTAAAAAAATAGTTAATTTTTAAAAAAAATTAATTTTTGATTGGATAGAGTTCATTTAAGCATCTTTAACAATGTTAAGTTTGCCTCAATTAGACCTTGTTTGAAATTTCTATGAATTACCAGTCGCATTCCAATATACTAAATAGATTGAATGTAAAACAAATGATCAACAAATTAGATACAAATTGAATAAACTCATAAAGTATAACATATACATAAAAAAAGATAAAATTTAAAAATAAATAAATAAATATTTAATTAAATAGAGTTTATCGAGATGAATCTAATGATGTTTGGTTCATCATAATCTAACCTCACTTGGAAATACTACATATTTCCAAAGTCAATAAGCATAAATAATAATCAATTGGTGTTTTAAAAATGAATAAATAATCAGTTAAATTGAAACGAGAGAAATTAAAGTGATGCAATATAAGAAAATCTAATTTATTAAAGGTTCACCATAAAGTGGATTCAGCCTTGGATATTATAATTTTCAAATTAAAGACAAAATTTTGAACAAATAAGATAAATTATATAAGAAATATACATTCCAAGGTAATAAAGTGTGTGACATACTTGGTCATGAAATTGAATACAAAATAAATACCTCATGAAGTGCACACAAATAATGAAAAATAAAATATTCAAAATTATAGAAATGAATATATTATTTAATAGAGCTTGTTAGATACTTTTCAAAGACATTTGTTTCATCTCAATAGAAGATCATTTGGTATTAAAGCAAATTATCAAGCTTGATAAGCATAAATAATAAAAAATTTTAAATAATATAACATAATCAAACTAAACCAATACTAATATCACATGATAAGAGATTAGAACTACATAGCAATATAATAAAAAAAAGTGAGAAATTTGAATAATTAAGATAAATTTTGTAGGAAAGCTGCATTTGAATATATAAAGAAAACCTTGAGTAGAATGCTTGATCACTAAATTGCGTTTAGAACCAACTGCCTTATAAAGGTTGTGAAAGTCATAAAAATTAAAATATTTTAGAAAATACTTAATTTAATTGAACTCCTCTAGGCCTATATATGGACCTCTTTTGTCTTAATAAAACCTTGTTTGGAACTATTACAAATTACAAGGGTGAATAACCATAATGATAATAATGTATTTTTCAAAATTAAGTAAATATCAAATAAAGTCAAAAGTAAACGAATTAAAATATGTAATTTAGCACAATTAAAGTGACTTAAAAGTCACATGAGAAGTGAATCAAAGTTTCATAATAAAATGGCAAAATAAAATTGAAAACTTTGAATAAATGGATAAAGTTTACTTGAAATTTTGAATCTAGATACTAAGGAGATCAAATGTAATGCACTTGATCATCAAATCAGGTATAAATTAAATTGGCTTATAAAGCTGACTTAAGCTATAGATAATTAAATATTCAAAAATTTTGAAATCAATATTTAGCTCAATAATATTGGTCCAAATAAGTGCAATCACACTGTTTCATCTTGAGAAGACCACAATCAAAATTTGGACAAATAGGCAAAGTTAAAACGAATTAATGACAATAAATTACTATTTAAATATCAAGTAAATATATAAAAATACTAAAACAAGTTAAATTGAAATAATATAATATAACCAAATTGATGTTTAAGGTCACATGGGATGACAATTAGAGTTTCATAGTAATATAAGAAAATTAAAGTAGAAAATTTCAAAGAAATAAGATATGTTCTATGGGAAAGTTCCATTTGAAGATAATTATTGATTGATTGTAACATCTTGTATCATGAAATCTTCTGCAAATCAAAATGACTAATAAAATATGTAAAAACCTTAAAAACTAAAATCTTTAAATGTTTAAAAATTAATATTTAATTGTTAGAGCTCATCCAGATGAATCAAATGGTATTTTCTTTGTCTCAAATGGACATTATTTTGAATTAGAACAAAAAACTAAAGTAAATAATAAAAATTTATTATTTAGGTTTTAAGTAAATAAACGTTAAGCTTAAGAGAGATAAATTGATGAATTGTAACTTCATCTAATCAAAGTCATGTAAAGGTCATAAGAGAGGTGAACTAGAGTTTCATAGTAATATAATAAAATAAATAAAAAAACTTCAAAGAAATGAGTCCAAGTTTACATGAAAATTGCATTCTAAGATGAAGTGAAGGACGACTCTTGCATCCTTAATCATTAAATGAAACACTAATCAAAATATCTTATAATGAGTGCCAAAATAGCAAAAAAAGGTATTTAAAAAATATAATAAATTATTTTATTATATAGAGCTCATCAATTCATCTTTATTAGACTTTCCTTAAATACTATGAATTACTAATGTAAATAACCACAAATAATAAGTAATTATTATTCAAATATTAAGTGAATAATTATTAAAGCTAAAATGAGATAATTGAAGTAAACTAATGTGAAGAAATAATATGTCCAACAATGTTCGTTTAACTTGCTCAAACTTGATTGAGATTTATTATGAAATACCAAAGAAGAAAAGGCATAAATAATAAATAATTATTAATTTAATATTAGTCATACATATATATAGTAAAGTTGAAAGGAGTTAAATTAAAATAATATAATATGACTAAATTAAAGTAATGTATAACTCACATGAGATGAGACATAGATTTACATTGTATTATAACCAAATTAATATGAACAATTTGAAGATCTTAGATTAATTTCATGGGAAAGTTACATTCCAAGATAGTAATAAGACTGAGTGCAACAACCATGATTGTTAAGTATGGTATGCATAAACATTTCTTCAAAATGATGTCAAAAACCTTAGAAATAAAATATCTTAAAATATAAAAGAAATTAATGTTAATTGAATAAAGCTCTTCAAGATGAGTTTGATGACATTTATTTCATCTTAATTAGACTTCATTTTGAATTACTTAGAATTTAAAATTAAATAATAATGAATAATCAAAATATTATTATTTTAATATTAAGAAAATATATATTAAAGTTGAATTGATATAAATTAAAGAAATATCATATAACCAATAAAAGCTTTGTAAATGCCACATTATAACATTTTTAGACTTACATAAGAGTAACTAAATCAAACTAAAACAAGTGAACAAATGAAATAAATTATAAATAATAGTTGTGTTGTAGGATATAAAGTGTATCGAGTATAATCTCCTCAATCATCAAATCATGTACGAATCAAAATGACTCATAAAGCATGTCAACCCTAAGAAAATAGAATATCTAAACATATAAAAAAAGAAATTTTTAATTGGATTGACATCATTGACATGAGTCGAATGATGTTTACTTTTTTTGTATCAAACATCATTTTGAATTACTATAAATTAGACAAATAAACAAGCATTTATAATAATAAATTAAATTTAAAAATAAGCAAATATGGAATTAAGCAAAAAAGATATCAATGAAAGCAAAGTAATGTTTCCAAATTAAATCAATGTGAAGCTAACATGAGAGGAGAATTATAAATTTATAGTAATTAACCAAAGTAAAAAAAAGTTCAAGAAATAAGATAGATTATTTGTAATGTTTATATTCGAAGATACAAATGAAAAAAATCATAACATCTCCTAGCATTAACTAAGCGATGAATAGAAATATCTAATAAACTGTGCCAAATCCTTAAAAAAGTTTTGCAAATATTGAAATGAATTTTTAATTGAATAGAGCTCATTCAAATTAGTCCAGTAACATTTTTTATATCAATTGGAACTTATTTGGAGCTATTATACAAAGTAAACATGCATAAATAAAAATAAATTATTATTTTAACATTAAAAAATATATTAAAGTTTAGATGAGACAAATTAAAGCTATGTAATAAAACAAATAAAAGAAATGTATAAATTGTATGAAATATATTAAACCACTTTTTAAATTATAAAGAATTATGAAATTAAATAAACATAAATAATAATAAATTATTATTTTAACATATAGAAATAAATATTATAACTTAAATATGAGAAATATAAGCAATGTAATATAATCAATACAAAGTATTATAAAGTTCACTTGAGAGGTGAATTAAAGTTTCATAGTAATATAACCATATTGAAATAAAACTTTTAAATAATGAGATAAATTATTGGGATAATTATATTTTAAGATAATAAAAAGATCATTTGTAATATTCTTGATTATTAAATCAAATGTGAATCAAATTATCTTGTAAACCATTCCAAAATGCAAGAGTGCAAAATATTTTAAAAAATATGAAAATAAATCTTTAATTGGATAGAGCTTCTCAAGACAAGTCCAAAGTCATTCGTTTCTTGTCCATTAAACCTCATTTAAAATCACTATAAATTAAAACAATAAATAGATATATATAATACTAAATAATTGTTTTAATATTATGTAACTATATAAGAAAGAACAAATTTGATTTATAACGAAATATCCTAATATAAAAAAATTATTAAGAAATTAGATTAAGTATAAAAGATAGTTATATTCCAAGGCATTAAGCAAATCAAGTGCAACATCTTCAGTCATTAAATCAATCATAAACAAAATTATATTGTAATGCATGCCAAATTCTTGGAAAATAAAATTTTTAAATATATGAGAAAAGGTTTTTAGTTTCATAATCATATAACAAAATTAAAGCAAATCATTTTTAGAAATTTTTGAAACATTGTATGAAAAAGTTTTATTCCAAGAACATATATTTTTAAATATACAAAAATAATATTTAAGTAGATACAACTCATCAAGATTAGTACAATAATATTTCTTTTGCCTATATTGGACATCGATTAGAATTGTTGTGACTAACCAAATTAATTAAACAAAAATAACAATAAATTATTTTAATATTATATAAATATAAATTAAGCTAAAAATGAGATGAATTGAAGCAATGTAATGCCAGCTAATCAAAGTGATGTAAAGTGATACAAGAAGTCAACAAGAGTTTCATACTAATATATCAAAATCAAACCAAAACATTTAAGAAAATTAGATAAGTTATATAAGAAATTTGTATTTTATACTTTGAAAATCAAGTGTAACATTCTTGAACATCAAATAAGACATAATCAAAATTTCTTACAAGGCATCCCAAAACATAATAAAGTTTTTTCATAAATATAAAAATGAACATATTTTATTTTTTTAAAGCTCATCTTGACGAGTCCAACGTAGTTTGCTTCATCATTATTGGACCTCATTTGGAATTTTTATGAAATAACTATTTAAATGGGAATAAAAAAAAATAAACTATTATTTTAATATTAAATAAATATATAATAATGCTAAATTAAGAGAAATTAAGGCATTGTAATATAAACAAAATAAGGTGAAGTAAAAGTCACACGATAGAGCAATGATGGTGTCATAGTAATTAACTCCAAGATATTGAGCAGATTGTGTGTAATATTCTTGAATATCAAAATAGATGTGAATTGAAATATTTTCATAAAACATGCCACAATTATTTAAAAATATAAAAATTAATTTTTTGTTGAGCTCCTTAAGATGAGTTTGTTAACATTTGTTTCATCACCATGACACTTCATTATGAATTATTTTGAATTAAAAATTTAAATTTGTATTTATAAAAGTAAACTACTATTTAAATATTTTATAGATATATATTAAATATGAAATAAGATAAATTAAAGTAATGTAATAGAACAAAATAAAAGTTAGGTAAAGGTCATATGAGACAAGATGTGGAGTTACGTAGTTGTATAAAAATTAAATCAAAAACTTTTAAGAAAAGAGTAAAATTGCATTGGAAATTTTTATTCCAAGAGATAAGGAGACTAAGTGGAATGGCTCCTATTTAAAATATAAAAAGGAATATTTAATAAGAATGTGTTGAAATGGCTCATAAACTATGCCAAATTGCTAGAAAATTAATTATTTAAAATAAATATTTATAGTAAAAGTGTTTATCAGGAAGAGCCAAACAAGATTAGTTTCAATTTGATTGGCTCCTATTTTGAATTACTGTGATTTATTGTGGTAAATAAGCATGAATTACAAAAAATTATTAATTAATTATCAATAAAATATATACTATAGCTAAAATAAGATAAATCAAAGTAATATAATATAAATAAATCAATGCATTGTCAAGGTCACATGAGATAAGTTTTAGATTTACAAAGTAATATAAAAAATTCAATGTGAAAAATATGAATTAAAGAGATAAATTATTTGAGAAAGTTGTATTTCAAAATAATATGGAGATCGAGTGTAACATTATCGATCATTAAATCAAGTATTTTCAGAATGTATCATTAAGAAGCATGAAAGGTTCTAAAATAAAATACTAATAATATATAAAAATGAATATATAATTTGATAGAACTTATTAAGGATAGTCAAACAAAGACTTTTTTTGTCTCCATTGGACCTCATATAGAATTATTACAAAATTAAAAAATCAATTAAGGATAAATAATAATAAATTATTATTTAAATATTAAGTATATATATATATATTAAAGCTTTAATGAGCAAAAATATGTAATGTAATATAAAAAATCAAAGTATTATAAAATCCACTCTAGAGAAGATTTACTATTATGTAGTAATATAATCAAATGAAAAAAAAATTTGAAAAAATAAGAAAACTTGTACAAGAAATTTGCATTCCATGATGCTAAGGAGATAATATCCTCAATAACCACATAAAGTATGACGTGAAATGTCTCATAAACCATTTAAATATTATATAGAATAAAATAATAAAAAAATGTAAAATGAATACTTAATTAAATAGAGCTCTTTGAGACTATTCCAACAAATTTTGTTTCATCTCCATCAAACCAAGTTTGGAGTTTTTGTAAATTACAAAATGTAAAAAACATAAATAATAATAAATTATTATTTTTATCATTAAGTTAATATATACTAAAGTTTAAATGAGATAAATTGATAGAATATAATATAAGTAAATCAAAGTGATTTAAAGCACACATTATAGGAGATTTAAAGTTAGATAATATTATAACAATATCAAAGCACAGTGTTTGACAAAATAAAAAATTGTATAGAAAAGTAGATTTCCAAGATAATTAGGATAATAGATAAAAAAACTATATATCATAAAATGAGGTATGAGTGAATGGACTAATAAAACTATCAGAGGCAAAAAAAAAATAATATATTTTGAAATATAAAATTAGATATTTAATTTCATGGAGCTCACTGAGACAAGTCCAATGACATTTAGATTCATTTATGTTAGATCATGTTATGAATTACTATAAATTACAAAGGAAATAAACATAAATAAAAAGAAATTTATTTTTTAATATTAATGTAATGTATATTAAGGTTGAAATGACTTAAATAGAAATAATGTAGTATAATAAAAATCATTATCAAGTAAATGTCACACGAAACAAGAATATAATTACAAAGAATAAGATCAAAGTAAAACTTTTGAGAAACGAGATCAATTTTGCCAAAAAGTTGTATTCTAAGATACTAAAGAAATTAAAATACCTCATAAAGAGTGCCAAGTCTTTGAACAAAAATTTAAAATACTAAAAATGGGTGTTTAATTACACTGAGCTCATCGAAACATGTCCAGCAATGTTTGTTTTTTCTCAGGTGGATCTCATTTAGAATTACTATAAATTTTGAAATTAAAAAAACATAAACAATAATAAATTATAATTTATAAATTTAGCAAAAATATAATAAAAGTAAAATGAGATAAATTAAAGAAGGGTAACATAACTAACTTAAATGGATGTAAAAGTCATAGTAGAACAGACATTGAGTTTTATAATAATATGACCAAATAAAATTTCAACACTTGCAGAAAAGAAATAAATTATGTAAGAAAGCTGTATTTTAGGATACTAAGTAGATTGAATGTAACATCTTTGATTATCAAATCATCTATGAATCATAATATCATATTAAGTGTGCTAAAACATTAGAAAATAATATATTTGAGAAAAATAAAAAATAACCATATAATTCGAAAGTGCATGTCAAGATCTTTCCAACAACATTTATTTTGTCTTGAAAGAATGTCATGTTGAATTACTACAAATTAGAAACATAAATAATCATAAATAATAATAAAGAGTTATTTTAATATTAACCAATTATATATTAAAACTTAGATGAGATAAATTGAAGCAATATAATATAATTAAACAAATGTGATATAAAAGTCACACTATAAGAGATTTAGAGTTATATTTTAGGATAACATAATACAAGTAAACATTTTGAAAAACTAATTTAAATTATTTGAGAAAATTATATTTGAAGGAAGTGTGTTGTATCCTTGATCATTAAATAATGAAAAGAAATCAAAATATCTCATAAAGCATGTAAAAATCATAAAAAATAAAGTATTTGAAAATAAACAAATAAATATTAATTTAAATAGTGTTGTCAAGAGGGATCTAATAAGATTTGTTTCGACTTCACCAAACCTCATTTGGAATTATTTTATATTACCAAAGTAATTAAGCATAAATAATAATAAACTATTATTTTAATATAAAATAAAAAATACATTTAAGTTGAAATGATAAAAATTGAGGCAATGTAATATAACTAAATGAAAAGCAATGAGAAAGTTACATTAAGAATGAATTATTATTTTTTATTAAAATAACATAATAAAAGAAAATTTAAAGAAATTACAAAAATAATGTGGGAGAGCTACAATCTATGATACTAAAGAGAACAAGTGAAGCAATCTCAATTATTATGTTGCACAAATGAAAAAGCCTCATAAGCTATGGTAAAATAATAAAAATTAAAACATCAAAAAAATTAATCTTTAAATAGATAGAGATCATCGAGTCAAGTTAAATGGTTTTTTGTCCCCATCAGACTTCATGTAGAATTACTATAAATTACCAAAATATTAAGCATAAAGAATAATAAATTATTTTATTAATATGAAGAAAATATAGCAACATGAAACCAAACATTTTGAAGAAAAGTAATAAATAGTATATGAAAACTATATTTTAAGACACATAGGTGATTGAGTGTGATAGCCTTGATCACAAAAATAGGTATGAATCAAAAAACCTTATAAAACATGACAAACTATAGAAATAAATCATCTAAACATAAAAAATAAATAATCAATTAACTAGAGTTCATTAAGATGAGTCTACTGCTATTTGTATTGTCTCCATTAAGGATCATTTTCAATTATAATGAATTACAAAATAAAATAAAGATAAATAATAAAAAATGTTATTTAAATATTAAGAAAATATATATTAAATCTCAAATAATTTTAATTATATTATTGTGATATAACCAAATCAAAGTAATGCAAAGGTCACATAGGAGGAGATTTGGAGTTAAATAGTAGTAAAACCAATTCAATGCCAAAAAAATTTGAAGTGATGCAATAAATTGTACAAGAAATTTGCATTACAAGATAATAAGGCTATCGAGTTAAACATTCTTAATCATCATATAAAATATGTATTGAAATATCTCAAAAAACATGAAAAATCCAGAAAAATAAAAAATTTAAAAAAATATTAAAATGAATATTTAAATGGATGGAGATCATGTAGATGAGTTCAACGATATTATTTTTAACTCCATTAGACCTCATTTGGGATTACTAAGAAGCACCAAATTAATTTAACATAAATAACAACAAACAATTATATAAATATTAACTAAAAATATAATCACACAAGTAGCAATTTTGAGTTACATGGTAATATAACCAAATAAAAAACTAAAAAAATGAGATAAACTGTACAAGTGATTACATTATGAAATGTTATGGAGATCAAGTATAACATTATCAATTATTAGATAAGGTAAAAAATAAATCATGCCAAAACCCTAGAAACTAAAAAAATTAAACATGCAAAATGAATATTTAATTGTATAGAGCTCATTAAGTAGAGTCTAGAGATGTTTGTTGTCTTAATTGATCCTAATTAGGAATTGCTTTGAATTAATAAAGTAAATAAGCATTAATAATAATGATAAAGATATTAGGAAATATTGTATTAAAACTAAAATGAGATAATATAAAGTAATGTATTATAATCAAATCATAACGATCTATAAGTCAAACAAGAGAAGAGTTAGAGTTTCTTTGTAATAGAACCAAATCAAAGCGAAAACTTTGAAGAAACGTTATAGTTTATTTGACAAAGTTTAATTCCAAAATCTTTAAGAGATTGAGAGTGATATTCTTCATCATCAAATTAGGTCTAAATCAAATTGTCTAGTAATATCTTTAAAACTAAAGAAAACAAATATATAAAAATTTAAAAAAAAATAATTGGATAGAGCTCATGAAAGAAAGCCAAATGATGCTTGTTTCATCATCATAAAAACACAATTGAAATTATTGAATATTACTAAAATAAATAAACATAATAATAATTCATTATTATTCTAACTCTTATGTAAATATATATTAAAGTTGAAAAATGATAATTAGAAATATCATAATATAACTAAATCAAAGCAATGTAAAGGTCATACTATAGGATTGTTTGACTTACAAAGATACATAACAAAATAAACAAACATATTTGATAAAATAAGATAAGTTATTTAAGAAACATTTTTCCCAAGATAATATGGAGATTGAATCAACATCCTTGACTATCAATCAATTATGAATTGAAATGTCTCACAAAACATGTCAAAACCATTGAAAATAAAATATTTAGAAATATAAGAAAGGAGTATTTAACTAAGAAATGGTTATTGATATGACTTTAATGACATTGGTTTAGACTCGATCAGACATCCTTTATAGATCACTACAAATTACTAAAAAAGTCTATCATAAATAATAATAAATTATTATTTTGCTATTATGCAAATATATATTAATGTTAAAATGAATTAAATTGAAATAATATAGTATAACAAAATCAAATACTTGTAAATTTCATAAAAGGATAGAATTTGAGTTACATATTAATAGAACCAAATCAATGAAAAAACTTTGAAGAAATAAGATAGAGTATAGGAAACTTTCCATTCCAAGGTACTAAGTTGATTAAGAGAAACTTCCTCAATCATTTAGATAAAAATTAAAATATCTTGTAAAATATATCAAAAGCATAGCAAAGAAAATATTTAAAAATAAAAAAATGAATAAATAATTGAAAATAGCTTATCATGATATGTATAAAGATATTTATTATATCTTGATTAAAACTTATTCAGAATTACCATAAATTAATAAAATAAATAACCATAAATAACAATAAATTATTATTTTAATATTAAGCAAATATAGATAAATGTTCAAATAAGAAAAATTGAAGCAATGTAATATAACCAAATTAATGTGATTTAATGTTCAAATATTAAGAGAATAAAATAAAATAGTAATATAACTTAATTAAAGAAAAACATTTGAAAAAATAAAATAAATTTTCCAAGTAAATTGTATTATAAATTATTAAAAAAAATTGAGTGTAACAACTTTAATTGTTAAATAAGGTATGTAATATAACCACATAGAGTCCAAAATATAAAAAATGAATTTCTTATTGAAAAAACACATCTGAATGACTTTAACAACATTTCTTTGACTTCATCAGACATTAATTAAAATTACATGAAATTTACAAAATAATAAGCATAAATAATAATAAGTTATTATTTTAATTTAAACTAAATATATACTAAAAATGACGTGAGATAAATGAAGCAATGTAATATAACCACATAGAGTTGAAGTAGTGGTCACATAAGAGTAGATTTTGAGTTACATAGAAATAGAACCAAATCTAAGCAAATAATTTCACTAAAAATGATAAATTGTTTGGGGAAAGTTGCATTATATTGGACTAAAGAGATCAATTGTACTATCCTTGATCATAAAATTGGAGAAAAATCAATATACCTTTTGTTTTGTGTAAGAACCCTATAAAATAAAATTATTAAAAAATGAAACTTTAATTGGATATAGCTCATCAAGATGATTCAATAGACATTTATTTTGTCTCGAACAAATCACATGTAGAACTGTAACAAATTATCAAAATAAATAAGCACTAATAATACAAATAATAATAAGTAAATGTTTCTTGAAATTGAAATAATATATAACAAAATCAAAGAAAAATGATCAATGAAATGAGATAATTTGTTTTAAAACATTGCATTCAACGATACTATTTATCAACTATAATATTCCAAAAAATATTAAATTAGGTATGAAAGGAAATGCTTGATACAGAGTTTAACATTATACAAAATAAAATTTTGTAAAATATAAAGATGAACATTTCATTACGTAAAGCTCATTGAGGGAAGTCCAAGGATGTTAGTTTTGTTTCCATAAGATCTTGTTTACAATTACCACAAATTACGAAAGTAAATAAAAATAAATAATAAATAATTATTATTTTAATATTAAGTAGATATATATTAAAAGTAAAATCATAAAAATTTAAACAATTCCAAATCAAAGTGATGTAAAGGTACCATAATATGTGGTTCAAAATTACATTGTAATATAAAAACTCAAAGAAAACAATTTGAAACATTAAGACAAAATATTCAAAAAGGTTCTTTCCAAGGTACTAAGGTGATCAAATGTAATATTCTCAATCGTCAAATTTGGTGTGAATCAAAAATTTTCATAAAGAGTGCCAAAACAATGGGAAAAAATATTTAAAAATATAAGAATAAATATTTAATTGGATAAAGCTAATCAAATAAGTCTAATTACATTTATTTCATCTTGATTAGACCTTTTTTAGATTTATCATGAATTACCAAGTAAATAAGAGTAAATAAGAACAAAATAACATTTTTAATATTTAGTAAATATTTATTAAAATTTAAATGAGCTTAGTTGAAACAATGTAGTATAAACAAATCAAAGACAATGGAAAACGAGAGAATAATTTGAAATATGTACTAATAAAACAAAATCAAAGAAATAAATGTGAAAAAAAGAAATTAATTATGTGAGAAAGTTACATTCTAAGGTACAAAGGAGATTGAGCGTGACATCCTTGATTGCTAAAAAATGTAAGAATCCTAATGAGTTATAAAACATGAAAAAACTCTTGGAAATAAAATTTTCTAAAAAAATAAAAATGAGTATTTAATTTGATAGCTCATTGAGATGAGTCCAGTAATGTTTATTTCATCTCATTCTAACATCATTAGAATTAATAAGAATTATTGGGAAGAATAAGAATTAATAATATTAAATTATTATTTCTTATATTTGCTAAATGTGTAATAATGCTGAAATGAGATAGATTGAATCAATGAAATATATCGAAATCAAAGGTAAATTTCACATAAGAGAAGAATGATAGCTTCATTGTAATATAACCTTATCTAAACAAAAAATTTGAAGAAATAAAAAACATTATATGAGAGAGTTGCAAGGTAAGATATTAAGGAGATTGACTATAACATCTTCGATCATTATTTGATGTATGGATAAAAAATTCTCGTAAAACATGAAAAAATCACATAAAATAGAATATTTGTTCATTTCCATTAGATCATTAAAATTACTAAGAATTATAATGGAAAATAAGTAAAAATAATAATAACTTGTTTTTTGAATGTTAAACAAATATGTAATAAAGCTTAAATGAGATAAATTAAAGCAATATAAAATAACCAAATGAGAGCAATGTAAAGGTAACATGAGAGGAGATTTAGATTTACATAGTAATGTAACAAAATAAAAGTATAAAATTTAAAGAAATAAGATAAATTATACTAGAAAGTTATAATCTAAGATACTAAAGATATCTAGTGTGACATCCTTCATAGTAAAATCTAATACAATTAAAAATATTTTCCAAAGCGTGTAAATTGCTTTCACGATAAAATAAATAAAACTAAAATGATGTGCATTTCATTGGATAAAGCATGTTTATGGTAGAATAATGATGATTATTTCACCTCCATCAAACCTCATTTGTAAATACTTTTAACCAACAATGTAAAAAAATTTAAAAACATAATTATTTTAATGTTAAGTGTATATATATTAAAATAGTAAACATAAATTAGAGAAATGTAATATAATGAAATTAAATGAGAGAAGAGTTTGAGTTCTAATGTAATATAACCAAATAAAAGTATAAGATCTAAAAAAAATAAGATAAATTGTGTAAGAAATATGCACTCCAAAATCTTATGGGAATCATAGGTAACATCCTCAATTAGCAAAAATATCATGAATAAAAATGTCTCATAATACTTGCCAAAAATATAGAAACTAAAATTTCTAAAAATATAAAAAAAAATATTAAGATGGATAAAGCTTGTCAGACAAGTCCAATGATGTTCGTTTCATCTTGTTTAGAGCTTGTTTTTGAGTTACTATGAATTACCAAATTACAAATAATGTGAATAAAAATATGGTTTGATCAAAGAATTTTAAAATTAGACTTTTGAAGTGAAACAACCAAATGAATGTGAAAAATATGAACAAATAAGAAAAAGTTATGAAAAAGTTACATTCTAAGATATTTAAGAGATTCAATGTTATATCCTTCATCTAATCACATATGAGTAGATTTGTGAGTAGAAATATCTTGTAAAGCATTCCAAAATCATTTAAAGTAAAATATTTCAAAATGTATAAATTGATATTTAAATTGACATAATTCATCGAGACCAACCCAACGATGATTGTTTCATCTCAATGATGGCTCATTTGTAATTACATTGAATTACAAAATTCAAAAACAAAAAAGGATTATTAATTATACTTTTAATATGGATTAAATACATATTACGCCTAAAATTAGATAAATTAAAGCAATTTAATCTAACTAAATCAAAGTGATGAAAGTTTGCACAAAAGGATAATATGAGCTTCACAATAATAAAACCTAATCAAACAAAAACCTTTTAATAATAAGATAAATTATAAAGTAAAGTTACATTCTAAAATACTAAGTAGATTGAGCATTACATCCTCCATCATCAAATCAGGTACAAACAGAATGCCTCATAAAATATGTCAAAACTTTAGAAAATAAATAATTAAAAATATAAAAATAGAAATGTAATTGGATATAATTCATTGAGGCAAGTCTAATGGCATTTATTTCACCATGATGGACCTCACTTCAAAATACTACAAATTACAAGAATAAATAAGAATAAATAATAAAAAACTATTTTCTAATATTTTTAAAATATATATTTAAGCTAAAATATGTTAAATTAAAGAAAAGTAGTATGAGCAAATCTAAGCAACATAAATGTCACATGATAGGAGAATTAAAATTTCATAAACTAATGTAAAATAATTAAAGAAATAAGAAAAATTATACTGGAAATCTAGATTTTGAGATACTAAATCAAATATAACATAATCATTAAATAAGGTAGAAATTGAAATGTCTGACAAAATATGCCAAAATTTTTAAAAACTAAGATATACAAAAATATAGAAATAATTATTCAATTGCATAAAGCCTACACAATGAGTTAACCTTGTCTGTTTCATGTCGATCAAATCTTGTTTTGAATTACTGCAAATTAATAAAGTAAATAATAATAAAAAATAATAAATTTTATTATGTTAACTAAAAAATATATGTTAAAGTAGAAATAAGACATTAAAATAATGTAATATGACCAGATTGATACAAGATATAAGTCACACAAGAGGAGATTTGTAGTTACATAATAATAAAGCCAAATCAAAGTGAACAATTTGAAAAATTAGAAAAATTTAAAAAAATAGTTGCAATCTAAGATACTAAGGGTATCACCTATAATATCTTCAATCATCAAATTAGTAACAAATGAAAATTCCTTAAAACACATTCCAAAAATATAGAAAATAAATTATTTAGAATTATGAAAATGAATGTTTAATTTTATAGAGCTCTTTAAGGGGAATCCAACAACATTTATTTCATCTTTATTAGACCTTCTTAAAAATTATTACTAATTAAAATAATTAATTAGATATAAATAATAATGAATTGATTTTTAATATTAAGTAATTATTTATTAAATAAAAAATGAAATAAATTAAAGCATTGAAATATAACAAAATAAAAAAGATGCAAAAGTTAGATGACGTTAGAATAAAAATTCAATAAAATATAACCAAATCAAATTCAAAACTTTAATAAAATGTGATAAATTGTATAAGAAAGCTTCATATCAATATATAAAGGAGATTGATTGTACCAACCTCGATCATTAAGTTAGGTACGAATCAAAACATCTCAGAAATTTTGCAAAACCTTAGACAATAATATATTTTAAAAGTTGAAGATGAATATTTAATTAGATGGAGCTCATCAAGATGAGTCGAACAATATTTTTTTCATCTAAATCAGTCCTCATTTGAAATTTCTACAAATTACAAATATATAAGCACAAATAAAAAAATTTAATATTCTAATAATAAGGAAAGATTTATTAATGCCAAAACGAAATAAATCATTATAAAGTAATATAACCAAACTAAAGTGAGATAAAGGCCACAATCATAGAGATTTTGAGTTACATTATAATATCACCAAATTAAAGTTAAAAAATTGAATAAGAAATACTATGAAAAGTTATTTTCCAAGATACTAAAGAGATTAAGTATAACATAATTCATTATATTTTGTATGAACTGAAATATTCTATAAAGCATGTCAAAACCCTAGAAAATAAAATATATAAAAAATATAAAAGTAAATTTTTAATTAGTTAGAGCTTGTTGAGTTGACTACACTGACTCTTGTTTCATATTTTGATTGGACATTGTTTGGAATAATCGTGAATTATTAAAGATAATGGAACAAATAATAGTAAATTTTAAATTAATATTAAGTTAATATATATCAAAAGTGAAATGAGATAAATTGAAGCAATTTAATTTTACTAAAACAATAAAAATTAAGAGACACATTAGAAGACACTAAAATTTATATTGTGATATAACCAAATCAAAACAAAACATTTTGCAGAAATGAGTTAAATTACATGAGGAAGTTGCATTCCAAGGTTCTAAAGAGATCAAGTGTAATATCTTTGATCAATAAATATGACAAGAATTGAAATGTCTCTTAAATCATGTCAAAGCCATAAAAAGATTTAATAAAATGTAAAGGGAATAATAAATCAGATAGATGTTTTCATGATGAGGTTCTCGAAGATTGCATCACCTATGTCAAAATGTATTTGGAATTTCTAGAAATTATAAAATAAGATTAGCATAAAAAATAACAAAATATTATTTTGATAGTAAATATTTATGTATTAAAACTTAAAAAAGATAAATTAAAGTAATGCAATCTAACCAAATCAACTAACATAAAAGTTTTAGTAGATAAAAAATAGAATCTCATAGTAATATAACCAAATCAAAGTAAAACATTTGAGAAATTGACATAAATGATACATGTAAGTTGTTTTGCAAGTTATTAAGGAGATTGAGAGTCAAATACAGAAAATATTCGAAAAAACAGAATGAGTATTTAATTAGATAGATATTATCAAGATGAGTTTGCTGATGACACTTTAGTCTTGATAGGTCCTCATTTGGATTAATTATAAATTAAAAATTCAAATAACCATAAATAATCGTAAATTATTATTTTAGTATTTACTAAAGTTATTTTAAATCTAAAAAAATTGAAGCAATATAAAATAACTAAAAAAAGTAATGTAAACAAGATAAAGTAGAGTTAGAGTTACAAAGTGGCACTCCAAGCTCAAATAAGAAACTTTGAAAAATGAGATAAATTTTATGAAAAAGTTACATTCCAAGATACAAAGTAGATCGAGCGTAACAATCTCAAAAATCAAAATTAGTATGAATCAAAATATCTCATAGAGTATGACAACCTTTGGAAATTATTTTCAAGAAAATAAAAACAAATATTTAATTTGATAGAGCTTATCGACGTGAGTCCAATAATGTTTTTTTGTGTCAATTGGGTGATGATTAGAATTACTACAATGTATCAAAGTCAATTAGCATAAGTAATAATAAAATATTATATTCATTTTAGGTAAACAAATATGATGCTAAAATGAGTTAAATTTCTTAATATAAATAACAAAATAAAACTAATATGAATATCACCCAAGAAGAAATTTAGAGTTAAATAGTAATATAATAAAATCAAAGTAAAATTTTTTAAGAAAAAAAGGTAAATTGTTTGAGAAATTTTCTTTTCAACATATAAAGAAGGTTGAGTGTAGCACTCTATATCATTAAATCATATACAAATCAAAATGCTTCATAAGGCATGCTAGTATTCAAGAAAGTAAGATATTAAAAAATAGAAATGAATGTTTAATTGGATTGAGATCGTCAACATTTATTTCATCTCAATCGAACTTAGCTATGAATTGATGCAAATTAAAAATTAAAGGCACATAAATAATAAAAACTTATTATTTTAATATTAATAGAATTTACATTAAAACTAAAATGATATAAGTTAAAGTTATTTAATGTAACAAAGTCAAGACTATGCAAAGATCACACAAGAGGAGTGTTATAGTCTCATAATTATGTAACCAAATCAAGGAAAATAATTTGAAAGAAAAGATAAGGTGTATGAAAAGCTTTAGGAGACTATTGTGATTGAGTGCAATATTCTTAACAATCACATAAAGTACAAGTAAAAATATCTCATAAACTATACAAAAAACTTAGAAAATAAAATACTTAAAAATATAATAATAAAAAATTAATTTGGTAGACCTTGTTTAGAGGTAAACAATTAACTTGTTCTCCTATTGATTAGACCTCATAAGTAATTACTATAAATTACAAAAATAATTTGGAATAAATAATAATAAATTAATATTGTATTATTAAGAAAATATATAATGAAGTTGATATAAGATAAATTAAAGTATTCTAATATAACTAACTAAAATTGATATAAATATCACATGAGAGGAGATTTTGAGTTAAATAATAATATAACCAAATTGAAATAAAAAAATTAAAGAATTAAGATAAATTATATAGCAAAATTACATTCCAAGATATTAAACAGATTGAGTATAACATCGTTGAACATCAAATAAAATTAAAAATCAAAACGTAGCATAAAACAAGAAAAAACACAATAAAATAAAATATTAAACAAATATAAATATGAACATTTAGTTTATTAAAGCTCATTGTGCCAAATCCGATCAAGCTTATTTTATCACAATTTGACATTGAATAGAATTATTGTGAGTTATAAATAAAAAATACACTAAAATAATAATAATTTATTATTTTAAAATAAAGCTATATACATTAAAGATGAATTGATATAAATAATAGCATATAATATAAGCAAATCAAACTTATGTAATAGTCACACGAGGTGAAACTTATAGTTTCAGAGTGATATAACCAAATCAAATTGAAACCTTTTGAAAAATAAGATAAATTATTTTAGAATGTTGCATTCAAAGATACTATAGAGATTTAGGGTAACATTTTTTATCGTTAAAATCAGGAACGAGATAATTTATCTCCAAAACATAGAAAAATCCAAAAAATTAAAAATATTTAAAAATTTAAAAATAAATATTTATTTGAATAGACCTTGTCAAATGAGTTTAATGACTTTTTTTTTTATGAGACCTCATTTGAAATTATTATTAATAATAAATTAGATAAGCACAAATAAAAATAAATTATTATTTAATACTTAACAAATACAAATTAAAGCTGAAATTAGATAAATTGAAGAAATGTAAGGTAATAAAATGATGTAAATGTCCCAAGATAATTGATTTAGTGTTACATAGTAATATAACCAAATCAAAAAGAATAATTTGAAGAAACTAGATAAATAAATAATGAAAAGTTGTATTTCAAGATACTAAGGAGATCAAATACAATGTTCTTTATTATCAAATCAAGTATGAATAAAAATTATTCATAAAACATTTAATACCTCTCGGAAATATAATATAAAAAACTTATAAATATGAATATATTATTTGATAGAGTTGGTCGGCATAAGTCCAAAAAAAAGAAATTTTTATCTCAATCAGATCTTCATTGGAACTAATATTAATGGAAAAAAAATAAATGTTCATAAATAATAAAAAAAATTATCATTGTAATGTCAATTGATATAGATTACCACTAAAATGAAAAAAAAACTTAAGGCAATATTCTATAAATAATACAAAAAGTTGTAATAGTCACATGAGAGGAGAATAATAGTTTCAATATGGTATAACAAACTTAAAACAAAAAATTTGGAAAAGTGAGATAAATTGAGTGCAACATTCTTTATTGTCAGGTATGGTACGAACAAGAATTTATCGTAAAACACACCAAGCCTATGGAAAGTAAAACGTTTAATATAAATTTGAATGATTTTAAAATTGATAAAGCTAACTAAGATGAGTTTAACAAATTTTTTCATCATAATTAAACCTCTTAAGAATTACTCTAAATTTCCAAGATAAATAAGAAATAATAATAAATTATTATTTTTAATATCAATCAAATATATGTAAATGATAAAATGAGATAAACAGAAGCGACGTAATAAACCCAAATCAGAGCAATGTAAAGCTCACACAAGAGGAGAACTCAAGTTTTATAGTAATACAACCAACTATTTTAAAATAAAACATTTGAAAAAAAGAGAACTTTTATAGAAAAGTAGCCTTCTATGTTATTAAGGAGTACAATGAAACATCTTCAATCATCAAATGCTTTAGCAACCAAAATTTCAAACAAAGAATTCCAAAACCTATAAATATTTTTTTTAAAAATATAGAAAAAAATATTTAATTTAATATAACTCATCGAGAAGAGTCAATTGACATTATTTTCATCTCTATAACTCCACATTTTGAATTAACACAAATTACATAATTAGATAAGCATTAATAATAAAAAAATATTTTAGTGTTTATTAAACATATAATAAAATGAAAATTAGGTAAATTAAAGAACTAAAATAATACCAAATAAAAAAGATGTAAATGTCAAAGGAGAGGAGAATTAGTGTTTCATAGTAACACAACCAAATGAAAGCAAAAAATTTTAAATATTTTGATAAATGTTACAAAAATGTTGTATTCTAAGATAATATATAGTTCTATGGTAACATCTTCATTCATCAAATTAGGTACAAATGTTAATGTCTCATTAAATATACCAAAAACACTTTAAAGTAAAATAATTCAAAATAGATAAAGAAATATTTAATTAGACATGGCTTATTTTTGTGAGTCCAATGACATTTATTTCATCTCAATCGGACCTTTTTGGGTATTAGTAGCAATTACTAAAAGCATAAGCATAAATAATAATAAATTATTCTGTATTATTAAGTAAATATTTATTATAATTGAAATAAGAAAAATTGAAGTAATATACAATAACCAAATCATAGTGATGTAAACATCACATGAGAGGGGATAAATCAAAGCAATTACTACAAATTACTAAAATAAATAAGATAAATAATAACAAAATAATTATTTTAATACTAAGTAAATATATATATATATATATAAGGAGAAATCTAATAAGTTGAAAAAAAGTATTGTAACAAAATCAAAGTAACATAAACATTACACAACTAAAGAGTTAGAGTTTTATAGTAATATAAACAAATCAATATGAAAAAATTGAAGAGGTGAGATAAATTATGCGAGAAAGAAACTTTATAACACGCTAAGAGATCGATTGGAACATCAACAACCATCCAATTAGGAATGAATTAAAACACTTGATAAAATATGTCAAAATTTTAAAAAATACAAAATTTAAAAAATATATTAAATAAATATTTTATTTATTAGACCTCGTTGAGATGTGTCTAATTATTTTTCTTTTGTATTAACCAAACATCATTCAAAACTGAACAAATTACCAAAGAAAATACAGATAAATTACAAAAAAATATTAATTTTAATTTTTATTAAACAAATAATAAGGTTGAAATGAGACTAATTAAAGGAAAATAATTTTACGAAAACAAAGTGATCAAATGGTCACTCGTAAAACACTCGATCATCAAATCAGCTATGAAGCAAAATGTCTTGTAGAACCTATAAAACCTAAAGAAAATAAAAATATTTAAAATTATTAAATTTAATTTCTAATCAGATATAGCTTGTTAATATGATACATATGACTTTTTTGTTGTCTCCATCGAACCTCGTTTGAAATTACTCAATTTACCAAAATAATTAGGCATAAACAAATAATATATTATTTTAATAATAAGAAATTATTTATTTTAGATAAAATGAGATAATAAAACACTATTAAAAGTTGTACACGTTCTAAGATCGTAGAATTTGAATTTGATAGAAATATAATCAAATCAGATTGAAAAATTTGTAGAAATAAGATACATTTTATACAAATGCTTTATTCCAAGTTACAAAAAGGTTTGAGTGCAACATGGTCGATTGTCATATAATGTATGAAGCAAAATGTCTCATAAAATAATGCAAAACCTTAAAAAGTATTTTAAAGCTTGAAAATTAATATTTAGTTCGATAGAACTCATAAAGACTCCAATAATTTTTGTTTAGTCTTCAACAGACTCGTTTGGAATATTGAGAATTACCAAAATAATAAAATTTTAAAAAATAATCATTTTTCATTTTAATCTTTGATACATATATATAATAAAATTGAAATACGATAAATTCAATTCATATATTATAACAAGATAAAAGCGACATAATGGTCACACGAGAAGAGACATATGGTTACACAAAAACAATTAAAATGAAATTTTTGAAAAATTGATTTAAATTGTATAAGAAAATCACATTCCATTACTCTAAGAAGATCTAGTGTACTATCCTTGATCATAAAATTAGGTAAAAAATAAAACATGACAAAGCATAGGAAATTCTTAAGAAATTAAATATTAAAAAAAATATAACAATAAAAATTTAATTGCATAGAACTCATCATGATAAGTCCAATAACTTTTATTTCTATCTTATCAGACCTAGTTTGGAATTACTATACTTTATCAAAGTAAATAAGCATAAATAAAAAATAGCTATTTTATTATTAAGTAAATATACAACAAAGCTAAAATTAGATAAATTAAAATAATATAATATAACCAAGTAGAAGTGATTGAAATGTTAAAATAAAGAAGATTTAGAGTTGTATAATAATATATTCAAGTGGAAACAAAAAAATTGAAGAAATAAGGTAACTTCTTTGAGAAAGTAAAATTCTAAAAGAATAAGGAGATCTAGTGTAACATTCTAAAATCATCACATTAGAAATGAATAAAAATGTCTCATAAACTTGCCAGAAACCTAAAAAATGAAACTTCAAAAATATTAAAATGATTATTTAATATAGGAGAGCTCATCAACATGTGTCCAACCACATTTGTTTCATCACATTACACTTAGTTTTAAATTATTAAAAATTTAAAAATAAAAAAAAGCATAAATAATAACAAACTTTTACTTTAATATTAAGCTAACATATATTAATGCTGAAATGATATAAATTGAAGTAAAGTAGTAAAACCTAATCAATGTAACATAAAATTCACAATATAGTAGATTTAGAGTTATATACTCAAATAAACAAATCAAAGTAAAAAAAATTTAGGTGAGAAATTATTGGGGAAACATGTGCCAAAAAATATTATGGAGATCAAGTGCAATATCCTATATCATTAAATCATATAGAAATCAAAATGCCTTCTAAAGCATACCATTAGCAAAGAGAATGTAATATTTAAAGATACAAAAATGATGATATAAACTATTATAATTGAACAAGATGAGTACAACAATGTTTCTTTTGTCTTCATTGGATATCTTCCAAACTTTCCACAAACTTAAACATATACAAAAATAAATAATAATATGTTACTATTTTTTATATTAGGTATTTTTATAATAATCTAAAATAATACAAAATAAAGTAATATAATATAACAAATTTATGTGATGTAAATGTCATGCAAAAAGATTCAAACTTCCATAGTTATATAAAATATTAGAGTCAAAATTTTAACAAATGAAATAAATTTTAGGAGAATGTTGCATTCCATGTTACTAAAACGATTGAGAGTAGCACCCTAAAATATCAAATTAGCTACAAATCAAAATTACTTGTTAAACATGCAAAAATCATTAAGAAAAAATATTTCAAATTATATTGAAATCATTGTTTACTTAGATATATCTCATTGAGTCAAGTCTAATGATGTTTATTTCATTTTGATTGCACCACATTTGGAATTTCTAAGAGTTACAAAAGTAAAAATAAATAAGTATAAATTATTAATTTATACTTAAGTAAATATATAATAAAGTTGAAATGAGATAAATTAATAAAATATAATATAATGAGATCAAAGCAATCTAATTGTCACATAATAGAAGAGTTAGAGTAACGTTATAATACTATAATTCAATTTCAATAAAAAATAAAAAAATGAGATAAATTGTGTGGGATTATTACTTTCTAAGATACTAAGGAGATTGAGTGTAACACATTAATCATCAAATTGAGCTTGAAGTGAAAAGTCTCAAAAAATTTGTGGAAATGATAAAAAAATTAAAAATTAAAAACATAAAATGGAATTTTTAATTATGTAGAGCTCGTCTAGTTGAGTCTAACAACATTTATTTCATCTCCATTTGACCTCATTTATAATTACTAAGAATTACAAGAGTAAGTAAATAAAAATAATAATAAGTTATTAATTCAATATTAAGTAAATATGTTAAAGATAAAATTAGTTAAATTGAAGTAATATAATATAATGAAATTGAAATAACTTGAAGTCACACAAGAGTAGAACAAGAGTTTCATTGAAATATACCCTAGTAAAAGTCAACAATTTTAGGAAATGAGATAAATTGTGTGTGAAAGATGCATTCCACATTAAGGAGATTGAGTGCAACATCATTGATTACAAGATCTAGTAACAATAAAAAATGTCTTGCAAAGCATGCAAAAACTCGATAAAATAAAATATTATAAAATATAAAAAAAATTTATGTTATTGAGCTCCTTAAAATGAGTTTAATGATGTTTGTTTTATATTAATTAGACCTTAGTATGATTACTTAGAATAATAAAAGAAAATAAGCAAAAATAATAATAATTTATTATTTCATATTTAGTAAATATATAAGAAAATTGAAATGAGATAAATTGAGTAATGTAGCATGGCAATATGAAAGCACTGTAAAGGTTTTAAGAGAGGGGAATGAGAGTTACATAGTAATATAATCAAACCAAAGGAAAAACATTGAGTACAAAATCAGATAAATTTATATAAGAAAGTTGCTATCAAGGATATTGAAAAGATTGAGTACAAAATGTTTGATACTCAAATTTAGTACAAATTAAAATGAACTATAAAATGTGCCTAAACTCTAAAAAAATAAAATATCAAGAAATATAACATGAATATTTAATTTAATAAAACTCATTGAGATGATCCAAATGATGTTTTTTTTATGTTGAACAAATTTATTTTTTAATTGCTATAAATCATAACGATAATATCCCTAAATAATAATAAATTATTATTTTAAAACCAACCAATTATATATTAAAGATGAAATAAGATAAATTAAAGTAATTTAATATAACATAACAAATGTAAAGTAAAGGTAACATGATGCAAGATTTAGAATTATATAATGATATAACCAAATCAAGGTAAAATATTTAAAGAAATTAGATAAAATGAATGAGAAGGTTGCATCAAAAAAATACTAAGAAGATCAAGTGCAACATTCTTGATCATCAAATAAGATAGAAATTAAAATATCCCATGGAGCATGAAAAATAATAGAAAATAAGAAAAATGTAAAAATATAAGAATGAGTGTTTAATTGCATAGAGCTCATCGAGAAAACTCCAATGATCTTTGCTTTATTTCTATCAAACATTGTTTGGAATTTCTACAAGTTGGAAAATTAAATAAGAATAAATAAAACTTAATTACTTTTTAACATTATGTAAACATATAAGAAAATAGAAATGAGATAAAATGAGAAAATATAATATATTAAAATTAAAGTAATGTAAATGACACATGAGAGGATAATTTGAGTAACATGGTAATATAGCCAAACATGAGGCAACATTTTGAAGAAATAAGGTAAAATGTATAAGAATATTGAATTATAAGATACTAAAAAGGTCAAATTTAATATCCTCAATCACCAAATAATGTATGAAGCAAAATGCCTCAAAAAATGAAAAATCCATAGAAAATAAATTATTTAAAACATAAAAATCAAATTTTTAATTTGACATTGCTTAACGAGATCAGTCCAATGATGCATATTTCATTTCTATCAAACCTCATTTGAAAATACTACGAATTATCAAAATAATTTAACATAAATAATGATAAATTATTATTTCAATATTAAGTAAATATATATTAAGATTAAAATAAAGTAAATTTCTACATTATAATTACCCCAAATAAAAAGATGTTAAACTCACATGAGAGTAGAATTAAAGTTTCATAAAAAATATAACAAAACCTAAGAAAATAATATAAAGAAATGAAATAAATTGTATAAGAAGGTTGCATTCCAAGATATAAAAGACAACAATTACAATCCTGACAATGATTGTCTACAATATGATTTTTTTATTGAAGGTGTAATGAGTGGATTACAGCTCTCTTTTTACATCTTTTAAATTAGCATCTACTTCCAATATCTCTATCCAAATCTAAAGTATGAAGGAAATAAGAACTACAATAATGATGAATGGAAAATAGGGAAAATCCTTTAGCTAGATAAATTAAAAGGTGGATGTAGCCAAGTGAATCAAGGTAGTGGATTGTGAATTTGCATTGCATGGGTTCTATTTCTTTCTTTTACGCATCTAATTATTTCCTAAAAAATTGGATTATTACTGAATTCTTGATCACCAAAACCAATAAAAATCAAAGTGCCTCATAAGGCATGCAAAAATCAAAGAAAAAAAATATTTAAAAATATCAAATAAATTGCTAAATTAGATAGGCTTCATTGAGTTGAGTTTAATGACATTTGTTTCATCCCAAATCAAACACATTTAGAATTACGACAAACAACCAAAGTATTTTATTGTTTTAATTAATAAGATATATATTAGAGGTCAAATGAGATAAATTAATGTAATGTAATATAAGAAAAAAATGATATAACGGTCACAAAAGAAAAGATTTATGGTTACATAAACTAATTAAAAGCCAAAAAATTAAAGAAATAAAAAAATATTACATGTGAGATGTATTAAAAATACTAAGAAAATCTAGTGTAATGTGCTTAACCAACAAATTAGCTGTGAATCAAAATATCTCGTAAAAAACAAAAAAACTTAAAAATAATAAATTTTAAAATATAATAATTAATATTTAATTAGAGGACTTGACATGATGTCTTCAATGACTTTTCTATCATTTTTATTGAACCTCACTTAGAATTACTAAGATTTATCATATTAAATAAGAACAAAAAATAATAAACTACTATTTTTATAATAATTAAATATTTGATAAAGTATTAATTCAATAAATTAAATCAATGCAATATAAGAAAATTGAAGCATTGTAAACGTCATATGGGAAAAAATTTGAAGTTACATAGTGATACATGAAAATCAAATTAAAAAACTTCAAATAATTAGGTAAATTGCACATGAAAGTTGCATTCAAAGATATTAAAGAGATCAAGCATAACATCTTTGATCATTAAATCTAGTACGAACATAAATATATCGTAATGCATGGAAAAAACATTAAAATTAAATGTCTAAATGATAAAAATGAATACTGAATTAGATATAACTCGTCTGAATGACTTCAATGACATTTTTTTCCTCTTAATCGGGCCTTATTTTATAATACTGTAAATTACCAAAGTAAATAAGCATAAATGATAAGAAGTTATTATTTTAATATTAAGCAAACATATATTTAAGCTAAAGTCTAATAAATTGAACTAAAGTAATATAACAAAGGCGAGGTGACTTAAAAGTTACAATCAAGAAGAATTACAATTTTAATGTTAAACAACTAGATCAAAAAATAATATTAGTAAATAAGATAAATTGCATTGGAAAGTTGCATTCCAAAATGCTAAACAGATTCAGTGTATTATCATGGAACATCAAACTTGGTACGAAAAAAATATCTTATAAGACATGCCAAAATCATAAAAAAATATTAAAACTATAAAAAAATACTTAGATTGATATATCTTGTTAAAATGAGCCCAACGACGTTTGTTATGTCCTGATCAAATATTGTTTGGAAATATTGAGAATTGCTTAAATAAATAAGCTTAAATATTTAAAATTATTATTTGAATTTAATGTAAATATATATTAAAGAAAAAATAAGATAAATTGAAACAATGTAATCTAACCAAATCAATCCATTGTATAGGTCACATCAAAAGGAGATTTAGAGTTACATACTAACATAACAAAATCAAAGTAAAAATTTTGAATAGGAAACAAGATAAATTGTAAAGGAAAGTAACATTCACATAACCTAAGGAGATTGAATGTAATGACCTCGATAGTAAAATAAGATACAAATTGAAATGTTTTGAATAGCATGCTAAAAGTCTTTAAAAAATTTCAAAATATGAAAAAGAATTTTTATTGAATAGTGCTTATCAAGACAAGTTTAATGATATGCCTTTCATCTCAATCAAACCATATTTTGAAATACTATAAATTTTAAAAAAAAACATAAATAATAAAAGTATTAATATTTTAATATTTTAAAATGAGATAAACGAAATTTATATAAGATAATCCAATCAATTAAATCTAGAGCTTCCATGTGAAGATATTTAGTGTTACAAAATAATATAAGTAAATAAAAGAAAATGATTTATAGAAATAATATAAATCACACTAGAGAGTTGCAATTCAAGATAATAAGAAGATCGAGTGTAGCATTCTCAATTGTCAAATAAAATAGAAATAAAAAGGTCCTAAAAACTATGCCAAAATAGTAAAAATTACAATATTTAAAAATATTAAAATTAATATTTTATTAGGCAAAGCTTAATAAGATTAGTCTAAAGACATTTGTTTCATTTTGAATGGACCACATTTGGAATTTGTATGAATTACAAAAAATTGAAGTACAATAATAATAAATTATTATTTAAGAAAAATGAGATCAACCATACAAAAAATTTCATTCAAAAATAATAAACATTAAGAGTGTAAAATCCTCGATCACCAAACCCTAGAAAATAAAATGTTTATAATTAGAAATATAAAAATTTAATTACATAAAATAAGTAGAGGCGAGGCCAACGATGTTTGTTTCTTCTTGAATAGATCTTGTTTTAATTAATATGACATACCAAAGTAAATAACTAATAATAATAATACATTATTATTTTAACATTGATTAAATATTTATTTAAAGCTTATATGAGATAAATTTGAGAAATGTAACATAAAAAAATAAAAATGCTAAAAAGGCTATGCGAGAGGAAATTTAGAGTTACATAGATATAATAAAATCAAAGCAAAAAAATTTAAAAAAAATTGGATAAATTAAACTGGGGTTGCATTCTAGGTTACTAAGGAGATTGAGTGTAACATCTTGATCATCAAATCAAGTATAATTTAAAATAGCTACAAAGTCATCCCACAACCCTCAAGAATAAGAATTTTAAAACATAAAAATAAATAGTATATTAGATATGGCTTGTTTAGATGAGTCCATTAACATTTGTTTCATTACAATCAGTTCTTGTGTTGAATTATAGCAAATTTTTAATGCAAACATTTATAAAAAAATAATAATTTTTTATTTTAATAAAAGTAAAATTTATATTAAAAAGTGAGATAAGATTAAGTAATAAAATTTAGCAAAATCAAAGTGATGTAAAGCTTACCGAGTGGAAATTTAAATTAATGTAGTAATAAAATCAAATTAAAGAAAAAACATTGAAGAAATACACAGAAATTGCATTCCAATATACTTGGAAGATCGAGTGCAACATCATTGATCATCAATCACATATGAATCAAAATATTCCATAATATAATTCAAAATCCTAAAAAGTAAAATATTTAAATATGTAAAAATAATTATTTATTGAATAGAACATTTTGAGACAAGGCTAATGATGTTTTTTCATCACGATAAAATCTAATTCAGAATTATTGCATAATACAATGGTAAACAACATTAAAGAATATAAGTTATTATTTTAATGTTAAGAAAAATATATATTATAGCTAAAAGTTAGATACATTAAAGGAATGTAATAAAATCAAATCAAACTGATGTAAATGTTACATCATGGAAGATTTAGGATGACATAGAACTATAAGGAAATCTTGTTCAAACATTGTTTGGAAATATTATGAATTTCCAAATTAAGTAAGCATAAATTATAAAAAAATATAATTTTAATATGAGTAAATATATATTAAAAATTTAATAAGATAAACTGAACTATTGTATGCTTACCAAATCAAAGAGATGTAGAGGTTCCATAAAAATGATTTAAGATTACATTGTAAGATAATGAAATCACATCGAATAATTTATAGAAAAAGAATGAGTGTAGCATTCTTATTCATAAAATTATCTATGAATAAAACTATTTCATAAACTTTGCAAAACCTAAAGAAAATAAAACTTTTAAAAATATAAAAATAAATATTTAAATGTTTAGAGCTTGTTAGGATGTGCACAAAAAACTTTCTTTCATCATAATTAGAACTCATTTCAAATTAAAGTAAATTAAAAAATAGACAAAGATAAATAATTATAAATTATTAATCTTTTGTTAAAGAAATATATACTAAAGCTAAAATAGATTAAATGAAGCAATTCAATGTATCCAAATCAATGCCATGTAAATGTTATACAAGAAGTGATCTGAAGTTAAATAGTAATTTAACAATAATAATGTGAAAGTTTTGAAGAAATGAGAAACAATTCTAAAGAAGTTAAAATTCTATGACTCAATGCAGATTGAGAATTACATTTATGATTTTCAAATAAAGTGGGAATTGAAATTACTCATAAGGTATACAAAAACTTTAGAAAATAAAATATTTTAAAAAAATAAAAATAAATAATTAATTTGAGAGAGCTCATTGAGATGAGTCTAACAACATTTATCTAATCTAGATCTAACTTTATTTGGAATTGTTATGAATTATCAAAATAAAAAAGCAAAACTAATAATAATTATAATTTTATTATTAAGTAAACATACAACTAAATAAAAGTGATATAAAGGTCACATTCAATGCAAAATCTTTGACTAAATAAGATAAAATGTATAAGAATGTAGCACTACATTTGATGTTTATTTGATCGAAGACATTCTTTAAATGAAATTTTCTTGTACAAAACATCTATTTTCTTAATCTACTGTGGTTTTATTAAGTCAGATAAAATTATTATAATTTATCAAACTTCAAATTTAATATATGTTTACTTAAAATCGAAATATTAATTTGTTAATGTTTATGTAACTATAATTTGTTAATTCTCTATAATTCAAAATGATGTTCAACCGAGATGCAACGAATGTCGTTAAACTCACCTTCACACGCTATATCTAATTAAATATTCATTTAAAAATTTATAAATACTTTATTTTGTAGCATTTTGGCACACTTACAAGATATTTTGTTTTTTACCTTAATTAATGATCCACAATGCTACACTCAACATTTTAGTATGTTGGATTGCAACTTTCCATATAATTTAACTTATATATTCAAATTTATTATTTTTATTTTGATATTTTAATATGAAACTGTAATTATCTTTCCTTACTTTTACATCACTTTTATTTGGTTTTATTAAATTTATTTAATTTATCTTATTTCAACTTTAGCACACACGTACATGTAGATATGCATATGCACACTAGAATGCATGCATACACACATGCACCCCTATGCATACCCACTACACACACATACATCTAAACAAACTTACACACATACATTTACACACACACACACACATACATACATAGACACACATTAGTACCTTCTACATATGCAAGCACACATAAATGGACCCATGTTCTCACACCACAAACCCACTCACATAAACATGCACACACACATAAACACACACACACATGCATGTACATGAATGCATGTGCACAACCATACATACATACACACACATGCACCTATACATATATACACGTGTACACATATGCAAACATACACTCAGAAACACACATGCACATACACACTAAAAAACACACCCATGCACATATATACAAGCACAAAGCACACACAGGCATACACATAGGTGCATGTGTACAAACATGTGCACACATCTACACACACACCTATGCTCATGAACACAAGCATGCATGCACATGCATAGAACAAACACACATAGACCTGCACGAGCACACAAATGCATGCTTACAAGCACACACCAACCTGCACACACATGCACAAACATGCACACCTGCACACGTACACACCCACAAGCACACACATGCATGCATGCTCTCACACACACATGAATGCACAGACATATGCAAACATGCATGCATCCATACACATAGTAGTGCACATAGACATGCACAAACCAACACCAACACACATATACTCACCCACACATGTATAAGCATAGGAACATACACACACATAATAAGTACACACATGCACATACATGATGTGCACAAACATGCATGTGCACACACACCTATGCACATGTGCACATATACACCCACACACATGCACACATGTGCACACACACATGCACATATGCACATACATACAAAAACATGCAAGCACACACGTGCATGCACATGCTCACAAAGATGTCCACCCTTACATACGTCCATACCTACACACACACAAACACATACATACTAACATAGTGTGCATCCACTACCAATGAACACACATAGATACATACATGCACGCACAAATACACAAATACCTACCCACACTCACAAGTGAATGTAAGCATGCACATGCATGAATGTATGCACACATGCTTGAAATTATGTACATGCTCGAATGCATGTACAACTACACACACACACACTTGCACACTAATACACATATGCACATAAACATAGGCATATGCACACACACAAACATACATATAAATACATAAACACATGCATAGACACATGTATATGCTCACACACAAACACAAAACACATATGTACATGCACACACATGTAAATGCATAATCAAATAAAAGTAGATGCACATACATGCACATAGAAACATGCACACAAACACATGCACATGCATACACACACACACATGCATAGTTACACAAATATGCATACATATACACTTAGGCATTTGGGCATGCACACACATACATACATGCATGCATGTACACACACATGCACACACACACACCTTAATAACTTGTACACACACACAAACACACTCACACATATATACACATACTTGCACATGTGTAGCCATGTAAACATATTCACACACATACACATACACAACACACATGCACAAGCACACACACATGTTCAAACATAGGCACACACATGTACAAACATATGCATACGCACTTGAATACACACATGCATGCACATGAGCTCACATACACATGCACACATACAGACACACACACACACACATAGAAACACAAACATGCATGCATATGTGAACACACATGCACACACTTACACACTAAGGCACTCATGCATGCACAGTAGTATGCACACACACATACTTATCTATAAACATATCTACACATATGCACACACACAAATACACATGCACAAGGATATGCATATGTCACACATGGAAAAGTACAAATACACACATACAAACACTGACAGACAAAAAACCATGCATATATATATGCACCCACCTACACTCACAAACACACACATGTAAGAACACAAGCACAAGCACACAAATGCACACATGAATAGCACACAAACAAGCATGCATGTACACACACACATACACACATGTGTGCATGCAAATACACACTGAAGCATACACATATTCACACACATACACTTGCACTCATGTTCACACACACATGCATGCGTATGCACGCATGCATGAAAACACTTGCACACATATACACATATAAATGTAAATGCATCCATACACACACACAAACATAGACATACTAACAAACACATGCACATAAATGAACATACACACATGCATTCATGTATGCACACACATAAATACACACAAGCATCGATACAATTGAAAACACACTCACATAAACAAAAGCTCTGGACACAAACATACAAGCATGCACATAAACACTTACACACATACACATGCATACACATGCTGATCGATGCAAACAAATGCACATGTAGATGCGCTCACATGCAAATGCCCACACACGCACATGCACTCGCACATAATCCACATGCACGCATATACACGCACACTCATACACATGCATGCACACACACGAACACATTCACAAACATGAATAAATACTTGCACACATTCACAAAGGCACACACACACATGCAGACAAGGTGCATAAATATTCCTATACAAACACATACACACACATGCACACACGCATGCATGCACATGCACACACGCATGCATGCACATGCACACACATGTCCACAAACATGACACACACACACACACACACACAAATGTGTAAACATAAATGTAAACACATACATACATGCATAAACATGCACACATACATGCATGCACACATAAGAATACAAACACACACACACATATGTACACATAGGCACACCCACACATACACACAAACACATGAAGGCTCCTACACAGATGGCTATTCACATACACACACATAACGACAAGCACACACACTCACATAACTACACACATATACACACATGCACACGTACCATGTGCACACAAGCATATACACATACACACATGTGGGGGCACACACACACAAGCATAAGCATGCATTTAGACACATATTTACATATGTACACATCCACATGCACACACACAGATGCACATGCATAAAAACACATGCACACATGCAACATGCACACACACAAGCAAATACACACACATGCATGCACCTACACATATACTTATCCAGGCACACATGCACACACACACATACACCAGAGTGCACGCATGCTGAGGCAAGTACAAATACACAAATAGACACACAAACACATATATACACATGTAGTCACATTGGTACTCAAAAACATGCACATAAATACACACACTTGCCCTAAAAGCACATGCGCACACATAAATACACACAGAGGCACACAAACATGCACATGCACATCCATACACACACTCACAAACACAAACACATCCATACACACATGCATAAACAAACACATGTAAATGCTCATATGCACAAATACACAATGGCACACAAGTAGCATACACCCACATGCACACACATATATGGACATGTGCATGCACATACATGTGCACACACACATATGAACACACACATGCACAAAAATGCATCCACACACATACACACATTCATGCATGTAATCTCATGCACACACATAGGCACATGCACACACACATACATAAGCACAAACATGCACATAGGCACACAAACACATGCACACATAATCATGTACACACTCACAAATACTCACACACATGTAAACATGCACACATACACACCCACATGCACACACAAACAACATAAATGCAAACATAAGCACACACATGCAAATTTACACACTAACATGCACATACAAAGACATGCACATGCAAATGTACATATACAATCCACATGCTCACACATACATACACACAAATATGCATACACCCACACACATTGATGCCAATGCACACACACACGCCAAAGTGCAAACACAAACCCAATGAAACACATAAAAACACAAACAAACACACACCAAAGTGCCAACACAAACCCAATGAAACACACAAAAACATACACACATTCACATATACACAGTTTTATATGTCCAAATGCACACATGCACATACACACAAGCATGCACGTACACACCTATTCAATTGCACATGCACTTGTACACACACATGACCATGCACACACATGCACATGCACACAGAAACAAGTTCACACACACACATGTCTGTTTGCACTCACATGCACACACATAGATGCATACACACATACACATTGACACTCACATCCAAGCATGCACACCCACGTGCTTCCATATACACATGAACATGTAGGCACACACACATGTACAAATACACGTGCACACATGCACCCACACACACACACACATACACACATTTGCATATACCTATGCACACACATGCAAATGCTCAAGCACACACACGTGGACAAAAAAGCATATGCATACACAAGCGTAAATACACACATTTACTTGCATGTGCACACACACATACACACAAACTTGCATACACATGCACTCTCACACCAACATGCACACACACACATGCACATATGCACATGCATACACACAAACACACTCACAAACATACACACCGACACGTACACCCACACACATACGCACATGCACACGAACACATACATCGACAAGCATATAGACAAAAATACACACATTTGCATGCTTGTATTCATGCACAAATGTAAAACATACACACACAAACATTTACTTAAACCCACAAACATGCACAAACAAAAAGATATGAAAACACTCACATACACCACATGCAAAACCACAGACATACAAACATGAATGCACATGCACACACACATGTACAAACACAAAGATGCAAACAAACATACACATACACAGACATGCATGTGAATGTACACATATATATGAACACACACAAGCACACACACATACACACATCTGCATACATAAGAATGCACACACAACATGCACATAGATGTACACATCACTACATGCATAAGCATGAATGTCCACACACTTGCACACATACACACATGCATGAACACACACACACATGCATATACATGCATACACACATGCGCTCATGCACATGCACACACTTCTATGCACACACACCAAAACAAAACCACTCTTACAGACATGCATACATATAAAAATGCACAAACTCACTCCTACAAAAATAAACATAGATGCCCAAGCTCACACATGCATAAACACACGAATACACACAGACACACAACCACACAACCACACATGCACACACATGTGTGCACACATACACTCAAGCACAAAAACACATATACATGTTGATGTGGATATACACATATATGTATGTACACATGTAAAGCATAGATAGACATTCATACATGTGTGCATGCAAACACACACACAAATGGACACCCACACAAACACATGCATGTGCACACACACACACACCTAGAAACATACACAAGCACACATGCACATATGAACTCCCATGCACAGAAACTGATGAACATGTGCACATATGAAAACACACAAACACACACATGCATATGCTTGCATACATATTGAATGTAATGCACACAAACATACATATGCACATACAAATACACACACGTACACACATATGAATGCATAAATGCATACACATGCACATGCATGCATAAATGCATGCACATGCACTAGCACTCATATGAGTGCACATACAACCAAATGCACACATACACATGTGGAGCACACACATGCATGTAAAACACATGCACACACTTGAGCACACATATAAACACACAAATAAACATAGACACAATCACACACATGCACAGACACACGTGCACATATGAGCACACACACCAATATGCTCACACATGTGCCTACATGCACACACATGCATGCATACTCACGCACACATATTTGCACTCATGCATGCACATACACACACTTATGCATTTGGATACACACCTACACACACTCCCTCTCTCACATGCACACATACACATGCATGTAAACATAGACACACAAACACTCACATGCGCATGCACCAACACACATACACTATAGATACACACTACACATACATAAGCACAAACTCATAAAGACACACACAAGCACTTTCAAAAATGCATACAGATATGTGAGTACACATACACATGCACATGAAAGAACTCACACACTCATACCCATACCCACTTACATGCACAGATGCATAAGTAATGGACCAATAACATGAACACACACATGTGTGCACAAACACGTGTGCACAAACACATGTGTGCATGCTAAGAACCAGATGCACATAGACACAAAAGGACACACATTGGACCACATGTACATGTATTTAGATACACATGTGCACATACACAAATGCTCATAGAAACACATACACGTAAACATGCACACACACATGCACACACAAAAACATGCACAAGCATACATATGCACACACATGCAATCATGAACACATCCATACAAACACATGCTTACATGCACACACACACTAGCCCAAAAACACACAAACTATACACACATGCACACATAATCTACATACACATGCACACACACACACACACACACACACTCACATGCACATATACCCAAGAACATAGCCACACACATACACATAGGCACATGCACATACACACATATGCACACACATATAAACACACACACATGCATAAACACATGTAGATACACACACAAACACACACACACACACATAGACATGCACATGCACAAACACATACACTCACAGACACACATAATCATATACATATTCATGCTCACACATGGACACACACCTATGCACCTACATACATAAACTTGCATGTAGATACACATAATCTCACAAGAACACACACATATAAACACATATCTAAGCAAATATAAATGCACACACAAATACACAAACACATTTGCACACACATACATAGACATACACACCTATATAGTAGATGCACACACATGTACATGCCCACATGTGCATACACACTTAAACACACACAAACACACACTTGCACACATGCACAAACATGATCTCTCATACACACACTCACAAACACATGCAGGCATGGACACACACATGCACATGCACTTGATAGGAATAATGTAATGTAAAACATACAAGTGAGGAAGTGTTAATTGTGCATTTAATATTTTTTTAATTTTGAAAAAGTTTGAATTAAAGAAAAATTTTTACAGTTAAAAATAAAACTTTATTTTTAACAAGATTGTGAGTAAAATAAAATTATTCAATAATTAAAAAATGTGGAATGATATTTTAGGTGGTTCGGCCAAAACCTTTGCCTATCAACCTCGATCACTTATCAAGCTCACACTAAGCACTCTCTTTTGTTAAGGTCAGAAACGGTAAACAATTATAAATCAGTGCTTCAATAAGACATTAAAATCTAAAAAATTTAACTACACAAAAAAATCAAGAGCTTTACAAAACTTTTTGAATACAAAATCCTATATTTTTAAATCTTTCAAACAAGAGTGACACAAACTAAAGACATGTGCATACATGCCAATACATTGAAGCACATGCACACATACACATGCAAAGATATGCAGACACACACACTAATACAAACACATGCACACATGAAGGCACACATGCACACATGTATAAATGCATACACAAACACACATGTATGCACAGACACACATCCACACATGTGTGCATGAACACATGCACACAGACATGCACACATATACCAACACATGCATACACATTCACACACATAGACACACACACGTGCATGCACACACATGTGCACCCGTACATGCATGCACACACATACACTCACACGAACATGTGCACAAGCACATGGATGCTCAAAAGCATGCACACACACACACATGTATGCATATACACACATAGTTGAACACACACAAACCCACATGCACACTTATGTGTGAGTACATACACACTGATACCTACACACACCCACACATAGAAACACACACAAACCCATGCACCCACACACACACACACACCAACACATAGACTCCCACACACATGCACATGCACACATACATGAGTGCACTGTACACATAAAAACCCACACACACAGCCTCACAAAAACACATACACAAGCATGCACACACACACATAGATGCATGTATATGCACATGCACATGTAGCCACATATACACATCTGCACATGAATGCACACACAAGCACCAAGACACACGCAAATAAATGCTCACGCACACACATAGGAACATACACAAGCACACTCACGCATAAACACACACAAGCACCATTGCACTCATACAAATGAACACATGCACACACACCCACATAGAAGCACATACATTTGTGCAATCATGCACACACAAACACATAACTACACATACATAGGTACACATGCACACACACAGCACAGTCATACATACACACTCAAAAGTGCACACATGCACACACATACACAAATAGACACACTTGAATAGACACATAGACACACATGCATACACACACATACACGATTGCACCCATACCCACATGCTGCATGCACACATGCACACAAATGCACTTATGCATGCACACACACATGCACCCACATAAATACAATAGTATACTCATATGTGAACATGCACACATACCTTTACCCACACACACACACACTAACACACACACAGGAACATAGACATATACACACGCACACCTAGATGCACATGTACACACACATAATGCTTACACATACAAAACACATGCACACAACCACACTTATAGGTACACACATACCTACACATGCACTTGCACATCCAAACACATGTACTTGTACACACATTAGTACACACACATGAATGCACACACCTACACACGTGAACATAAACACTAACATTCACATATGCACAAACACATGCATGAACACATGCAGACATGGACACACAAGCATGCATGCACATGTGCATAACCAGCACAAACATGCACACACACACACACATACACATGTTACACACATCTATGCTCGAATGCACATGTATACACACATATGTACACAAATTTAAGGACATGCTCAAAAACCCAGACACATGCACATGACAATTACATGCACCTAGCAAAGACACAACACACACATGCACACACAAATACACACACAAATAGACACATAGGAACATGTACACAAAAACACACACAAATACACACATAGGAACATGTACACAAACATACATGTACACACACATATGCTCAAACATACACATACCCACACACACATGCACATTCGTGCATGCAAGCATGCATGCACGCACTAGCACAAACATGCATGAACGCATGAACATAGAAGTGTACACACATGTACAACCACATACACACGTGCAATCAAATGTAAACACATGCACACATGAACACCCACACCCACATGCGCCTAAACACATGCACAAGCATACATGAAGATGCACACATATAAAAGTATGGATAAAAACACACACACTTACAAAGAAATGTACACACATGCAAATGCACACAAATGCAAACAGGTACACACATACATGCACACACAATCACACACACACACATAAATGCATACAAATACAAACAAACACACACACACACACATACACATATATGCATGCACACATGCATGTAAGCACAAAAATGTATAGATACTAATCCATAGGTGCACATGAACATGTCCACAAACATGTATTACATACACACATACATAAACATATGCACACACAAGCATGAATGCACACATGCACAAACACGCATGCACTCATATACACATATGCATACAAATGCTCACATGCACACTCACACACACATACGAGAACAAATACACACACACATACTCACACATTCACTACCACGTAGTTAGGCATGCCTGGACATGCACAGGTATGCACATGCATGCACATGCACACACGCACTTGCATATGCACACACAACTAAAAAAACATAGGCAAATAAACAAGAACACACATACATGCACACGCACATGCTTAGGTACTCAAACATGCATACACTGATGCACAAACACATAGCCCACACATGCATACACACACACATACAAGCAATTGCACAAACACGCAAACATGTATATGCATACAAACATATGCAAACAAATTCACACATGTAGACACGTACACACACATGCATAGATAATCACACATGCATAAACACTTGCACATGCAAACACGCATGAACAACAAGAAAACCAATCCACACATAGATGCTTGCACAAGCACACATATGTAGAAAAACATGAACACACACACACACATGCATGTATACACACACACAAAATATATAGGCCTACATACACACGTGTGTGAGTATACACGCATAAACCCACACACACCTACACACACCTACACACACAAACACACACAATACACCCATACACCCACACACACATGTACATGTGCAAATACACACATGAACTCACTCACCCCTGCACACATGCACGTGTACACACATACACATCACCTGTACACATACACAAACTCACACACACACATGCACACTAACACACATATACAAGAATGCACACACCCACATATATGTATTTACATGCACATGCACGTACAGCCACACATACACAAGTGAAAATGAATGTACCCACAAGCACCCACACACAAACACTCATGCATATGCTCACACACACACACATATGATGCACACACAAACACAAAGATGCATGCACACGTACACATAAACTCATGCATGCGAGCTCACTCCACAAATTCACAGACAAAGAGATGCATGCACACACACATACACATAGGCAAACATGCATGAATGCACATGCACACTCACACATAAAAACATATACACATAGGACACACAAGAACATCTAAACACATGTACATACACAAGCATGCACACACACTTACACTTGTGCCAACACATGCATGCAAACAAACACACATAGACACACACATACACATAGACATACACATAGACCAACACACATAAGCATGTACACACACACATGCACAAATACATGTACGAACATAGGCATATATGCTTCTACACAAATGTACACATGCACACACATTCTCATACATCCACAGACATATAGTTATACAAACATCCACACATATACACACAAACATAGGAACATAGGCCTACAAGCACACATGCAAGAATGTAGGCATGCACACACACACACACATAGAGAACTTTACACGCACATACACATGCATGCACACAAACATGCACAACTCAAATGCACCCATGCACACACACATACCCAAACAGGCACACACCCTACACATACATACATATCCTCACACACATGCACACATACCCACAAACACACACACATGCATACACATGATAACACACACATACACATACCTAAGCAAGCAAACACCCAAGCAAACATGCACCCATACACACCAACACATAGTCATGCACACAGACATGCATGCATACACATGTACACACACACATGCACACACACATGCATAGACACACACACACATAACCAATCATGTGCACACACATAGGTATATGCATAAACATATGCAAATCCATACACAAGCACATGCAAACATACATGCACACACATTTCAACAAACACAAAGGTGCATGCATGCACCCACATACAAGCATGCCCACATGCACTTGCACACACAAGCACACATGCAAACACACATATATAAAGACAAGCACTTACAGAAGCATGCACACACAAACATACATGCAAAGATGCATGCACACACATGCACATGCACATAACCATGCAGACACATGTACGTAGTAACATACACAAGTAAGAACACATAGTTGTGTCTACAGAAACATGCTCACACATGTAAACACATATGAACATATACATTCACATGCACACACCCACACACACATGCACAAACACATACAATCCAGCACACACCCACACTTAGTTTTGCATACAAGCATAAAGATACAACATGCACAGAGATCCATAAACACACACTCCTATGAACATGTAGGTAAACAAACATACACACACATACACACATACACACAAAAATATAGGCAAACCACGAACACACACATGCATGCACACACACACACACAACAAAATCCACACACACCCGACAGAAGCATATACACAAACTCATACACACACACATGCACACATGAACACAAAAGTAGACACAGGTGCATGTGTACACATGTAAGCAAGCATGCACACACACGTGTACATGCAGGTACACACACACTTGCACGAACACACACCTTCATAGAAACAAACATAAGTACACATTTGAAAACACATTCACACACACATAAGAACATGCATACACACTAATACATGCACACACACATGCACTCATATGCATACAATATATTGTGCATGTGCATACATGCACATATAGACACACTTGCAAAAGCACATGCAAATGCACACATGCAAATGCATGTAGGCACATTCTTACAGATGAACATGCATATGTATGCATAGAGACACATGAGTGCACATTAGTTGACACACAAAAACACAGACATACACATGAGAATGCACATACACGAACACTGACACATAGACACACACACACATATATGCCCACATAGCTACACAAGCATAATAACATGCACTCACATGCACACACACATCCACAAAAATATGCACACACTTGCATGAACACACATACATGAACACACACAAATGTGCTAGTGCACACACGCACATACACTCAAGCACATACACAGACATGTACACAAGCACATAGACACCCACACATAGACACCTACACATATACACACTTGTTAACACACAAACTCAACACCCACATGCACACATTCTTATACATGCATGCACACACACACATAAACCCATAAATATGCACACACACACATTCACATGCTTATAGGCACACTCATACATAGACACGTGCAAACACATAAGCACAAAGACACTCGCACACACATGCACAAATAAAACTGAATATGCACACATGCACATGGATGCAAGCACCACACAAGTACACACACAAATACACATACACACATGTGTGCATGCACACACACACACACACATAAGAATGGACATACATGCTTGCATGCATACACACAAACATGCACACTTGTGCAAACATAGCCACACACACACTTAAACACACATGCACACATACATGTGCTTGCACAAAAATATACATGCTTATAAAAAAAACACACAAAAACATAAAGATGCATGCATACACAGAACACATGCATTAACAAATACACACACCCACACACACACTTGTATATATAGAGACATGCATACGAATGCACATGTATAAGCACACATGCATGCACCCACTTACACACACAAGCAAACACATATGCATGCATGTGCATGTACACACATGCACACGCTAGCAAACACAGACATGCATGCTTAAACATTAGCACACACACACACACATGAACACATTTGCATGCATACACACTTACACAACCATGCATATGCACATCCACATGCACTCACATGCTCTAAAATACATAGTCATTCATGCACGCACATTTTCTCTCTCTCTCTCTCTCTCAGACACAACACACATGGACACACACATGTGTTTTCACATGAACATCTTCACACACATGTGCACATGCACATGCACACATGCACATACACACACACACACACACCTCACACATATGCATTAACAAACAGCTACTCACACACATGAGTACAAATGCACATAAACAAAAACACCTAAAAGCACACGCTCACATCCAAGCACACTGACACTCATGCATAAACATTGTACACACACACATGCACATCACCACACATGCTCACAAATAGACCACACAAACACACACACACACACACATTCTTGCACATTCACTTAAACATACATACACATACATACACACATAGATGGACGTCCAGATGCACATATGCTCACACACACACACAAACATGTGTGGACTCATGCATAAACTCATATATGCATAGACTCACACAAGCACACATATACAAACACATGCATATGTGTCCACACATGCACATATATACACACCCGCACACACACATGCACACACACATATGCACATGCATGCATAAACACAAGTTCACACACAAACATAGACACATGCACACACAAACACATGCATGGCTACATACACTCACGTGCACACACACATGCATAGTCATTCATGTAGGCACACACTCACACACATGCACCCGTATGCATATACAAACACAAACTCATAATCACATAAAATTGTGATCTTGCACAAATGCATGCATCCTTGCACAAATGCACACTTACACCAGCACACATGCACGTACACACATGCATATGTTCATGCACATGCACACATGCCCACCCACACGCACATGCATAGAAACATGTACATGCAAATAGGCATGCACATGCACATACATACAAGCACACCCACACAAACACGTATGCTTACATAACACACATATGTACACACACCCCCACATGTGCACACACACACAAACACAAATAAGCACACACTCATATATGCATACATAGACAAGCATACACACATGTACATGTATAAACATACATTTGTGCACATTCAATCAGACACATTCATGCACACACATGCTCACACATAGGCGTAGCATGCACACACACACACACACACATCCATTCACACACACGCAAAACACATACACACACATGCATTTACTCCCACATACAGCCATAGAATCACCCACACACAAAGAGACGCATGCACTCATACACATAAGCATGCACATACCTTCACACATGTGCACATACATGCACACACAAAAATATATGTACACACATATTGATGCCTGCATATATAATGACAAACTCACATGCATGAATGCACACACACATTTGTGTGCACAAATGCACCCCCACATAAATGCACACTTGCAAAAACACTTGTAGACACATGCACCAACATGTTGACACACACACATACACTTGAGCACATGCCCAAAAACATGCACACACCCACACATGCACATGCTCACACACACACACAGCCATGCACAGGCAGAAATGTACACTCATATGCAAACATGCACCCAACCACATGCGCACACTCACACACATGCACACACACACACAAATGCACACATGCACACATGCACAAAACATTCACACTCTCTCACACGCACATGCATATAGCCACACATATGCACAGTCACATGAACACACACAAACACATGCACAAGAACATGCACAGTCATAGGTACGGTGCTCACACATACACATCGGTTCACAAATATGGACACACATGTTCATGCATGGGCACACACACAAGGACACTTGCAGATAAAGACATACACATATACATGTAAGCACATACACAAACATGAATACACACATACATGCACATGCAAGCACACATAGACATGCCCACACACACATAGATGCACACATGCATGCCCACAAGAACACACTAATACATGCCCTTGAACACATGCCCACAACCACACATGCACACTCACATAGATGCACACACACTTATGTGCATAGGAACATATGACACATGCAAACACCTACTTACAAACACGTATGCACACACACACACACATTCACACATGTGCATATGCATACACACACATGTGCACATCCAAATACATACACATGCTTACCAACATGTACACACACACATGAACAAAGACATCCACTCCCATAAACTTGCACTCAAACACACACTTGTGCACAAGCACATGCACACAAACATGCACACACACATGCACTTACACTTGAACATATATGCACACAAACATGCACACATATGTGCACTCACATATGCACACGCACATAGACACTTAAATGCAAGCATGTACACACACACACGCATGCCATCAAGCACACTCCCACACACACACACAAATGCACATGCACACATAGACAAACCCCACAAACCGACATTCACACACATGCCAGCATGTGTACACACACACATGTGAATGGTAACATAGATATAAGCACAGGCATATGCACAAACATGCACCCACTAACCCATTCATAGACACAAATATACATATACTCACACACTCACAGTTATAAGAACATGCAAATGCATGCACATGCATACACATGTATAGATACAAACACACAAAAGTATAAATACATGCACATGTGCACTTATGCATGCAGACATAGGCACATGACACGCACACACTTAGATACAGGCACCCTTGCAAACATACACATGAATAACACACACATGCACAAGCACACACATGCATTCTTGCATACAGACACACAAGAATCCACTCACATTCTCAATCATGCTCACACACATAAATGCATGCATGCATATGTACACGCACACATACACACACACTCACCCAAATGCAGACACACGCGCACACAAATGTACAAATGCACATGAACATATGCACTCAAGCACACTCGCACATGTCCACGCACACAAGTATATATAGACACTCATGCACAAATAAAAAACCACCCATACACACACATAAGCACACACACTTATAAACCCATGAACATGCACATGCACACAAACTCACACACATGCACATGACATAGACATTATCACTCACAAACACACATGTACACATGAATGGGTACAGCCACACACACATGTTTTAACATTCACATACACATTGATACACACTTGCACGTGCTCACTCACACACATGGAAAATAAGACAAGCAAACACACACTAACACACATACAGACATGTGCATGCTTGCATATGCATGCAAACATACCCACGCAAATGTTCCCAAACCCACGCATGGCCGCACACATGCATGCACAACACACACAAACATGGATACGCATGCGTGTGAGCCAACATGTACATGCATGCACGAACACACACAAGCACTCGAATACAGACACACACATAAGCACACATATACACACAAAAAAGTAGTCAGATGGGAACACACATACATGTGTGTATGCACGAAGACACACACGAAGATACACACACAAATAAACAAAAGCATAGAAGCACATGCTCATGTGCCCATACCCATAATTATGCACACACAAAAATCTACATGCACACTCCCTTACACACACATGGACACACAACCACATGCATATACACACAAACCCACACTCATGCACACACACACATACATACACTTGCATGCATGCATGCACATGCCCACAAACATGTGCACTCACACACACACACACATGCATGTACACAAAACCACAAACAAAGATGCACACATAAGCTTTCAAACACATACTAACACATGTAACCACAAACATGCCCACAACCACACATGCACATAGACACACACACATATGCACTTGTACACACACCACAAACACACATACACACACATGCACTCATGCAAGTAAGAGTATAACCATACACCCACACACCCACACTAACACGCATGAACATATAGATACATGCATTCACACACGTATGCAGGCATACACACACACATGCACAAGTGTGCATGCACACATACATGAAAGAACACATCCACTCACACATGTGTGAACACATGCACAAAAACACAAAAATGTGCATAAGAACATGCACACACATACACACTCATGCATACACACACATACACACTCTTACATACACACACACACACATGTGCAAGCAAAAATGCACAAACACATGCACTCACAGTAAGAAACACAAACACATGAACATAAACATGAACACACAGACGTACATGAACTCGCATGCACACAAAATTGACACACATATGCACTCACACACGTACACACACACATACACACAACGAACACACAAACAAACATGCACACACACACCCATGCACATGCAAGCACACACACACAAAAACACTTATCGACACACCCACATGCACACACATGCATGTATAAAAAAGCATGTGAATTTTCATAAATATACATGCACAAGAAGGTACATAGACACACATGCTCACACACTCATAGACATAAAGGAATATGCATAAACATGAACACACACACATACACACACTTGCAGACACACAAACATGAATAAGTGCATGCATTCACAAATGCATATACACAAACATGAACACACATGCACAAACACATACACATGCTCACACTTTTCCAAACACATACATACACACACTCCATCAAACACATTCACACACACACACACGTGCACTAGCACACACTCACAAACCTACATGCTAACATGCACATGCATGCATGTGCACATATACACAAGCACGTGAACATTTGCACATATGCAGGCATAAACATGTACACAAACATGATCATACACAAGTTCAGACACACACAGACTTACAAGAACATGCAAGTGCATGTACACAAACATATGCAAACATGTAAACACACCCAAGCATACACATAGATGTGAACATACACACAAATATTGACACATGGACACACACACACACACACACACACACCTACAAGCATACACCATTGCAAACACACATGGTCATGCACATACACATGCATGCTTTTTATACATGCACAAACAAGTGCCATACATACATGCATGCATGCATGCATGCACACGCACATACACACCCACACATACAAATGTACACATATGCATGAATGCATGCACACATGCACATGACTACACACACACAAGCTTACATACACACACTCATGAACACACACTAAACTTCAAACACACTCTCTAACATGCACACCCATGCACAAAAACACAATATAGGCATGAACATAAACACACACTCAAACCCACACACATGCACACACACACACACACAGATGCACACACACATAGACACATGCATATGCACATGCACATAGACAAGTGCACCCACACACACACACATACATGTGCATGCACACAGCAACACACACAAGAACACGTGCACACATGCACCCACAGGCACATACACATCGATACACACATGCTCATGCACACACAAATACAAACAAACACTGACAAGAAAACCCAAAAAAGCAATCACACACATGCATACATACACATGCATTCTCCTACTTTCATGTGCATGTACACACACATTCCCACACCCATGCACAGGTACACATATGCATGCACAACACACACAAATATGAACATGTATTCACGTGCGCCCACACATGTGTGCACCCATTAGACACATGTGCATATATACACACATGCACACAAACACACAAATACACATGCATGAACACACACTTGAAAAGACATGCATAAGCATACACACACATCAACACATGCATATGAGCACACATGCATAGGCATACACGTGCACACGAAAGTACGCATATACACGCATGCACCCACATACACACACACACACATGCACACATACCCATAGACACACACATCCATATAAACAGGCACACACACATACATAGATAGACAACAGCACCAGCATACATAGACAAGCACATGCACACATATTCACACACATTTGCATGCATAAACACAAGAACTTAAATGCACGAACATACACTAATGCACACGTAATATGCACACAAATACATGCAAACCTGCACATGCACGCATACACATACACAAAAACATGTATAAATGAGCTCATACACACTCATACATGCACATGCATACATGCAAAAACACACATGCACCCCAACACTCACACAAACACATACAAGCACATATACACACACAAAGACATACACACTCAAATGCAAGCAAACATACACGGAAAAAAATATAAGCACACATGAGCATAAGCATATGAACATAAACATAGACACATGTACATTTACACATATACCATAAAAATGCTTACGTACACATACACATGCATACACACTCACACACAGTCACTTGCAGACCCACACACATGCATGCATTTACACATGTGCATACATACAAATGCACACATTCATACACACCCATACCCCATACACACACCAATAAACACACCCCCCACATGCACACACACACATACATAGGTACACATGCACATACACATAAACCAACATACAAACATGCACACATGCAAATGCAAGGACATGAATGCACAAAAAAGTCACATACACACATGCACACACAAACGCATGCATGTTGACATACATATAGGTACACACACACATATGCATAAAGCTACACAAACACGCACAAATAAAACACACAAACATGAATACACACACACACATTGACACATGCACATAGGAACATGCAAGCACATGTACATGCACACCCATGCAAACATGCACACACATTTGTAGCCATAAGGAACATGAACACTCATGTAGGCACTTGCACACATGCACACAAACACCCACGTACATGCACATTCCCACACATACTCATGCACAAAACACACACACACACACACGTATGCATACATGAATGCATCAACTCACCGGTGCACAAATTCGCACACCACTTACAAATATGCACACTCACACATACAGTTCAACATGCTCAAACACACACAACCACGCATGCACATAAATACATTCAAACAAGCACACATAAACACACACATATACACACACAAATGCACAAATGCACATAAAGACCAAGACAAACACACACAAAAGGCATGCACACACACACACACAAATGCATAAACATGCATGCACACATGCACACCCATACAAAAAAAAATGGACATGAATACACACATCTTCACTTAAATATGCAAGCACACTCACATGCTAAACTACACACAAATATGCACATAGAGGCACACACTCATGTGCACACACATGCACATGTAGAGACACACCTATGCATGTGCAAACACATAAACAAGTACACATGCACAAATAAGTACACTCATGTAAGCACACACACATATAGATGCATAAGAATATAGACACACAATGACAAGCAAATGCACACACTCACACAAAAACATATAAATGTGCACACATGTATACATATGCATATGCAAACTACACAAACACAAATACAAACACACATATGCCCATATACACACACATGCACCTGAACACATTGATAGACACACACATTCAAAACACGTGCATGCACACACAAATGTGCACACTAATGCACACATACACACACACACCACCCACACATACTAATTCCTATGCATTCATACGCATATGTGCATAGACACACATTCAAACATGTACACATACAGATGCACACATAAACATGCATGAAAACACACACATACATACATACACAAAACTAACATGCACACTTACACACATGTGTGCACCTATGCACTTGCATGCATGCACACATAAACACAAGAACACACACAATCATACACACAAAAACATGTAAACACACACACATACAAACACACATCCACTCACATATGCATAGACACACAAATGTGCATGCATACACACACACACACATGCACATGCATACTTACACATGCATCCATACACATGCATACATACACATGCAGACATGAAACACACATAGATACATACACATACACATACAGATGTCCAAGCACACATGCATACACACATAGGCAAGACTTGTACGAACATATATGCATGCACACTCACAAAGTATAGAGACATACACACATGCATGCACACTAACACACCCATAGAAATAATATCCATAATTGTAAAATGCAGACATAAACATTCATACACAAACGAACTTGACCACAAACACACAAAGACAAATGCATACACAAAATTCACCAAGCACATACACAAACACACACATGCACTTGCACACGTTAAAAAAGGATAAAACACACTTACAAATACACACACATATGCACACACAGACACATGGCCATAGGCAAAGACATACAAATACCATGCATATGCTCATACACACATGCACACATACACAAGCACAAACATATACACACACGAATACACACATCTGCACATGCTCACATGCATGCATAAAACACAAGCACTCACACACACAACAAGCACAACACACAAGCACACACACACATATGCACATAAAATATTCCACACATGCACACACACAAATGCATACACACATGAGTGTTACCCACACACATGTACACACACACAAACAGACGCCAACATATTCACATACACACCTACACGCACATGCACACATGCATGCACATGCCCACATACGCACACACAGTTACTCACACACATGTACATGCATACATAGACATACACAGACTAACATGAAAACATAGAGACATAACACATGTACCCACATGTGCATAAGCATTTAAGCATACACATAGACACACTCATGCACACGAACACACCCAATTGCATGCAAGCATGTCGACGCATGAATATACATGTACAACACAAACAAATATGTATGAACACACACCCATAGAAATAGATACACAAAGATGCATGCATCCGAATATGCACAAAGATGTGCTCCAAACACACACACATTCATATGGGCACACAAAACGTGTACCCATGCACACGTACACAATTGCATAAGTACATGTACACATATGCACAAATGCACTTAAACACATAAATAATCATATAGATACACGCATACACATACTTACATGTAAATGCAGAGGAACACACAAAAGTACAAACATATGTAGATGTACACACACCCCATATGCACATACACCCATATGCACACACACACACACACGTGCACCGCACAAGCATGCACATGCATGCATACACATGCATGCACACATTATTATCCCACACACATCCAAATACAAGCACACACACACACACATGCTCAAACACACCCCAAATGTGCACATGCTCGCACACACACTCAAATGCTAAAATGTGATAAAACACACACATACACATATGCAAGTGAACACACACACATAGAAGAGCATTCATACACACATTCACATACACATGCACTCTCACAAACACACCTCACAAACCCATGCACACAAATACATATACATAGACTTCAATACATGCCCACACATGCACATGCAAACACATACATAAACACACACACAATGACTCAAACATACACCCCACACACACACACTTTTGCACACACTTATGTTCACCACACCAACTACACACCCGCATGCACACACAAGCACACATGCAACACATAGGCACACACACACACACACACCCACACACACAGACATGCATGTACAGTCACACACCCACAAACTCATACCTGCATATGCATGCAAGCACACATACACATATGCACAAAGTCATATGCACTCACACACACTTAAAGATGTGCAGACACATGCACCCACATGCTCAAACAAGTACACATACACACAAACATACATACATACATAAGAAGTAACACATGCTCAAGCATACATATGCTCACAACTATGCCACATGCAACACACATAAACAGACACTCACACACAACATATGTGCACTAGCACACACACATGCACACCCAATGCACATCAACATGCATACACACACAAACATGTATGCACACAAAAAAACTTACCCACGTACATACACACACACACACACTTACGATGACACACATGTGTATGCATGCAAGCAGACACTCACACATGCATGCTCACACACACATAGACATATGCTCAATTCAAACTCATGAGTGCACCCACAAGCATGAACACCCAAAAATATACAGACACACTCACGCTCACCCATAAACTCGAACATGTGCCAACATAAGATCTCATTAATGCATACAAACACACACATGCTTAGACACACACTAACACCCGCACACACACACCAACACAAACGAACACACATACATTAGCATATGAGTGCACACACACACACAATGGAAAAACACACACACATACATAATCACCCTAAAAAACACAAACACACATATGCATAAGGACACACAAGCAAGCTCATATACATACATACATACACACATACACACACATGCACATGCACATAAAGACATACACACAAACATGCACTACTACACATGCACAACAACACACATGAAGACACGCATGCCATAAACACGTACACAAACTCACACACATAGAGCAACACACATGTGTATGCACAAGCACATACATGAAAACACAAACATAAACATAAACACGCACATGCACACACACATGTGTGCCAACAAACATGCACGAAACCTATACACACACACACCCACACATATGCACATGCATGCATGCACAACCTGCATAGTCACACACATATACGTGCCTGGACACACACACGTGTGTCGACACCCACATATATGCACGCACGCAAGCACACATACTTATACACACACACACAAATGATGGAACACACTCTTATAGCACATAAGATTGGATGCATAAACAAGCACATGCACATAACCATGCACAAACAAACATGCAAGCAAAACTACACATGTGCGTGCAAAACTACAATAGCATGAGCATATGCACAGATGCACAACACACAAACAATCATTGTGCATAATCACATACACACACACACAGAGACAAGCACAAATGCACAAACACTTGCAAAAACTTGCACACCTACAAACACTTGCATTCATATGCACATGCAAGCATGCACAGACAACCACACACACACACAAATACATACACTTGTACACACAGACACATACAGATGCTTGAACACACATGCACTTGTGTGCGCACACAAACACACACACACATACACACATGCATTCACATGGAGACATGAACACTCACACGTAGCACACAAACAGGTACACACACATGCATACACACACCCACGCACAGACAATTACACATGCATACATACACAAATTCATATACACATGCATGTGCACACCCACACTTACACAACCACATGCACACATATACACACACAAACATAAACATGCACACAGAAGCACATGTATGAGCACACAAACACACATGCAAGCACATGGACACATGCACACATGTAAGTACATTCACACACATAGGTACACCATAAATGCACACACACACATAGATGCATAGACACTTGAACATGTATACTCACACAACAAGCATGCACACACTTACACATACACATAAACACATGCATATATGCACATAGACACATAAATATTCACAAAAACACATATTCCCCATGTACGTACACACATACACAAAAGCACTTGGGCACATGCATACAAATATACACACATGTACACAAATAGACACATGCTTGAGCACATGCACATACACACATGCATACAAATGCACACATCCATAGACATGCACATACATAGTGCATGTTTGCATACTGGCATGATATTCACACATGCATGCACCCACACACACACCCAAGAATACAAACATATGCAAGCACACAGACATAGACCCACACACTCACACAAGCACTCATACACACACACACACACACTCATGACCACAAAAACTCACACATGCATTCACACACACTATACACAAAAAAAAATCAAGCACATATACACACACACTTGCATGCATGAATTCACACTCGCACATGCAATAGTATTGCATACGTGCACACATACACACACAGGAACACACACAAATGTACATACAGACACATGGGCACATGCATGCACATGTACACACACATACATGCATGCACCCATGTGCACACACATGTAGACACACTTGCACAATCACACACATTCACAAGCACACACCAGAATGGACAGACGTGCAAGCCCAAAAAAGCACACATGTGCTTGCATTCACACACACAGACTCACAAGCATATGCATTCCTACACACACTTTCATATGTGCACATAGACCCCTACACATGTAAGTACACATGAACAAACATACACACACACAAACATTTGTGCACGTGCACACACATAGATACACACATGCATACACACTCACCCCTAAACACACACACACATGAACACATATACTCACACTTGCAGAAAAAAACACATGCACACACATGAAAACCAACACTCATACACAAACACACCTACACACGCACATAGACACACATGCATGTGCATGTAGGAGAAGATATGCACACATGTAAGCACACAGTAACACACACACACTTGCAAACACAAACATATGCACAAATAAACAAACAAACACACTTATACCTTCTAACACGCACTACTACGCACACTCACAAACACAAATGTACAATTATGTACACAAATATAGGTGTATATGCCCACACATGCGCATGTGCATGCACACAAGAATTCTTACAAGCACACACACACAAAAGCACGTTCAACACACACAATGATGCACACACACGTGCTTGAACACATAGATACTTGTGCATAAACAAGCATACACACATATATGCACTCATACACATAGATACACATGAACACAAAACTACATTCTCATGCATTCACACACACGTGCATGAATGCATGCACACATAAGCACATGTACACATCCACGGATGCAAAACTATGCACACGTGCAAAAATATACCCACATATGCATACAGACATATGCACACATGCAAACAGACACAAAAAACAAACGGACATACACAAGCACATAGATAGACACCCACAAATGCACATGCACTCACCAATGCAAGCACACCCACACACAGTCACATGCACCCACATGCACATTCTTGCATCCACACATGCAACTACACACATGCATAAACACACACATGCAAACATGTTCTTACATGCACAAAAACATACACTCACAAAAAAACACACACATGCACTTGTGCAGCACTCGAAGACACACACACATAGGTACACACACACACTTGAACATATATACACACATGTGCACACCGACCTACACACATATGAACACGTGCAAACATACATAACAGACACACATATGCACACACATACATTTGTGCATGTGTATAGAATCATAAATAGACACACACATGCACACCTATATATGCACACATGCACATAAACATAAATACACATACACAGAGATAAGTGCAACTATACATGTACACATATGCAAGAGCACATATACACACAAATAGACACACTCACACATATGAACACACATCCTTGCACATTCACATAGCATGCACATACAGATGCACCAACACATGCATGCATAAGAACACACGTGCACATAGGCACACACACTTGCGCACACACATAGACATGAACACACATGCAAACATGCATACCCACATACACAAACAAAGATGCACAAACACACATAGACATACATTGATGCATTACACATGCACAAGTACACACACAAGCTCACACATAAGTTCACACATAGACACACACATAGGCACACAAACACACACACAAATATGCACACACACACGTGCACACACGCACACATCAACATTCACATCGTGCACACATCCAAATACACACATAAATACATACACAATCATGTGCATAGGTGCACACATTCACTCAAACTCTATCACACACCAACACAAACACAAACACATGAACATATGTACATGTTAACACACACACAAACTCTCTCTCTCTCATGCACACACTTGCATGCATACACAAACATAGATACACACATGTGCACACATGAACATAAGCATGCACATGCATGCACAGACTTATACACACACATGCATATACACACAAACACATGTTGGCACACCTACTCACACACATAAGCACATGCACGCACACACTTACACACATGCACATGTTCTCACACACTCAATCACACACATGCGCACTCATACATATAAGAACTCACACATACACACACACACTCACAGAAATCAACATTCCTTGAGGCTTGCACATAAACATAAACACACACATATTCATGCAAGCACGCCCTTACACAAGCACACGGACATGAACACTCACACTTGTGTACATACACACACATGCATGCACACACATGCACACCTACACACACATGCACACTCACATGAATACAAATATATACATGCATGTACACAAATAAAAACACTCAAGCACTCTAACATACGAATGTAATTACACACATATACATGTAGATATGCACATATGAACATGTCTACACACATTCACAAATAGGAAATCACACATGTAGATGCACATGCAAGTATGTGCACACAAAGATACCCACAAACATGAACACACACACACACACACACACATCTTCATAAACATACACTTGCACACACATGCAAACATGCATGCACACTCGAGCACACAAACATACACATATTCACATACATATAGATGTACAAGCACATGCAAATATAAGATCATGCACATGCAAATATACCCACACACATGAACATATGCACACACAATCCTGCACACCATAGAAATGCATGTACACACACATGCTCATGCCCACATAGATGCAAGCATACACACATGCACAAACATAAATGCACACATATACACATACACACATGCACCAACAAGCACCTGCATGCACACATACATGGACACACATGCACACACACACACGCACGCACGTGCAAACAAGGCACACACAGGATGCCCATGCACACACACACAAACATGCACATACACACAAACATGCATAAGCAGACATGCAGACTCACAAATATACAAACACATGCATAAACATACATAGACAGACACATGCACACACATATAGGCATATGCACCTACAAACACAAATGTGCGTGCGTACACATTCACACAAGCACACGCATACACAAGCGTGCATGCACACTTATACAAACAAGCACAAGCACACACATATAAAAACACACATAAGAACCCATCCACTCACCCACACAAACATGTGCATGCATGCACACACATAGACTTTCACAGACTCACACATGCACAACAACACACACCCACCCACCTAACACACACCCACCCACCTAACACACACACACTCACGCATGCATAGATGCAGTTATGCACATGAACACCACACTAACCCACAAACACATACTCATGCATGCACACATTACACATTTGTAAGCACATCTAGGCACAAACAAGCATGCACTCGCACAACTATACATAAACTGTGCACACACATGCATAAACATGCAAGCACACACACATACATGCACATGTGAACACACTTGCACACACACACACACATCCATGTACACACACATGCCAATAGTCATACACACATACTAACATGTGCACACACACATCCACACACATAAAAAACACATACCCACACACATATGCACAAGCACACACATACCCATACATTGTATGAACACACATACAAGCACACATGCACACACACATACACACACACATGCTCTCACACATACACACACCCACACACAAACATGTACATGCAAACATACATATGCACAAACATACGCACATGTAAGCATATATTAATACAAACACAAATAAAAACACACACACAACCATGCATTGTACACACACCCATATGCATGCAAACATGCACATACACACACATATAGACACACACATGCATACACACGTAAGCACACGTACACATATATGCTCATACATGCAAAGGCACACATATATCCAGTCACATAAGCACACACATGTCAGACAAGTATACACACCCACACACATCGAGGTAGGCACACAAATGCACACACACATGCACACCCAAACATACAAGCACGTATGCATATGCATAGACATACACACACATGAACATGCACACTCATAGACACCCACACACATGCACACTCACTCTTACACACAAAGACAAAACCACACACACATACACACAAACATTCTCAAACTCCAAAGAACATTAACATTTAGACACAAGCACACACACACACACACATGTAGATACACAAGCACAAACTCTGACATGGACATGCCTATAAACATGCACAAATATACTCACGCACATGTACAAACACACGAACACACATACACACACACATGTATGCACACATACAAACACACACCAACATGAACTCATAAAGATAGGCACTCGTATACATTCAAATATACACATGCACACACATGTATCTACACACACATATGCACACACAAACACAAGAACTTGCAGACACACATATACACAGACATGCACATATGCATACACATTCCAATGCACCCAAGCAGACACACACACATGTGCACACATGCACGCATGTACACACGTGCACATGCACAAACATACACACTTACACACATATGCACCCACATGCAACCCATGCACACATATAAAGACACACATAAACACACACATAAGCATAAACATGTAAGCACATGCACACACATGCACGTAAACACAAACACACCACCAACCACACACACACACACACATGCATGCATACGCAAAAGTGTACACTCATGCAAAAACATGCACTCACAAACACACCCGCACGCATAAATGTATGCACGCACATAAGCACAAACATAAACATACATGCATGCCCACACAAATACATTCACATGTGTGCACATGCATACACTTATGCACACAAACAAAAGCATACCCACACACAAGCAAACACATAGTACACACACACACATGCACATGCACACACTCACACATGTATAGATGGACACACAGTTATACACAAACACACACATACACACAAACACATGCATATACAAACACACACATTACACACACAAGTAGAAACACATGCATATACTAACACATACAACACACATGCACATATACACATAATCATGAACACACACACACACAAACACATAGAAGCACAGATGCTAGTATATATACATGCACAAAAGCACACATATATACATGCACACACACCTATATGCTTATACACATGCATTCACACACATATGTACATGCAAGCATGCACACACACACATATGCACATGTGTGTGTACACATACAAAAAAGTGCACATACAACAGCACAAATGTACCCACATATCTGAACATACATATGCATCCATGCAATCACTCGCACAAACATGTGCATGTATGCACTCACAAACTGACAAACATGACACACCAACTTGCACACACACTCCCCCATACACATGCACTTGCACACACATATATGCACATGAACACACACAAATCTAGATACACACGTACACATCCACACAAAAAACATGCACTTGTACACACATGCATACACACAACCACACATACACGCATACACATGAACCCACACACACACATGTTTGAACACATGCAAAAAAAAAGAACATGCACACAGATGCACAAACACACACTTGCACATACAAACACACAAAAACATATACACACATGCACATGTACACACATACACATGTACTCACATGAAGGAATGCACACTTACTCATGCCAAAATTGCACCCACATGGTTAAGCACATGCAGCCATTACACACAAACATGCCCACACACCCACCCACCTGCACACACATGTACACTCAGATGCACACACATGCATACACACATATATGCACATGTAAATATGTACACACATACATAACCACACACACAAATACAAATACACCCATACACACACAGGCACACACACATACATAAACACATGCATATACACATGCACTCACACACAAAAAAAAACATGTGCGCTTACACACTCATCGAGAAGCACGTACATAAGGATATGCACACATATATACACAAGCTCACTAAAATAAAAATACACACACATGCATAAGAATACGCATGCACACATAAACACTAGCACATGCAAACACATGCACACGCATATACACCCACATGCATGCTCACATACATAGAGGTAATCATGCTCAGATGCACACATGCAGGTGAATGTATGCACCCACACACATGACCATGAACACAAAAGAACACACACAAACACATGCATGCACATAATCATGCACACAAACACGGGTGCATGCACATGCTAACTCACATACATACTTGTACACACACATGCATCCATGTACGCACATAGCCACACACATGCACTATACACACATGCATTCACATGCACACACAAAAACTTGAATAGATGTATGCACACACATATGCATGCATGCACAAATGTGTGTGTGCTCACATACATGCACACATACACATGCAATCAAATATGTGCACACACTGACAAACACATATGCATATGGATATATACATGCATAGACACACACACACAAATGCACGAACACACACACATACATGCATGCACCAAACACATTCATGCAAGCATGCACATGCACACACGTACACACACTCAAAGATAATCATTAACACACACATGCCCACAAGCACAAACACACAATCATGCATGCATATGCACATGTTCATACATGTGCATGCACCCATGCACACCAATAGATGCACATGCACACACATATAATAACACTCACAAGCACATGCACAAGAACACATGTGCACAAACATACACACGCATATGCATGCACATGATAACATATATATACCCAAGTACACACATGCACATGCATACACACACACATGCACGTGAATGCATGCACACCCAATCATATATACACATGTGCACACACAAAGACACATGATCATACAAGTGAATACATGCACAGACACACATAAAAATGTGCATGTACACACACTTAAATGCACAAACACACAAAAACACATTCACATAGACATGCACATACACATGTATGCATATACACACATTCACAGACACATGCACACATGCATGAACTCATGCATGTACATGTAGACACATACATAGACTCACAGACACATACACATGGGCATACACTCATGCACACACATGCGTGCATACACCTACACACATGCACACACACAAACACATACACAAATTAAAAAATATGCACATACTAATACACACCCAAGCACACACACATACAAAACCACACATGTGCGCACTTACATGCGTACATACACACACAAGTTTGCACGCATGCATACACCGCTACAAAAATGCACATAGACATTCACAAATGCATAAGCACACAAATGCATATTCACATATGTGTCCATGCACATTCATGGCCACACATGCATATGCACAGAAATGATGTAGACACACACATGCACAAGGACACACACGCAACCCCATAAACACAAATAAACAAGCACACATATACAAACTCACTTGCACATAAATTCACCCTTGCACACATGCACACAAACACACATACACATACACACACTTGTGTGCATGGAAACACATACAAAAACACATGCACATGTATAGGCACATGTACACACATACACACACATTACCACAAAGACAGACATGTACACACACACACATATGTGTACACTAGTACACAAACATGTACTCACACAAGCAGACATGCATGTACACAAACACAAAGTCATGCACATGGTAATATATGCACATACCCACACACACACACTCACACGCATAGAAATGAAGATAGACATGAAAACACACACATACACCACCACACACACGTGTTAGTATGCTCATACACGCACATGCATTCATGCGCACACATACACTTGTACACACACACACACATACAAAAACACACTAATGCATGCATATAAGCACACATGCATACACCTACACACACACTCAAGCAGACACACTCACAAGCACTCACACACAAATATACACAAATACTTCATGTGTGTAAGCACACGCATGCATATGCACATGCACACCAACACATACACACACATGTACACACATAAGCACACACACATACAAGCACATTGCACACACACACACACATAAATGTGCTCACAAACTCGCACACACACATGCACACACACACACACACACTTACACTCCCATAATGTGTGCGTGCAAATATCCACACAAACAAATGCTCACACACATGCACATACACACATATATGTATGCTTGTATACAAAGACACACATGCATGCTTACACCACTTGTGTGCTTTAGCACACACAAATGCACGCACATGTGTAGACACACATGCACACACATGTGCATACAAATACATGCACACACAAATGTGTACATAAGCACACACACTTGCAAAAATAACAACACACACACGATCATAAAACCACAAAAGCACACATGACAATATCAATACACACACACATGCACGGATAAACATGTTCACATACATGCATAATCACATGCATGCACATGCACACATGCACACATGCACATAAGCACATATGTGTGTGCCTACACACACATGTACCTACATTTCCACACACATCCACATGTACATAAACCCACATACACACAAGCACCCACACACACAAACACATAGCCACATAGACACACACATAGATGTAGTCACACACACTCATGTACATTTGTAGACAGGCCTACACACACACTTGCACGTGCACGTGCACACACCTACACAAACACACCCATACACACACTCACATGCAAACACATAAATACACACAAACCAACACATGCACACCAACACACACATGTACATACACATGCACACACATGCACAAGCATGCAGACACATGCACACATACAAACATACACTCAAATGCACAACCACACACACACATGGTTATACATGCACAACCACACACACACATGGTTATACATGCACACCAATACTCATGCATAGTGGTATACACTCTCTTACAGACACAAACACATGCCTAAGCATAGATGCACATATGCACACACACACACACATAGACTCATGTACACAAAAACACACACATGCATAGGAACACACACACATACATGCATACACACATACATGTGTACACACATTTGCACAAACACATGCACACACATACATACAGATGTACAAACACACTCATGCACGTTTACACCATGCATATGTTCTAGCACTCATGCATGTACACACACACACATGTGCATGTAAACACATGCTCACACACACACATGCAAGCACACACATGCAAAAAAAGCAAACACATGCACCCATGCACATACACATGCACAATCACATGCATGCACACACATAGATGCTTGCACCCACTCACACACATGAGCCTATATGCACACACACATGTAGAAGTAGATAGAGCCACACACACACAAAAGGATGCACACACACAAGCACCCACACACACACACCTTCACTCCACGTACTCTTGTATGCATGTGTACAAACACACAAAGACATACACATTCATGCACGTGTACATACACAAATGCACACAAACATAGCCTAACACACATACACACTCACAAGTATGCACACACACACACAAACCCACATGTATGCAAAAACACAAATACACATACATATGCATAAACACATGCACATTCATATAGACACACATAAAAACATATGCATACACATAGACACACACCCATGCACATATGTAGACATATATTGTACATGGGTACACTAACACAAACACACAAAAGAATACTCTCTCACACACATGCAAATACTTGCCCAAGTATGGATGCACAAATGTAGACACACACATGCATAAACACATACATATGTTCACATACACACTCACACACCCATCGAACCATACATAGACACACATGTGTTCACAACACGTACAAATACACACACACACATGCATATATACACACGCGCGCACTTGTGTGCATGGAAACAAATATGCACACACACAAACTCACACACAAGCACATGCACACATATATGCACACCCCTTCCCACACACACATTTGCATACGAATGCATTCACACACATATCTAGTGTCCACACATCACATGTACACACACTCATGCACACACAAGCACCAAAACAGAACCATCCACACACGCATAATGACATGCACAAGCATACATGCAAACACATATGCACACACGTAGATGCACACATGTAGATGCATAGACATACACACATATGGATAGACATGCATATGTGCACACATAGACATGCATGCACACTTACACACTCAATTGCATGTGCATGCATACACAAACACATGAACATGCAAAGATGCATACACAAAGACATACACACTAGCACATGCCCCTGAATAGAGGTGCTTATGCATGCATGTGCTTGCATTCGTGTACACAAACATACACTTGTACACATACATTCGCACACACACACACACACATACATGCATACCCACATACACACACACATGCACAACCTCACCCACACATCCCACACATTACACACATACACATGTACACATGCTCACAGTGCACACATGCACACACACAAACACAAACATGCATATAAGCACATGTAAACACACTTTCTTGCACACCCATTCATAGCATGCACACAAGTATGCACCCACCCACACACACACATGTACACACATGCACACACACACACACATGCATATGCACATGCACACATTTATATACATCCACAGACACATATGCACAAGCAAATGCACACACATCACACAGATAGGCACAAGCTCATGCTCACATAGCACATACATATGCACAGACACACACATACACACAAAACGACTCTTAGACATGCATGCCCAAGCACTTACACATGCATATATATATATATATATATATATGCTTATGCATGTGTACACATGCATACACATGCTTACAAATACACGTACAAACACACATGCACACACAAGTAATCACATGCACAAATCGATGCATAAACACATATGCATGCATAAGTATGCACACATGCACATGCACATACACACACACATACACGCATGAACATGCACACAAACAAAAAAATAGAGACATGCCACACATGCATATACATGCACATGTGCATGCATGAGTTCACAAACACACACGTGTGTAAGCATACACACACATAGAAACATGTATGCTCATATACACACACATGCATAAACACAAACATACTCACATGCAAAAATGCATGCACACACATAGATGTGCACAAACAGATGCATGCATGCACACATGCACACTCATACACATAGAGACATGCACACACAGACACATACATATTCACACACTTTCACATAAGTGAACATGCACACACACAAAAACATGCATATGCACACAAGCACATGAATGCACACATGCATAATTACATGAACATGCACACACGCAAACATGTGTGCAAGTACACATGTACATGCATGTATGTAGAAGCATATGCATGCACACATTCACACTTACAAGCACACATACACAAACATGAACAACACACACAAACACAAACTCTCACATACAAAGATGAACATTCATACACACACACAAGCATGATTGTATATGCACACACATGCACACACAAACCCACACAAACGAATGCCCACGAACACACACATACACACACAAACCTACACATACCAATGCTCACGAACACACACAAGCACCCATGCAACCATGCAACAAGACACACACATTAATGTGCACGTAAACACATACACACACATAAACACTTATGCATGCATGCAAGCACACACACACAAACACTAACATACACAACCCCACCCCCAAAACACATATGCACAAATGTGAACACACATGCAAATGAACAAAAACACACATATACACATGCACATAGACACACATATGCTCATGCATGTGCAAAGCCACCCATACACACAAGAACATATATGCACACACATGTAAGTGTACACACACGCATATACACTTGCATGAATAGACACAGAGGAACATGCTCATACACATAGACACATTAGCACACATGCACATGTGAAAACATGCAAGCATACACACATGTGCACTTACACACAAACAAATGCATGCATGCAAGCAAGCATGCATGCATGCATAGCACAAACATGCATGCACACACATGTGCATGTACACATACACCTACACTAACACACATGCATACAAACAAAAGCACACACCCACACTAATACACACACTCATATGCACCTACATTCCCACACATGAACATGCACATACAAACACATGCACACTCACACACTCAAGCACACAAATACACATAAATGCATGCACACGAACACTCACTCACACACACATATGCAGGCACACACATACAAGCATATAGACACACGCACACACACACACATGCACATAAATATAAACATATAGGCATACGTACACTTGCATACACACACATATGCATTCACACATGTACACACACACACCCATGCACATGCAAGAACACACACACACCATCAAACATGCTCCCAGACACTCACACACGCACCCATGAGCACACACACGCAAATCCACCTATCGTCGCATATGCATGGATGCACATGCACATATACACAAGCATGTGAACTGCCACAAATATGCATGCTCAAGCATATGCATGTCACGTACATGAACACACATACTGACACACTCATAGACACAAAGGAACATGCAAGCACATGCACACATACACATGTGTACACACACATGTGCAAATAAAAATGCACTGGCACATGCACTCACAATAAGACACACACATGCACGTAAACATGAACACGCATGCATACACACACTTGCAGACATACAAACATGCATAAGCACGTGCACTCATAAATGCATATACACACACATGAACACACATACACAAATACATACAAGTGCGCACATGTATGCAAATGCATATGCTCACACTCCTTTAAACACATTCTTACACACACACACAGAAGCACTAGCATAGACTTACAAAACTACATACTGACACACACATGCATGCGTGTGCACATATACACAAGCACGTGAACAACCATAGATATATAGGCATAAACATGTGCACAAACATGAACATACACAAGCTCAAACAATCATAGACACATAGGAACATGCAAGTGCATGCACACAAACATGTGCAAACACACACAAGCAATCACACAGATGTGAACATGTACACACAAATATTAACACATGGATATACACACACCCACATGCATATACCCTTGTGAACACACACATGCTCGTGCACATACACGCACATGCTTTCATACAAACACACACATACAAACAAAAGAAACAACTTACATGCACCAACATGTGCCATACATGCATGATTGCACGCACATGCGCACACACACACTCACTAAAATTCACACCCACACATACAAATGTACACATGCACACATGCACATGACCACACACATAATCTTTCATACACACACTCAAGAAAACACACTAAACTTCAAACACACTCTCCCACATGCACACCCATACACAAAGGCACCCTCATATGCATGAACATGCACACACACAAACCCACACACATGCACACACACACATGCACATAGACATATGCACATGCACACAGACATGTGCACTCATACACACACACATACATGTGCATGTGCACAGCCACACACACACAAGAACACATGCACACACACACCAACACATATATACACATCGATATACACATGCCATGCACATGTATATACACACAAATACTGACAACAAAATCAAGAAAAGCGATCACACACATGCATACATACATGTGCACGCTCTTACTTACATGTCCATGTACGCACACACATCCATGCACAGGTACACATATGCATGCACAACACACAGGAACACGCATCACGTGTGCCCACACATGCATGCACCTATAGACACACGTGCATATATACACACATGCACACACACACACAAATACAGATGCATGAACACACAATTGAAAATAAATGCATAAGCACTCACACACACCCACACAAGCATAAGCACACACATGCATAGGCAAACACATGCATACGAAAACACGCACATATACACATGCATGCACACACACACATATGTGCACAAGCACACATGCACATGCACACATAACCATAGACACACATATTCGTACCAAAATGCATACACATGCATAGTCAACAACAACACAAGCACACATACATAAGCGCATGCACACATTCACACACATATACATCAATAAACATAAGAACCTAAACACACAAACATACCCACATGCATGCAATGTGCACATAAATATATGCACATCTACACACACACACATGCACACATACATACAAACACATATAAACATGCTCATACACACTCACACACATGCACACACATACACACAAAACACATACATGCACATATACACACACAAAGACGTACACACTCAAATGTGTGCAAACATACACACAAAAAACATATAAGTACTCATGAGCACAAGCACAAGAACATAAACATACACTCATGCACATGCACACAGATACCATTCAAATGCATACGTACACATACACACCCATACACACTTACACACATAGTCACTTGTAGACCCACACACATGCATACATTTACACATGTGCACACATTCATACACACCCATACACACACCACAAACACACCCTCACATGCATACACACACAAACACGTGCACATGCACATACAGCTAAAAACAATATACAAACATGCACAAATATGTATACAGGAACATGAATACACATAAAAACACATATACACATATGCACACACATATGCATGCATGCAGACACACATATAGGTACACACACACATATGCACAAAGCTACACAAACACACATCAATACACACACAAGCTTTCATGCAAACACACACATTGACACTTACGCAAATAGGAACATGCATACACACATACAAGCATACCCATGCAAACATGCACATACATGTATGTAGCCATACGAATGTGCAAACACATGTAGGCACATGCATGCATGCACATAGACACCCACGTATATGCACACACACACTCATGCACAACACACACACATGCATACCGACACACACACATGTATGCATGCACGAATGCATCAACTTACTTGTACACACATGCACACACACTTACACATATACACCCTCACACATGTAGTTAAACATGATCACACACATGTACACAAATACATGCACACATGCATGCACCCACACACACAAGCACACATAGAGACACACATGTATACACACCCATGCACCCCTACACACATAGACAAAGACAAACACACACAGACATGCGCACATGCACACATGCACAAACACTTACACACATGCACCATGCAAAAAAATGGACATGAATACACACACATGTTCACTTAAATATGCAAGCACACTCATATGCTTAATCGCACACAAATACATACACAGAGGCACACACTCATGTGCACACACATGCACATGTAGAGGCACACCCAGGCATGTGCAAACACACAAACAAGCACACATGCACACACACATAGACATGCACAAACAAGTACACTCATTTAGAAATACACATGTGCAAGCACACACACATATAGATGGATAAGAATATAGAAACACAAGGACAAGAACATGCCTGCACTCACACAAAAACATACAAATATGTACACATGCACACATATGCATAAGAAAACACACACAAGCACAAATACAAACACACATATGCACACACACACACACACCTAAACACATTGATAGACACACACATTCAAACACATGCATGAACACACAAATGTGCAAACCAATGCACACATACAAACACCCACACATACTGATTCCCATGCATGCACACACACACACACGTGCATAGACACATATGCAAACATATACACATATACACACATATATGCACACATAAACATGCATGCAAATAGATACATTCATACACACACAAACACACACATACACACATGTGTGCACCCATGCACTTACATGCACACACACACACACACACAATCATACACACACAAGCACATAAACACACACACACACACACATACACCCATCTACTCACATAAACATAGACACACACAGATGTGCATGCATACACACACACACATGTACATGCGTACATACACATGCAGACATGTACACACATAGATGCACAAGCACACATGCATACACACATAGGCATAGACTTGTACAAACATGTATGCACACATACACAAGCAAAGACACATACATGCATGCATGCACACTAACACACTCATAAAAACATATGCATAATCACACATGCAGACACACATATTCATACAAAAATGAACTCAACCACACACACACATAGAAATAAATGCATAAACAAATTTGATCAACTATATAGACAAATTTGACTAAGCACATACACAAATATACACATGCTCTTACACACAAAAATAGATAATCACACTTACAAATACACACACATATGCACCCACAGACACATGGCCATAGGCAAGATATACAAACACTACTCATATGCTCACGAACACTCAAACAAGCACACATACACACACACGCACACACAAATACACGTACATCCACACTTGGTCACACGCATGAATAACATAAGCACACACATACACACACAACAAACACACACAAGCACATACACACATGCACACAAATATGCATACATGTACACACACACACACATGCAAGCACACACACACCTACACACATGATTTTACACACACACATGTACGCATACAAACACATGCCCACACATTCACATACACACTTGCACACACATGTGCACATGCTTGCACCTGTCAACACATGTGCACACAGATACTCAGACACATGCACATGCACACACAAAGATATGCACAAGAACAAGAACACGTTGAGGCACACACATGCACCCACATGCACACAAGCATGTAAGAACACACATAGACACACTCATGCACAGACAAACATGCCCACATGCAAGAAAATATGTCGACGCATAATATACATGTGCACACAATCAAATATGTATGAATACACACCCATAGGCATAAATACACAAAGATGCATGCATCAGAATATGCACAAAGACATGTGCACTATGCACACACACAAATTCATATAGGTACACAAACATATACCCATGCCTACATACAAAATTGCACATGTACATGCACACATATGCATGCATGCACACAAACACACATAATCTTATAGACACACACACACTTACACACATACACATGCTTACATGTACATGCATATGAACACACACAAGTAAAAACATATGCACACGTACACACACCCATATGTATGCAAACACATGCATGCACACACACACACATGGACCCATTTATTATCCCACACACTTCAAAATACAAGCACACACACACACATGCACAAACACACCCAAATGTACACATTCTCACATGCACACAAAAATGCAAAAATATAATAACACACACACACATGAGCATATGTTTGTGAACACACACACACACACAGAAGAGCATTCATACACACATGCACGTACACATGTACTCTCACAAACACACCCCACAAACCCATGCACATAAGTGTGCACACCCATGCATACACATACATGCATACAGACTTCAATACATGTCCACACATACACATGCAAACACATACACATGCAAACACATACATACAAATGCACACAATGACTCAAACATACACCCACACACACACATGCATGCACACACACACACACACAAACTTTTGCACACACTTATGCTCACACACCAACACACATGCACATGTACACAAAAGCGCACACATACACATAAAAGCACACACACACCCCCACACACACAGACATGGATGTACACTCATAACAACCACACACTCATATGTACACAAGCACACATACACAAATGCACAAAGTCACATACCCTCACACACACTTGAAGATGCACACACACATGCACCCACACACTCAAACAAGTACAAATACACATACACATAGATATGAATACATACATACACAAAAAGTAGCACAAGCATAGATATGCTCGTAGCTATGCACATGCACACACACACACACACATGCACTCAAGCACACGTACGTGCACTAACACACACATGCATAACCATGTGCACATCGGCAAGCATACACACATGCATATACGCATGCACACAAACAAACTTACCCACATGCATACACACACACACGCACTTACGATAACACACATGTGTATGCATGCAAACACACACTCACACATGCATGCACACACACATAGACATAAGCATAATCAAACTCATGAACACACCCATATGCATGAACTCCCAAAAATAAACACACACTCACCCATAAACTCTAACATGTGCTTACATAAGATCTCACTAATGGACACAAACACATGCATGCTTAAACACACACAAACACCCACACACACACAACAACACAAACAAACACACACACATATATTAGCATCTGTGTACACACACACGCATGCACACATGCATAAACATAATCACCCACAAAAACGAAATCCATAACACACATGCAAACTCACACTCATACATACATACACACATACATACACACATACATACACACGTACATGCACATAATGACACACACACACACACACAATTAAACATGCACTACTACACATGCACAACAACACACATGAAAACACACATGCATAAACACAACACACACATGTATGCACAAACACATAAATGCTAACACAAGCATAAGCTTGAACACACACATGCACACACACATGTGTGCCAACAAACATGCTCGAATATGTGCACATGCACACCCATACATATGCACATGTATGCATGCACAACACACAATCATACACACATACGTGCTCGGACACACTCACACACACACGTGTGTGGACACACACATATACACGCACGCATGCACACAGACACATTTACACACACACACCCAAACAATGGTACACACTCTTGCAGCACATAAGATTGCATGCATAAATAAGCACATGCATATACCCATGCACAAACACTCACATAAGAAAAACCACGCAAGTGTATACAAAAATGCAATCACACGAGCACATGCACATATGTACACACATGCACATTCACATGCATAATCACATACACATATATAGAAAACATAGATGCACACACACAGACATGCACATACAGAGACAAGCACAAATGTATAAACATTTGCAAAAACTTGCACACATGCAAACACTTGCATTCACATGCACAAGCAAGCATGCACACACAACCACTCACACACACATACACATACAGATGCTTGAACACACGTGCACTTGTGTGCACACACAAACACACGCATACATACACACATGCAAGCACACAGAGACATGCACACTCACACGTACATGCACACACATGGGTACACACATGCATAGACACTTGCACATGCACACATGCATATACACATGCATGCACACACCCACATACACATAAACACATGCATACACATACACACACAGGCATAATCATGAACACACAAGCACACAAACACACACTCAAGCACATGGACACATGCACACACAATTGCACACACACACACACAAATGCACAGAAACTTCAACATGTGTACTCACACACGAGCATGTACAAACCTACAAACACACAAACACATGCATATATGCACATAGAATACACAAACACTCACAAAAACACATATTCCCGATGCACATACACACATGCACAAAAGCACTTAGGAATATGCATGCAAATATACAAACATGTACACATATAGACACATGCTTGAGCACATGGACATACACATAAGTGCATACAAATACATGCATCCAGAAAACACACACATAAATAGACACATGTTTGCACACTTGCATGATATTTGCACATGCATGCACCCACACACATACCCAAGAATACAAACATATTCAATCACACAGACATAGACCCGCACACTCACATAAGCATTCCCACACAAACACACAAATTCATGTGCAGCAAAACTTACACATGCATGCACATGCACACTATACACACAAAAAATCAAGCACATACACACACACACACATGCATGCATGAATTCACGCTCACACGTGCAATAGTTGTGCAAGCACACACACGCACACACACACAAAAATGCATACACACACATGCACACACACATGCATAATCACACACATTCACATGCAGACACATGCACACGCTAGAATAGACAGACTTGTGAGCCCACAAAAACACACATGCAGTCGCATGCACATACACAAACTCACAAAAGCTTATGCACTTCTACACACACACTTTCACATGCTCACACACACCACCACACCTATTAGTACACATCAACACACACAAACATTTGTGTACATGCACACACATAAATACACACACACGCATACACAACCACCCATGAACTCACATAGTAACATTTGCACAAACAAGCACATGGACACATACGAAAACCCACACTTATGTACACACACATACAAATACACACACATGCATACATGCACGTGCTGGGAAAGACATGCAAACATGTACACATGTATGCTCAAATAAATAAACACACACTTATAACTTCCAACACACACTAGCACGCACACTCATAAACACAAATGTACACATACATACACAAATATAAGTGTATACACCCGCACACACACATCCACATGAATACAGGAATGCTCATGCACACACACACATGCAAAAGCATGCATAACACACACAATGATGCACACACACTTGCTCGAACACATAGATGCTTGTGCATAAACAAGTAAACACACATGTGCACTAGTACACATAGATACACATGTACACACAACCACATTCTTAAGCATGCACACACACGTACATGAATGCATGCACACACAGGCACATACCCACACCCTTGGACACACACCCAGACATGCAAAACCTTACACACATGCAAAAATATACACACACATGCATACAGACATATGTGCACACACAAAACACAAGAACATACACAAGCACACAAATTGACACCCAATAATGCACATGCACTCACTAATACAAGCACATCCACATACACTTGCATGCACCCACATGCACATGCCTGCATCCACATGCACAACCATGCACATGCATAAATGCACACAAGCAAACATGCTCATATATGCACAAAAACATACACTCACAAGAAAAAGCACACACATGCACTTGAACATACACATAGGCACGTTCATGCATGAGGACACATAAATACACACAAAAATGCACACACTTACACATGCACACATCCACCCACATGCATCTACATGCGCACAAATAAAGACACACCTACACACACACACATGCATGTGTAGACATAGGCACACACAAGATGCCCACACACACATGCATGTACAAACAAATGCAATAATAACCACACACACATGCACATAAACACAAACATGCATAAGGACACATCCACACATACACATATATTAACACACATGCACAAACATACATAGATAGACACATGCACACACACAGGTATATGCACCTACAAACACACATGTGCATGCATACACATACATAGGCACACATATGCATAAGCATGCATGCACACACTTACGCAAAAGAAGCACCCATGTACTCACACACACAAACATGTGCATGCATGCACACACATAGACTCGTAGACACTCACACACGCACACCAACACACCCCAACTCCCCTCGCCCCACACACACATATGCATACAAGTAGTTATGCACATGCACACCACTCAAACACACACGCACATACTCATGCATGCACACATGACACATTTATAGACACATCCAGACACATGCAAACATGCACTTGCACAACCATACATGCACATGTGCACACATATGCATAAACATGCATGCACACACACATACTCACATGCACGTGTGAACACACTTGCACACACACACACATCCATGTACACACGCACATGCACACAGACGTATACACATACTAAGATGTGCACACACATATCCAAATACATGAAAACACATACCCACACACACATATGCACAAGTTTACACACACCCATATAATGTATGCAGGCATATACAATCACACATACACACGCATGCACACACATGCACATGCTGACACATATACACACCCACACACACAAGTACATGCAAACGTACACATTCACAAGCACAAGCATATGCAAGCATATATTAATATGAACACATAAATAAAAACACGTGCAAACATGCATTGTACACACACCCACATGCATGCTTATACACATACATGCAAACATGCACATAGACACACACATGCATACACGTATAAGCACACGTACACATATATGCACATACATGAATAAGCACACTCATATCCATTCACACATGCACACACAAGTACACACAAGTATACATACCTGCATACATCGAGGTAAGCACACAAATACAGACACACATGCACACCCCGCATGCAAGCATGTATGCACACAAACATGGACATGCACATGCACACACATACAAACATAAACACATGCACTCATAGACACCCACATGCACACATACACACTCGCTCCTACACACAAATACAAAATCACACACACATATACACACATGCATGCATGGACACACAAACATGCTCAAACACCAAAGAACACTAACATAGAGACACATGCACACACACACACATGTAGATACAGAAGCACAAATTCACACATGCACATGCCTACACACATGCACAAATGTACTCACGCACATGTACAAACATATGAACACACATACACACAAACGCACAAATACATGCACACATACAAATACACACCAACACAAACTCACACATGCACACACACAAACATGCACTCGTATACATGCAAATACACAAGTACTTAAAAACACATATGTACACAAAAACACAAGAACTTGTAGACACATGTGCACAAACATACACATTTGCATGCACATTCCCACGCACCCATGTAGACACAGTTATATGCACAAGCACCCACATGTAACCATATGCACACTTATAAAGACACACATACATACACACACATGCATATACACACAAACACATCACCAACCACACATATGTGCACACATGTATGCATAAACATACACAAAAGCATACACACATGCATGCATATGCAAAAGCATACTCACATGCAAAAACATGCTTTCATAAATATACTCACACACATGGATGCATGCACATACACCAGCAAAAACACAAACAAACATGCACGCACACACAAATACATTCATATATGTGCACATGCATACACACATGCACACACTTATGTACACAAACAAAGCAAACCCACACACATGCACACACACCCATGCACACAGATAGTACAAACTTACACCCACACATGCACATGCACATTCACACACACATGCGCATGGACACACACATGACTCACACACAAGCAGAAACACATGCACTTGCTAACACATGTACACACAATCATGCACACACACACACACACTGAGAGAAACATAGATGCTCACATATATATGCACAAAAGCTCACACACATACTTACACACATAATTACATGCATATCCACAAACATGCACATGCATATGTACATGCAGGCACACACACACACACATGCATATGCATTGACATGCACATATATGTGTGTGTACATACACAAAAGGTACACATAAACCAGCATACACGTGCCTACATACACACCAACTTACAAAAACACCCCCACACACACACATGCACTTGCGCACACACACACATTTGAGCCCCACACAAATCTAGATACACACACACATACACATCCACGCAAACAAATATTCATACACATAAACCCACATACACATGCATAAACTTACATGCACACACACTCACATGTTTGCGCACACACAAACATAATAATATGCACACAGATGCACAAACACATACAGACAGTTACACATACAAACACATACATAACCACACGCACTAAAACAAATACACCCAAATGCACAAATGCATGCACACACACAGGCCCACACACACATAAACACATGCATATACACATGCACTCACACACAAAAAATCACACATGCCCTTACACACTCGCATACATGCACACGTGTAACGATATGCAGACATATATGCACAAGCTCACTCAAATAAAAATACACACAAACATGCATAAGAATATGCATGCACACACAAACACTAGCACATGCAAACACATGCACAGGCACATAAACCCACATGCATGCTCACATACATAGATGTAGTCATGCTCAGATGCTCACATGCAGATGAATGCATGCACACACATACATGATCATGAACAGACAAGAACACACACAAATACATGCATGCACACAATCATGCACACACACACGCATGCATGTACATGTTAACTCACATACATACGTGTACACACATGCATCCATGAATGCACACAGCCACACACGCACACTACACACACATGGATTCACATGCACACACACAAACTTGACCAAATGCACACACAGACATACATATGCATGCAAGCACAAATGTGTGTGTTCACATAGATGTGCACATATACATTATATCAAACATGTGCACACACAGATACACACATATGCATATAGATATATACATGCATAGACACACACACATGCACATACACACACAAACAAATGCACAAACACGCACATCTGCATGCATGCACAAACACATTCATGCAAGCATGCACATGCACACACACACACACACAAAGATATTCACTAACACACACATGCCCACAAGCATGAACACATAATCATGCATGCATATGGACATGTTCAGACACGTGCATCCCATGCACACTTGTAGAAGCACATGCATGCACATACCAAAACACACAAATACACATTCACATGCACAACACAAACACACACACATATCCATGCACATGGTAACATACACATATACCACAGCACACACATGCACATGCATACACACACACACACACATATTAATGCACACATGCACGTGAATGCATGCACACCCAATCGTATATACACATGTGCACAAGTGTGCACTCATGCAAATGAACATACATACTTTATTGCACACAAACATGCACCCACATACATGCACAAGCTAGCAAATACACATAAATACAAACATGAATGCACACCTAAACATACACACACATACATACAAAGATATGTATGCACACACACATACCCACACACACACACTAAGACACATGAACATACACATGAATGCACACACAAACACACATAGAAATGTGGATGTACACACACTTAAATGCACACACACACATAGACACATGCATATACACATGCACTTACAAATGTATGCATATACACACATGCATAGAGACATGCACACATGCATGAACTCATGCATGTACATGTAGGCACATGCACAAATTCACACACACACACATAGGCACAAACTTATGTACACACATGCATGCACACATGCACAGATGCAAATACATACACTAACCTAAAAAGAAACACACACTCACACACACACACATACAAAACCACACATGTGTGCACTTACATGCACACACAAGCACACATGCATGCACACACCCCTATAAAAATAGCATATGCATACATGCATGCACAAGCACATAAACACGCATTCACATATGTTTCCGTGTGCATTTATGCCGACACATGCACATGCAAAGAAATGATGCACACACATATGCACAAGGACACACGCGTAACCCCATAAACACAAATAAAAGAAAAACACACACACAGACTCACTTCCACATAATTCACCCTTGCACACATGAACACAAACACACACACACGCATGTGTGCATGCACACACGTGCACACACATTGGTACATCCAGACACATATACACACGTTGGCATAGAGATAGACACGCACACAGGCACACATATGTGTACACTAGTACACAAACATATATGCACACAAGCACACATACACATACTCACACTCAAACAAAGGCACACACATGCTAATGTATGCACATACACACACACACACTCACACAAATAGAAATGAAGATAGACATGAAAACAAACACATGCACCACCACACAAACATGTGCCAGTGTGCCCACACACACATATGTATTCATGTGCACACATACCTATGCACATACACACACAAATACATACAGTAATGCATTCACATAAGCACACATGCATACACCTACACACACACTCAAGCACCCACACACTTGCACTGACACACACACATATGCACATGCACACAAACACATGCACACACATGTGCACACATAAGAAAACACACACACACACACAAATATGCTCAAAAACTCGCACAAACACATGCACACACACGCATACATATACTTCCATGATTCTTGTGTGCACATATCCACAAAAACACATACTCACGCATACACACACATGCACATACACACACATATGCATGCTCTTATGCAAAGACACACTCAAGCATGCTTACACCACTTGTGTGCTTTAGCACACACAAATGCACAGACATGTGCACGCACACATGCACACACCTACGTATGCAAATCCATGCACAAACAAATGCACACATAAGCACACACACACATGCAAAAATAAGAATGCACACACGATCACACACACACAAAAGCACACATGCAAATATCTATGCACACATATGTGCATGTACAAACATGTACACATACATGCATAATCACAGGCATGCACATGCACACATACACATACACATACACACAAATGTGTGCACCTACATGCACATGTACCTACATGTGCAGACACATCCACATATACATAGACCCACAGACACAAGCACCCACATGCACCCACACACATAATCACATTAACACACACACAGATGCACTCACACACACTCATGTACATGTGTGCACATGCACACACACACACTTGCATGTGCACATTGTGCACAACCAAACAAACATACCCATACACACACTCACATGCAACCACATAAATAATAACAAACCAACACATTTGCACACACACACACATGCACACACATGCACATGCATGCAGACACATGCACACACACGAACATAAACCCAGATGTATAACCACATGCACACACATGGGTGTGCATGCACGCCAATACACACACATAGAGGAATACACTCTCTCACACACACAAACACATGCTTAAGCATATTTGCACATATGCACACACACACACACACATGCATATGTACACACAAACAAACATGTATACACAGATACATGTGTGCACACATATGCACAAAGACATGCACACTCATATGCACACATGTACACAAACACATTCATGCACTCTTACACCATGCATGTGTTCTAGCACTCACCAATGTACACACACACGTGCACACACATACACACACACATGTGCATGTAAACACATGAACACACACATACAAGCACACACTTGCAAAAACAAGAACACACATGCACCCATGCACACACGCATGCACAATCACATGCATTCACACACATAGATACATGCACCCACTCACACAGATGTACCTATGTGCACACACACATGCATAAGTAGACAGATCCACACACACATAAGCACCCACACTCACATGAACACATGCACTTTCACTCCTACATACTCTAGTATGCTTGTGCACAAGCACACAAACACATACTCATGCATGCACATGTACGTGCACCCATACACACAAACACATTCTAACACACATAGAAACTCACAAGCATTGACACACACACATAGACCCACATGTATGCACAAACACACATACATAATCATATGCCCAAACACATGTACATTCATGTAGACACACATAAAAACATGTACATACACATAGACACACACCCATGCACACACGCACACATATAACGATACATGGGGTGCACCAGCACAAACACACAAAAGAATACTCTATCACACACATTCAAATACTTGCCCAAGTATAAATGCATAGTGTAGACACACACACACATGCATACAGACATACATATGTGCACATATGTACTCACACACCCATAGAGCCATACATAGGCACACATGTGCTCACAGCACATACAAATGTACACACATACATGCATATATACACACACGCACACACATGCATGCACACAAACACTTGTGTGCATAGAAACATATATGCATAGACACAAACTCACACACATGTACATACACACTTGCATATGAATGCACATACACACATATCTAGTGGGCACACATCACATGTACATATACTCATGCACACATAAGCACCAACACACAAGTATCCACACACACACAATCACACACACATGCACACATGCATACACACATGCACACACATAGATGCACACACATAGATGCATAGACATACACACACATGGATAGACATGCAAATATGCACACATAGACATGCAAACACATGCACATCCATGGACACCCATGCACAATCAATTGCACACACATGCATGTGCAAACACATGAACATGCATAGATGCATAGACATACATGTAAATGCACACAGACATAGACACACACACTTGCACACACTCATGAACACATTCACTCATCCACCAACATGCTTGCATTTGCATATGCAAGCATACACTTGTACACATACATGCGCACACACACACATACATGAATACCTACATACACACACATGCACACCCTCACCCACACATAGACATGTAAAAACACCCACACATTGCACACATACACATGTACACATCCTCACAGTGCACACATGCACACACATAAACACAAACATGCACATACACACATGTACACACACACACAAACACACTTGCTTGCACCCACATGCATAGCAAGCACACAAGTACGCACCTACCCCCCCCCCCCCACACACACACACACTTGAACACATGTGTACACACACATACACATATATGCACACACACATAGATATACATGCATGAACACATATGCACAAGCAAATGCACACATAGCACACAGATAGGCACAAGCTCATGCACATAATGCACAAGCATAGGCACAGGCACACATATGCACACAAAATGGCTCTTAGAAATGTATGCCCATGCACTCAAACATGCACATAGATATGCTCATGCATGTGCAAACACAAATGCTTGCAAATACACATATAAACACACATGCACACACACACAAGTAATCACATGTACAAATAGATCACCAACACATATGCATGCACAAGCATGCACACTTGCACATGCACATACACATGCATGCATGCACACCCACATAAACATAAACAAAAATACAGGCATGCCACACATGCATATACATGCACATGTGAATGCATGAATTCATGAACACACACATGTGTAAGCTTACATAGACATAGAAACATGCATGCTCACATACACACACATGCACAAACACACATGTACACACTTGCAAAAAAGTATGCACACACACACATGTGCACAAACACATGCATGCATGAAAACATGCACACTCATACATGTAGAGACATGCACAAATAGACACATACATATTCGCACACTTTCACATAGGAGCACATGCCACACACAAAAACCTGCATATGCACACAAGCACATGAATACACACATACATAATTACATGAACATGCACACATGCATGCTCACACGTACACACACAAACATGTGTGCAAGTACACATGTACATGCATGTATGCTGAAGCACATGCATTCACACATGCACACTTATAAGCACACACACACATGAACACACACAACATTCACAAACACAAACTCCCACATACAAAGATGAACTTGCAAAGACATACACAAGCATGATTGTATACACATGCACACATAAATCCACACACACCAATGCCCACAAACACACACATGTACCCATACAACCATGCAATAAGGCACAAATAAGTGTGCACGTGCACACATACACACACATAAACACTTATGCATACATGCATGCTCAAACACACAAACACTAATATACACAACCCCACCCATAACACATATGCACAAATGTGAACACACATGCACATGAACAAACACACACATATACACATGCACATAAACATACAGATACACACATACACTCATGCACATGCAAAGCCACACATACACACAACAACACACATGCACATGCATGTAAGCACACACACACATGCACTCGCATGCATAGACACATAGGAACATTCACCTACACACACACACACAAGTACACATGCACATGTGAAAACATGTAAGCATACAGACATGTGCACATAGACACACACAAATGAATGCATGCATGCATGGACAGCACACACATGCATGCAAACACATGTGCAAATGCACATACACACATGCACACACCTACACTAATACACACACTCATTTGTGCCTGCATGTCCACACAGGTATAAACAAACAAACATTTTACACATGCATCCACATGCACACACACACTTGCACACCCATGCATGCATACACACACAAAAGCACCCAAATGCATTCACACACATGCACAAATGCAACAACATACATATATGCATGTACTCACACATTTACACACATATATACACACAAACACCCACACACTTACCCACACACACACACACACACACACACATGAACACATGAACACCTACACACACATGAACACACAAGAAACAAAAACCACACATGCACATGCATAAGTACATGCGAGTACACACATGAACATGCACATACAAACACATGCACACACATATACACTCAAGCACACAAATACACACACATGCATGCACACAAACACTCACTCAAACACACACACATATGAATTCACACACATACAAGCATATAGACACATGCACACACACATACGAACATGTCAAAACAAATAACGGCAGCCATCCACATGCATACCTGAACACATCCACATACACAAAACACACATGCACACACCTATCTGAGTACATTCACATTCACACACATGCATGCAAACTTATGCAAACATATACATACCTACACACATGCACATACACACACATACATATGCACACATAGAAAAATAGTTCCATACAAGTGCATACAAGCATGCAAACACAAGCATGAGCACTCATAAACCCACACACACAAAAGCATGCATAATCACAAAAACACATGCACACATGCTTGCACCAACAAACATAGAAGAACACATGAGCACACACATATGTACATACATAGACATCCACATCTAGACATATGCACACCTACACATACATAGACAAATAAATACACAAGTAAACACAAACACATACACACACACATGCAAATGCTCTTGCATATGCACGAATAAACATTTACAAACACATACATGCAAATGCACACACAAAAGCACATGCATTATTGTGCACACAGATGTATGCATATGCACACACACATGTGTACACATGCACACACATAAGAATATACAAGTACACACACACACACATATGCATACACGCACACATGCAAACACAAGCACACACCCATGCACACAGACATGCACACATGAACATATGCACACACACATGCATGAACACACACACATAAACACTTCCACATATGCACACACACACACACAAACACTTCCACATATGCACACACATACAAACATGCTTAAACACACACACATTCAAGCACACACATAGCCACATAGACACATGCACATGTATAGAGACACACATATACATGAATGCACATGTACACATGCTCATGCCAAGAACACATACATCTATAAAGACATGCTCACACATGTGTATACATGCATAAATACTAACCTAGGCACACACACATGCACAAGCATGCATATGCATGCACACACACACACATAAACACTCATCCATAAAAATAAATGCACACATACGTGCACACACACACATAGAAATGCACTAGCATGCACACAAAAATGCACACACACACACATATGCATATGCACACACGAATACACATACGCACATACACACACAAATATACCCTCATAGTCATACATGCATGCATGAATACACACAAATGCAAACACATGCACAACTACACAAACACAAAGTCACACACACACCCACCCAAAAATACATACATACATGTGCACAAGCACACACACATGCATACATACATGCACACATGCATATATACATGCAAACACACACACCCCTCATACACTCACAAAAGCACACACAAATAGATTCACACACACACGTACACAAAAACACAAATACAAGCACACACACACACATCCACATAAGCATGCATACACACATGCACACATAAAGAAATGTTCACACAAAAACACGTGCACACATGCACCTGTGTATAACCACCTAACACACATCCATATGCACATACACAACATTAACATACACACACACACACTCACTCATAAAAGTACATACACACAAATGGAGGCTTACACACATGTACACACATGTTCATAAATAAAAAATCATGCATACACATAGACACGCACACACACGAACACACATGTACACACATGCATACACACACACACATGCACATGCATGCACAAGCATGCACATAAGCTCATGCACACATAAGCATACACACATGGCACATGTACACATAGATAAGTATAGAGGAAGGCAAGCATACACACATAAAAAAACACACACACACACACATGCACACCCCCAAATCCACACATGCATGAAAGTCCATGCATGCACAAATACATAAACACACAAACACATTGACAATTGCATGCACAAACATGCATACTCACACAAATGCACACACACACATGCACTAATGAACACATATAGAGTCACATGGACATATGCACATGCTCATACAAATGCACACGCATGCACACATGCTCGTACACGCACACACATGTGCAAATGAACACAAGTACTCATGCATACAAGTGTGAATAAAAATGACAGCAACCTACACACAAATATACACATTGTTTTATCATTTGAGATGATAATTAGAAAACTAAGACTATGTTTATACTAATATCTTGTAAAGCTTAATGTTTTTCAATGATCTTAATTTTTTAGAATAAGAATTATTTCAACATAAACAATGAATACAATTTAATGGCTCAACTTACTGACTTTGAAGCCAAAGATAACGATCCATCTAGATTGGCTAATCCACAATGAACTTTATTTCTAAATTTTTATGGTTAGCATGTTAAACATTTAAATTCTTTACAACTATAGTACATAAGACTATCATCCTTCATGTATATATGAATTTAGTTTATGTTGTATGTTATTTGATGGCATTTGAGTTTTTAAATATTCAATTTTTTATAAAAGCTTTTATTATTAAAAAAAATAAAAAATAAAAATAAACAAAATGACTAAGCACCCTCACCACTAAGCCCAATGACTTAGGTTGAGTAGCCCAAATGTAATACAGGCCTTAGGGACCCGTAGGCCAAGAACCTAACTAAAACTGATACTGGCCAAGCCTAAGTATTCATTAAGTTAGGATTCCATTATGGTCCTTGGATGAACCAGTTCAAGGAATTACTTTTAAATTAACTTAGGTGAAATGAGTCAGGATAGATGCATTATTTAATTTATGTAAATCAAGTCTGGTCAGACCCCATAGCTACATGCTGACAACTTGAGTCATGTCCTCTTAAGAACACAAGGGGGTAGCCAACCCTATTAGGGTGAAAATAATATGTAGTGGATGCATTATTAGCACAAAACAATTGAGAAGTTTTGTAATGTAAGGCTAAAAATAACCTTTGCCATAATTGAGATTTTTACTCTAAACAATTATGCCTTTCAATTATCAAGCAGTGCAGATCATGTCCATATTTATGAACAATATTTTATCTCCAATCGTTCATCTATAATGCTTAATGGAATGGCTAAGAGTCTTTGTTAGATGCACAATTCACCCCTTCCCTCTTGTTCATTTTTTTCTCATATGTTTTGCAACAAGTGGTATTAGAGTGAGGTTTCTATCAAAAAAAAACTTTTTAAAATATAATCCTCATGGCTCTACCTTGTGTTGAGGACAATGCATTTTTATCTGAGGATGATTGGTCACATCAACCACCTTTATTTAAAGGTGAGTCTTAAGTCTATTGAAATAATTGTATGTGTTTATTTTTAGAATCTGTTGATTTGGAACTTTAAAATATTTTTAAAAATATGTTTGAGATTCAAACTAAGATTGTTGATGAAGAAAAGTAAGAAAACCTTTTTGTGAAGTCAGCCCTAAAGAAAAACATAAAGTGCAACCTAATTCTCATGCTATGAATATTTTTTGTTGTGGTTTGGGTTCCTCAAAATATAATTGGATCATGAACTTGAAAATAGTATATGAGATTTAGTCTAAATTTAACATTACCTATGAGAGTACTTCTTAAGTTAAAGAGACTAAAATCAACTCATTCATAAACATGAATTGTTTTGAATGAATTTAGATTAAGGTCTTAAGGCTATGTTCATGAGATTTACCAATATTATTAATGGTTTGTCTAATCTTGGTAAAGTGTTTTACTAGTGAATAAGTAAGGAAGATTATATGAGTTCTTCCTCAATAATATGACCCATTGGTGACAGTATTGAAAGTAATAAAAACTATTTTAACTATGCCATTGAATGAGTTATTGAGTAAGCATTTCAAAAATGAAATTGAGCTTGAAAAAAGAGGGGATGAAGAACTTGTGATTAAAAAAGAAAAGAAAAAGAAGGAAGAAATAATAGTATCTGTAGCTGACTCCTCTACAGAATCATATTTCTCAATCTCAAGTGAAGTAGCACTTCTCTAAAAAGTTTATCTAGATTATATACTAAAAGAAATGTAGATAAATTCTTCATGAATAATAAGAAATAAAAGAGGAAGACGATCTGCCATGAAGAAATAATTTGTTATGAATGTAGACTTTCTGGGCATACAAGCCAAATTGTCCCAACTATAATGAGAGAGTAAAAAGTTTCAAAATAAAAAAAGAAGAAATCTATGAAGATATCTTAGGATAATTTAGATAGTTTTTCTTCTAGTGATAAAGATAAGAATGAGAGTTTTATTTGTCTTATGGCCAAAGATAATATTCTAATTAAAATATTAGAAGATGAGGTATGTTCCTCTTCCTTCTTTTTGTTATCTTCTTCTACTATTGATCTCCAAGGACAATATATTAGAGTTTTCACAAAGTATAAAAAAGTAGCTTTTAAATACCTTAAATTGAAATAATAGAAAGAAAACTATTTAGGCATGTGTGAACACTTGAATTAGTCGAATGTTAATTTCTTGCATGAGATTAAAATTGAAAGAGATAAAAAATATTTTATTATTTTCAAAAACACATGCTTAGTTAAAAACCTAAATAATTTAAAGAATTCACATGATCATTATAGGAATTCATTTGGATGTGCTAAAAATGCTACATATTCTTTTACTCCAAATGTTTTTTTATAATTATTGCATGAGATTTGGATACATTTCTACTTATTATAGATTCAAAAATATTGTTGATAACAATTCTTCCAAATTTATATGGATTAGAATGGATAGTTAAATGAATAATCAAGTTAAGACATATGGACGCAAAAAAGGTTTAGGTCCTAAAAGCTAATGGTTGATTTGTTTTGTGGGCATGCTTTTCTTCAAGGACTGGAGGGAATGTGGTACTTGGATAACAAATGCTCAAGACACAGATAGATGCATCTTTATTCATCCACTTGAAGTCTTATGATGGTAGTGGAGTGACTTTTGACAACAACTCCAAGAAGAAAGTTATAGGAATTGGAACTGTAGGCAACACACGCACTTCTATAAGAAGGATCATTCTTTTTTAAGACTTAAGGTATAATTTTCTTAGTATTACTAAATTATCTGATTCAAATTTTAATATTTTATTTAATAAAAATGAATATATTATTTGTAAAGATAATGTTCTACATATCATTAGAAAAAGAAAAGATAATGCATATGTTTTATTTTTACACATGGTTAATGCTTACAATACATGCTAATAACTCCATATTATGGTATAAAAGATTTTGTCATTTAAAAAATCTTCATTTAGAAAGATTTCAAAGTTTAATCTAGTTAGAGATTTTCCAAACCTTAGTTGGTCAATCGATAACTTATATGGTCCATGATAATTAAGAAAACAAGCAAAAGAGAGCTTTAAACAGCATAAAGACATTATAATTAGAAAACCATTGGAAAGTTTTCATCTAGAGAGTCGTAGTAGAAGCAAATATGGGTTGGTTATTGTAGATGATTATACAAGGTTTACATGGACTCCTTTTGTAAGAAACAAAAGAGAAGTATTCGAAAATTTTATTAGCTTGATTACTATGATTAAAAAGCAACATGAAGTTAAGTTAGTCTCCATTAGGAGTGATAATAGAGGAGAATCTAAGAATGAGTTATTCGATGATTTTTGTGGCAAAAATGGTGTGAAGAATACATTTTCTTCACTAGAACCCCTGAAAAATTGTAGTAAAGAGAAATAATAAACCCTTGCTAGATGTCACATGGTGTATGCCTAATTAGTATAATATTCCTAAGTATTTTTGGGTAAAGGTAGTTAATATTGCCTATTATGTATTTAATAGAATAATATGTACACCTTTATTAGCTATTTCTCCTTCATGAATTACATCATGACAAGAAGCCCAAGGTATCCTATTTTCATGTACTTGGATGCAAATGTTTTATTTTAAATAATAAAACTAAGGATTTAGATAAATTCAATGCTAAGTCTATTGAAAGAATGTTTCTAAACTACTCACTTATTAATAAAACATTTAGAATATACAATAAGAGATTAATAGTTGTAAAAGAAACAATTCATGTCAAATTTATTAAATATCTTATTGAAGCATCTAATAGTTATCATCAAGAAGATCATCTTGATGAATTAAAAGATTTAAGTCTTAAAAAAGAAAGATTAGAAGATATAGTTGAAGATACTGAATCAATAAAAGGAGAAAATCAAATTAAGAAGAAATTGAGATATTTGAAGGATCATCCTAGTGTGTTGATTATAGGAGATGTAAAAGAGAAAGTTAGGACTAGAAGCTCTTTTAATCATGTAGTATTTGTATCTAATATTGAATCTAATTCTATAGAAAATGCTTTTAAAGATGAGTCTTTGATTATTACAATGAATAAAGAATTAATACAACTTGAAAGAAATCAAGTTTGGGATCTTATACCTAAGATAAATGATAAAATAATCATTGGTACAAAATGGGTTAAAAAATAAGTTAGATAAAAATTGTGATGTTACAAAAGAATAAAACTAGATTAGTAGCAAAAGGTTATTATCAAGTTGGAGTAGATATGGATGAGACAGTTTCTTCTATATCAAGACTTGAAGCAATTAGGATCTTACTTGCTTATACATGCTACAAAAGATTTAAATTATACAAAATGGATGTTAAGAGTACATTTTTGAATAGATATATAAATGAAGAAGAGTATGTAGAATAACTCCTAAGATTTGAGATACACGCAAAGATACTATATATACAAACTTAAGAAGATACTCTATGATTTAAAGCAAGCTCCAAGTGCTTCGTATGAAAGATTATACATTTTTCTTATATCAAATGGTTTTTGTAAAGGAAAGATAAATAATACTTTATTTATCCAAAATTCATTAGAAGGTCAGTTAATTTGTCAAGTTTATATGAATGATATAATTTTTGGATCCTCCAATAAAGAAATGTACATGGAAATTTTTTATTTAATAAAAAATGAGTATGATTGGAGAGTTAACCTTCTTCTTAGGACTTTAAGTCAAACAAACAAGTGAAGGAATATTTATTTCTCAAACCATGTATTTCTGGAGTTGTTAAAAAAATTTGATTATGAGAACATGAAGCATAAGAAGCCTCTTATTATTATAAGTATTATCATAGATAACGATGAAGCAAAAAATTTGTTAACACAAATTTATACAAAGGAATAATTAGATCATTATTGAATCTTGCTGTAAGCATGCCAGATACTATGTTTTTAATAGGTATGTGTGCAAGATTTCAAGTAACTCTTAAATAATCACACCTAAAAGTAATCAAGCATATTTTTAAATATCTTTTTGGAATTAAGACCCTATGCTTAGAGTATCCTATGTGTGACATTGATTTGAATTAATAGCCTACAAAAATATTGATTTTACTAGTAGTAAAATTGATAGAAAGAGTATCTCTGATATATGTCAATTGAGTTGTGGTTCACTAATTTCTTGTACTAGTAGAAAACAAAATTGTGTGACACTGTGAGTAATAGAGGTCGAGTTCATCGCTATAGGTAGCTATGTTACTCAAGTTCTATAAATTAAATAACAACTTTTAGATTTTGGCTTAGAATTTTACAAAAATTCTAATCTTTTGTGATAATTCAAGTATAATTTGTTTAGCTAAAGATCTTATTCAACATTCAAGAACAAACCACATAGAATTAAGTTGGTATTTTATTAGAGAAGATGTGAAAAAAAATGTTTCAGTTGTCATTTGTTCCATTGTCTACCTAATTAACTAATATTTTTACTATGCCATTAGCTATCAAAGTATTTGGTAGACTTAGATTAAGTTTAAGTATAATTAAACCCCTTTGAATGATTCCAAAATGGGGGAGAATGAAGTGATATAATTCAAGAAGAGTATAGGACATCAATCAAGATGTGCTAAAATGTTGAATATTTTGATTTATTCATTTATGTTACATTTTATTCTATTATTGGTTTTTATAATCCTTTAGGGGGAGATTATTGTATGCTTGGAGCTGTTGATCACAAAACTAAGGCTAAGTGTTTACATCTTGTTAAGCTTAGTATTGTTTTAAGGATCTAAACTTACTAGAGTAAGGGCTATTGTAACTTGAATACTGAATATAATTTAATGGCTTAACTTATTAACTTTGGAGTCAAGGACAATGGACTTTGTGTAGTGGATAATCCGTAAAGGACTTTATGTCTAAATCTTTATGATTAGTATGTTAAACATCTAAATTCTTTGTGATTGCGACACATAAGATTATCATCTTTTATATATATGTGAATTTAGTTCAAGTTGTATTTTATTTGAAGAGATTTGAGTTTTTAAATATTCAAAATTTTTTAATAAAAAAAATTATTATTTAAAAAAATATAAAATAAAAAATTTCTAAGCACCACACTAGTAAGCTCGAAAGGCTCGGGTTGACTAGCCCGAAGGCAAAATAGGCTTTAGGGACTTCCAGGCCAAAAACCCGACTGAAATCGAGACGGGTTAAGATTGAGTATCAGTTAAGTTAGATTACTATTTTAGTGCTTAGGTTAATCGATTCAAGGCATTACTTCTAAACCAACTTAGGTGAAATGAGTAAGAGCAGAAGCGTTATTTAATTTATGTAAATCGAGTCTAATCAGACCATGTATAGGTGTATTGGCGACTCGGGTCATGAACTCCCGAGAACACCAAGGAGTAGCCAATCCCATTAGTTTGATAATAATACACAGTAGATGCAATATAAGCACAAAACAGTTGAGCAATTTTGTAATGTGAAACTAAAAATTATCTTTTCCAAACTTGACATTTCTACACCGACCGTTCTAGCATTTTTGCGATCGAACAGTCCAAATCAGGCGCGCATTTATGTGTAGTCTTTTGTCTTTAGTCATTTATTTGTAATGATTCATCGAACAACGAACTCCCTCTATCTTGGTGAACGATAACCTCATCATCATTATCATCCATCCAGTTTTAAAATCCAATGCCCCAGATCTTATCTCGTAGTGATTAGATCTAGACCCTATATCCTTTAAGCTAATTTCATGGCTATCACTCCATCCACTCATGTAATTAGATGACATTTGTATTATCTTCCCTATTGTAATGGCTAGCTTTTCGAAAAATATATTCTAGTTGTTGGGGAGTTATTTTTAGTGTTTTTTATTTCAACAATAAATAGGAATCCATTACCAAACATAAATGTTATTGAATCAAGTTTGAAAATTTTTATGTTAGTCCAACTGAAATTCAAACCATGAACAACAAATTTCTACACAATTATGAGAGTTATGGATTTCTATCGGTCTTTATTTATCTACTTTTGTTAATAATCATTTATGCATTTCCTAGTAACATCAATTTCATTCATTAGTAGTACCACTCTTGTTTAAAGAATTAAAGATGTAAGAATTTTATAAACAAAAAATTACAAATTTTCAAATTTTTTCGAATAGCCCAAATTTCTCTAATTTTGGAGTCTTATTAGAGCATTGGTGTGTATATGGTTTACCCTTATCAGCTTTAGAAAAAGGGAGTGGTTAGTGGAAGCCCAATTCAGGATTAGTGGTGGATGTAGGCACAGGTTTGGAAAACCACCTAAAAAATCTTGTGTATTTCGTTCATTATTGAGCAATTTTATTTTGTCGATAAAAGAAAATTATTTTAAGTTCAAAAATTTTTTTCTTCTAATTTTTTGAATAAAAAAATTTGTTAAACGTACAATTCATCCCTCTCCTCTTGTTTGTTTTACGTCACACATTTTACAACACACATACACAAACACAAATGCATGCACAAATATGCACACTCACCCACATGCACACATATGAACACAAGCATACACAGATACAAACATGCAAACACATGCAAAAACTCACAAGAACACCAATGCACACACATGCATACACACACACACATGCACACCCCACATGCAAACACACAAACACACACACACATGACTGTGCACACACATACATACATGCACACATGCATGCTCATACACACACAATCACATGCTCACATATATACATCCACATATACACAAATACATATATGCATAAAAAAGCACACACATACACAAGCACACAAACACATGCACACATATATATGTACGCACACATGCATGTGCATACACTCACTCATGTATGTATACACACATACACATACACACAAGTTGGCATGCCATGCACAAATAAATTTAGTTATGCACACACATGCACATGAACACTTGCATGTACATGCACACATACTGAAGCAAAATGAACACACGTATACACATGCATGCACTCCCACACATATGCACATGTGTGCACTGATGCACAGCACCCACACACACACATATATACACACATGTGCATACACACACACAAATGCACACACACATAAGGGCACACAGGTATCCATGCAGCCACACACACACAAATGTGAGAGTGCATACATGCACACACATGTATGCACACATATACAAATTCACACAAACAAACACACATGCATGCATCGATATATAAATGCATGTGCACATGCACACATAAGAAAACACAAACACACACATGTGCACATAAGCACACAGATAGCTATACACACACACACACCCACGTAAACATGTAACCACAAACATACCTACAAACACATGCACGAAATAGATGCACACACATATATGAACATATAAGCCCATCCAAATAAACACACCTACAAAGGCACATAAGCACTAAAGCAACATGAACACACACATGTATGCACACAATCACGCCCACACAAAACAAGCACATGCATGCACACACACGCACTTGCTCACACGTGCATGCACACACACAATATACATGCACAACATACACTCATTTTCACAAAGATGCATGCACACACACATAGTAACACAAGCACACACGTGCACATAAACACAAGCTCACACAATCACAAAATCATACAAAAATGCATATACACATAAGCAAACAAATATGTGCATACATAGTCAAATGCACCCACGCAAATATTCTGACACACATACATGGAAACACACATGCATGTACAAGGGCACACATACACATACACATACATGAACACAAATATACACACATATGTGAATACACGCACACTTGCACATACTCATGGTGACATGGACATCCACTCACACACAAACACAAATAAAACTACACATACACATGCACACACACACACACACACATAAATGTGTACACACACGCACATGCATTCTCATAAATACACACACAAGCACACTTACAGGTACACAAACAAGCACACAAATGCATATACATGCACAACCACATGATCACATGCATAAACAGACATGCATATGCGTGCATACACCTATACACACATGTATACACACACACATAGACATGCACATGCACACAAAAACTAGTACAAACATATATAGATGCATAAGAATACACACATTCACACATACACATACACTCTACATGCACACACTCATTCACACATGCACATGCAAGCATATGAAAGCACATGCACACATGTACAAATATACAAAGACACATATATACACATGCAAACACTCATACACACACTAATAAATGCACATACACACATATATACACACATAGATGGATGTACACAGTTCTACAATCATGCATGAATGCACACATGTGCATGTGTATGCATACTCACATGCACATACAAACAAAGATGCACACACACACAAGCACACATTGGCATAGACACATACAAACATATGCACACACACCCATAATCTTACTCATACACACATGCATATGCACATAGATTTAGAAAAACACATAACTAGAGACACAAACATACACACACACACACACATAAAACATATGGACTTTTACACTCACACAGATAGGCATGCACACATATGCCTAATTCACAAACACACACCACCACCCCCACATACTCATACGAACCCACATGCACACACATACATGCACAAGCAAACACACACACATATGCACACATGCTCACACATGCATATAGCACACACACACACACACACGAATATGTACACACACTGGTGCATGCACACGAACACACACACACATGCAATTATGTGTTCATGAAAGCACACAAACGCACATGCTTATACACACATGTGCACACATACACACATATACACCCACACCTATATACATACAAAGTCATAAAGACACAACACACACATTGCATGCTCACACATACATACACATAATCAAAAATATGCACACAAACGTACACAAGTGCATGAATGTACACACACATGCACATGCACATAAATATGCAAACCCACTCACTGATTGGTAACGACATGTGCACATATGCCAGCACACATGCATGCAATCACACACGCACATAAGAACATGCGTACACACGTACCACATGAACACACATGCATGCATACACACATGCACAAACACACATTTGGAGACATGCACATGCATCCATGGATGCATATGCACATGCACATGCACACAGATATATAAGCATGGACAAGCAAATGCATATGCATGCACATGCACACACATAAATCACACAAAAACATACATGCATATGCACAATTATACACACACATAGATACACATGCATAAACATATACAAATGCATAAGCTTCTAAATAGGCACATGCATGCACAAACAACTTACACACACACAAGCACACATATGCACATGCATACACCCACATATGAACATGAAACAAAACATCCACAAACCTTCATGCACATACAAATGTGCGTTCATACACACGCTTACACGCATGAACACACAAACAAACATACATGCATGTATGCAAATATATGGAAACACATGCACACACAAACATAAACATAAACAAACACAAATACACAAAGATACATGCATATACATACACACAAACATAAGCACAAATAACAACATATGCATTATACATAGGCACATATGCACACACAAACATACATGCATGCACATACACACATTTGTGTGCATCTACATGCACATACAAAGATGCATACATAAACAAACATATGCACACACATTCACACACATAGACGTGCACACACATGCTCATGCACACACACACACACATACAAACACTTGCACATGCACACACACATGCACCCACACACACGCACACACATACAAATGAATGCATAAGAACACACATGCACACAAGTATACACATACACACACATGTACACAAGCATAAATAGACACACACATTTGCATATACACACACACAAACACAAACAAACCCACATACACACATGTGTGTGAGTACAGACACACAAACCCATACACACTGACACACATGGACCCACACACATATTTGTGCATGTGCAAAAGAACACACACCAACATACAAACCCCTGCACACATGCACATGCATACATACACGCATGCATCTATACACACACAAACACACATACACAAGCATGCACATGCACACATAGATGCATGCACATGCACGTGGATGTATAGTCACACATACAAACCTAAACATGAATGCATAGACAAGCACCCACACAAAAACAAATGTGCATACACTCACACATATGCACACACACATAGGAACATGCACATACACACTCATGTACAAACACACACAAGATCACATGCACATATGCAAACACATGCAAGTATACACACACCTACACGTGAACACATGCACACACACATACACCTACACACCCACACAGATGCACACATGCATGCACAACCATGCACACACATACATGGGCATATATGCACACATAATGCACTGTCACATGCACACATGTAAAAGTGCACACTTGTACATACACACACACACAAACAAATGCCCACACACAAAGACACACATGAATACACACATGCACATGCATGCACCCACACCCACATGCATGCAAGCACACATACACACAAGCATTAACCCACATAAATACAAAAGTACATAGGTGTGCACATGCACCCACATCTACACACCCACCCACACACATATATAAACACACACACACACATGCACATAGACGTATACACATGCATACCTACACACACATGTACATGCATAAACATGCATACACACACACACAACCACAAGAATGCACATGCACACGTAAACACACTAATACTCACACACATGCACACACATAAACATTCACACGCATGTATGCATGAATGTGTGCACTAATACATGCATACATGGACAGTGGCATGCACACACACACTCATAATCAACAAAAACATGTACACAGACACACATACATTCACACTCACCTATACTCACATGCACATGGATACATACATATGTACACAAATGAATGGACATGTTCACATGCACCAACACACATAGAGCAATTGCATGCACCCAACACAAACACAACACATATATGCACATGCACAAACACACACCTAGGAACATGCACACAAACATACATGCAAACAGACACTTACATGTGCACATATGAATGCTCAAACACACACATACCTACACACTCACACATGCATGCATGCACACTACACACATGTCTACACACACGCACAAATGCATGCTCACATGCATAAACCTACATGCACATACAAGAACACATGAACACATAAGTAAACATACATGTACAACTACACACATGCACACCCACACACACACAAGCACCCACATACACATGAACATAAACACATGCATATGCACATAAGCACATGCACTCACAAACATAAGCATAGACACACACACACATACACTCACGCACACACACTCACATGGAAATGTACATACATGCAAATGTGCACACATGTAAATGGACACACACATATATACACACACAAACACAACACACACACACAAATACAAACACAAACACACACCCCCATGTATGCACACATGCATGCTCGCACACACACAAGCATAAACACACACACACACATGCACACATGCGTACTCACCCATGCATGCACATTCACACAAATGTACTACATGCACATGCAAACATGCACTCACATATGCACACACAAAAAGAAAAAAATGGGCACACAAACATGCACACATACATGCATGCACACACATACAGATCTACACACGCATGCATAGGTACTCAAATCATGCACACGCATGCACACTCACAAAAACATTCACATGCACACACATGTGCACATTTATGCACAAACACATATGCCTACAAACATTGATTCACATGCACACACATATACATGCACACATGTGCATAAAGCACACAAACATGTAGACACACATATGGATGAACTTACACACAAGCACATTCACACACACATGCATAGAAACACATTCTACGAACACATGTATTCATGCACACATACAAACATGCACACACACACAAAGAGACTCATGCAGAGGTGCACATACACACACACATGCACACAGACATATACACACAAATACATGCAAAAACATAGGTAGATACATACACACACTCTCTTGCACATACACATGCACACACACACTTGAAAAATAGACAGATACGTACAAACATAAACACACACACACATGCACACACATGAACAATCACAAAAACACATACATGCAAACATAAAAGAATAAATACACACACACATACATGCACATACACACACACACATACAAGCACACACAAATATGTGCACACTCTCACACACACACACACACGATTAGACCTACACACACATATACACATGCACACAAACACAGGCACATGCACCTACACTGGTTCACATACCTGCACACACACGCACAAGTGCACACACATGATCATGAAAGCATATACACACTTCCATGCATACACACACATGCACACTCTTATACAAATGCTTGTGCCTACACACACATACAAATACATAAGCATGCACACATGCACTTTCATGCACACATACATACATACACACATTCACACATCGCACACTAACACACAAAAATACTCACACACTCATGCACATCCACAAGTGCTTGTGCACGCATGCACATATAATTGCAAAAACACACACACATACACACCCTTGTGCACAAATGTATCCATGCATCCACACATCAAGACAGACACAAGCACCCAAACATATTGCACACAAATGCACACACGCATGCATACACATACGCATGCACATGCACATAGGCACACACATTCCTACATACACATACACAAACAAAAATAAATGTGGACATGTACACAAATGCACATGCACATGCACCTATTGACATCCACGACTGTACACTTACACACACACACAAAGATAACCGCACACTCACAAAAATGCACACGCACATATACACTTACATGCATGCATGTCCATAAACATGGACACACACATATACATGCACCTACACACACTCTAACACAAATGCACATATGCCCCCATACATGCACAGCACACCTAAATACACATATATACACAAGCATGCACATACATAAGCACACGTATGCACAATAAGAAACATACAAGCATGTCCATAGACATGCACATAGACCAACACACATAAGCATGCACAAACACACATGCACAAATACATGCATGTACACATGAACACATGCACACATGCATGCAAACACAAGCTCACACACACATAGAAACACATGCACACACTTAAGCAAATACACACCATTAAAAACCCACTCACACAAACATATATAGAAACACATGCTCACACATAAGCACACATACACACACAAGCATGAACATATACAAAAAACAACATATGCACATGCATAGGTACATGCACACCCGAAGAAAAAAAAAAACAAAAGAAGCAGAAGTAGAAGAAGAAGAAGAAGAAGAAGAAGAGGAAGATGATGAGGAACAAGAAGAAGAAGAGAAAGAGGACAACGAAGAAGAACAAGAAGAAGAAGAGAATTGTAAGAAGAAGAAGAAGAACTAGAAAATGAAGAAGAAGAAGAAGAAGAAGAGGAAGAAGAAGAAGAAGAAGCAGAAAAAGAAGAAGAAGAAGAAGAAGAAGAACTAAAAGCAGTAGTAGAAGAAGAAGAATAAGAAGATGAGGTAGAAGAAGAAGAAGATGAAGAAGAAGAAGAAGTAGAAGAGAAAGCAGAAGAAGAAGATTAAGAAGAAGAAGAAGAAGAAGAATATGAAGGAAGAACTAGAAGAAGTTGAAGAAGAAGAAGAAGAAAAAGAAGGAGAAGATGAAGAAGAAGAAGTTGAAGCTGAAGAAGAAGAAGAAGATCATAAAAATGATGAAGAAGAAGAAGAAGAAGAAGAAAATGATGATGATGAAGAAGAAGCAGGAGAAGAAGAATAAAAATAAGAAGAACAAGAAGAAGAAGAAGAAAAAGAAGAAGGAGAAGAAGAAGAGAAAGATGAAGAAGAAGAAGAAGAAGAAGGAGAAAAAGAAGAAAAAGATATAGAAGAACAAGAAGAAGAAGAAAAAGAAGAAGATGAAGAATAAGATAATGATGAAGTAAAAGAAGAAGAAAAATAAGAAGAAGAATTAAAAGAAGAAGAAGAAGAGGAAGAAGAAAAAGAAGAAGTAGAAGATAAAGTAGAAGAAAAAGAACAAGAACAAGAAAAAGAAGAAGAAGAAGTATTAGAAGAAGAAGAAGAAGAAGAAGATGACGATGATGATGATGAAGAAGAAGAAAAAGAAGAAGAAGAAGAAGAAGAGAAAGAGGGCGAAGAAGAAGAAGAAGAAGAAGAAGAAGAAGATGAACTGGAAAATGAAGAAGAAGAAGAAGAAGAGGAAGAATAATAGTAATAATAATAATAATAATAAGTAGTAGTAGTAGAAGAAGAAGAAGAACTAGAAGTAGTAGAAGAAGAAGAAGAAGAAGAAGATGACGATGAAGAAGAAGAAGAAGAAGTAGAAGGGGAAGTAGAAGAAGAAGTTTAAGAAGAAGAAAAAGGAGAAGAAGAAGAAGAAGATGAAGATGAAGAACAAGAAGCAGAAGAAAAAAGAGCAGAAGAAGTAGAAGAAGAAGAAGAAGAAGAAGAAGAAGTGGGAAAATGAGAAGGAGAAGAAGAAGAAGAAGAAGAAGAATGAGAAGAAGGAGAATACGAAGAACAAGGAGAAGAAGGAGAAGAAGGACAAGAAGTAGAAGAAGAAGAACATGAAGACGAAGAAGAAGAAGAAGACCAAGAAAATGAAGAAGAAGTAGAAGAAGAGAAAGAAGAAGAAGAAGAAGTAGAAGAAGAAGAAGAAGAAGAAGAA
>JAIUJO010000347.1:474449-479449 GCA_023846275.1 Vanilla planifolia
AATAATAAGATGAAGAAGAAGAAAAAGAAGGAAAAGAAGATGAAGAGAAAAGGGGGAAGAAGTAGAAGAAGAAGGGGAAGAAGAAGATGATGATGACGAAGAGGAAGATGAAGTGGAAGAGGAATAATAACAAGTAGAAGAAGAAGAAGAAGAAGAAGGAGAAGAAGAAGAATAATAATAATAATAATAATAATAATAATAAGATGTAAAAGAAGAAGGAGAAGTAGAAGAAGAAGAAGTAGTAGAAGAAGAAGAAAATGATGAAGAAGAAAAAATAAGCAGAAGAAGAAGAAGAAGAAGAATAATAATAAGAAGAACAAGAAGAAGATGACGATGATGATGATGATGAATAAGAATAAGAATAAGAAGAAGATGAAGAAGAAGAAGAACAAAAAGTAGTAGAAGAAGTTGAAGAAGAAGGAGAAGAAGAAGATGATGATGATGAAGAAGAACGAGAAGAAGAAGAGGAGAAGGAGGAGGAGGAAGAGGAAGAAGAAGAAGAAGAGGAAGAAGAAAAAGAGGAAGAGGAGGAGAAGAGGAAGAAGAAGAAGAAGAGGAAGAAGAAGAAGAAGAAGATGAAGAAGAAGAAGATGAAGAAGAAGAAGAAGATGAAGAAAAAGAAGAAGGAGAAGAAGAAGAAGAAGAAGGAGAAGAAGAAGAAGAAGAAGAAGAAGTGGAGAGGAAGAAGGATGAGAAGAAGAAAAAGAAGAAGAAGAAGAACAAGATGATGATGAAGAAGCAGAAGAATAAGAAGAAGAAGAATAAGAGTAAGAATTTGAAGAAGAAGAAGAAGAAGAAGAAGAAGGAGAGGAAGAAGATGAAGAAGTGAAAGAAGAGGAAGAGGAAGAAGAAGTAGAATAATAATATTAATAATAATAATAATAATAAGAAGAAGAAGAAGAATTGGAAGAAGAAGAAGTAGAAGAATGAGAAGAAGATGGAAGAGAAGAAGGAGAAGAAGAAGAAGAAGAAGAAGAAGAATTGAAAGAAGAAGAATAAGAAGAAGAAGAATTGGAAGAATAAGATGAAGAAGTACTGGAAGAAGAAGAAGATGAGGAAGAAGAAGAAGAAGAGAAAAAAGATAAAGAACTAGAAGAAGAAGAGGAAGAAGAAGAAGATGATGAAGAAGAAGAAGATGATGTTAAAGAAGAATAAGAAGAAGAGGAGGAGGAAGAAGAAGAAAAGCTGAAGAAGAAGGAAAAGAATAATAATAATAATAATAATGATAATAGGAAGTAGAAGAAAAAGGAGAAGTTGATGAAGAAGAAGTAGTGGAAGAAGAAGAAAAAAAAGGAGAGGAAGAAGATGAAGACGAAGAAGTTGAAGATAAATAATTTGAAGAAGAAGAAGAAGAAGAAAAAGAATAAGAACTAGAAGTAAAAGTAAAAGTAGTAGTAGATGAAGAAGGAGAAGAAGTAGAAGACGAAGAAGTTGAAGAAGAAGAAGAAGTAGAAGAGGAAGTAGAAGAAGAAGAGTAAGAAGAAGAAGAAGAAGATGAAGAAAAAGAAGTAGAAGAAAAAGGAATAGTAGAAGAAGAAGAAGAGGAAGAAGAAAATGAAGGAGGAAAAGGAGAAGAAGAAGAAGAAGATGTAGAAGAAGAAGAAGAAGAAGAAGAAGGGTAAGGAGAAGGAGAGGAAGGGGAAGAAGGTGAAGAAGGAGAAGAAGGACAAGAAGTAGAAGAAGAAGAACATGAAGAGTAAGAAGAAGAATAAGAAGTCGAAGAAGTAGAAGAAGACAAGGAAGACGAAGAAGAAGAAGAAGAAGAAGACGAAGTAGAAGACAAAGAAGAAGAAGATGATGATGATGATAATGATGATGATGATGAATAAGAATAACAAGAAGAAGTAGAAGAAGTCAAAGAAGAAGAAGAACAAAACAAAGAACTAGAAGAAGATGGAGAAAAAGAAGAAGACGATGATGTTGATGTAGAAGAAGGAGAAGAAGAAGAGGAGGAAGGGGAGGAATTAGAAGGAGAAGAAGAAGAAGAAGAAGAAGAAGATGATGATGATGATGAAGAAGAAGAGGAAGAAGAAGAAGGAGAAGAAGAAGAAGAAAAGAAGAACAAGAAGAAGAAGAAGAAGACAAAGAAGAAGAAGGACAAGAAGAAGAAGAAGAAGAAGATGAAGAATAATAAGTAGGAGAAGAAGAATAATTATAAAAATAGAGAAGAAGAAGAGTTGGAAGAAGATGAAAAAAAGAATTAGAAGAAGAAGATGGAGAAGAAGAAGAAAAAGAAGTATAAGAAGAAGAAGAATTGAAAGAATAAGAACAAGAAGAAGAAGAATGTGAAGAATAAGATGAAGAGCAAGAAGAAGAAGCAAAAGAAGAATAAGATGATAAAGAAGAAGAAATAGAAGAAGAAGAGAAAGAAAAAGAAGATGAAGAAGAAGAAGAAGAAGAAGATGAAGAAGAAGAAGAAGGGTAAGAAGAAGGAGAGGAAGGGGAAGAAGGTGAAGAAGGAGAAGAAGGACAAGAAGTAGAAGAAGAAGAACATGAAGAGTAAGAAGAAGAAGAAGAAGTCGAAGAAGAAGTAGAAGAAGACAAGGAAGACGAAGAAGAAGACGAAGAAGAAGAAGACGAAGTAGATGACAAAGAAGAAGAAGAAGAAGAAGATGATGATGATAATGATGATGATGATGAATAAGAATAACAAGAAGAAGTAGAAGAAGACATAGAAGAAGTAGAACAAAAAAAAGAACTAGAAGAAGATGGAGAAAAAGAAGAAGATGATGATGCTGATGAAGAAGAAGGAGAAGAAGAAGAAGAGGAGGAGGAGGAATTAGAAGGAGAAGAAGAAGAAGAAGAAGAAGATGATGATGATGATGATGATGATGAAGAAGAGGAAGAAGAAGAAGGAGAAGAAGAAGAAGAAAAGAAGAAGAAGAAGAAGAAGAAGAAGACAGAGAAGAAGAAGGAGAAGAAGAAGAAGAAGAAGAAGAAGAACAATAAGTAGGAGAAGAAGAATAATAATAAAAATAGAGAAGAAGAAGAACTAGAAGAAGATGAAAAAAAGAATTAGAAGAAGAAGATGGGGAAGAAGAAGAAAAAGAAGTATAAGAAGAAGAAGAATGGAAAGAATAAAAACAAGAAGAAGAAGAATTGGAACAATAAGATGAAGAACAAGAAGAAGAAGCAAAAGAAGAATAAGATGATATGAAGAAGAAATAGAAGAAGAAGAGGAAGAAGAAGAAGATGAAGAAGAAGAAGAAGAAGAAGATGAAGAAGAAGAAGAAGATGATGTAGAAGAGGAATAACAAAAAGAGGAAGAAGAAGAATAAGAAGAAGAAGAAGAAGAAGATGGAGAAGAAGAAGAAGAAGAAGAAGAATATTGAGAAAAAGAAGTAGTAGAGGAAGAAGGAGATGTAGAAGAAGTAGTAGTAAAAGATGAAAAAGAAGAAGAAGAAGATAAAATAAGCAAAAGGAGAAGAAGAAGAAGAAGGAGAAGAAGAAAAAGAAAAAGTTGAAGATAAAACATTTAAAGAAGATGAAGAAGAAGAAGTAGAAGAAGAAGAAAAAGAACAATAATAATAATTACTAGAAGAAGAAGAAGAAGAAGATTTTAGAAAAGAAGTAGTAGTGGAGGAAGAAGATGAAAAAGAAGAAGAAGATGAAGAGGAAGAAGAGGAAAAAGAAGTGGAAGAGGAAAAAGAAAAGGAGGAAGAAGAAGAAGAGGAAGAAGAAGAAGAAGAGGAAGAAGAAGAAGAAGAGTTTGAAGAAGAAGAAGTAGAAGTATTAGAAGAAGAACAAGGAGAAGAAGAAGAAGAAGAAGAAGAATTTGAAGAGTAAGAAGAAGAAGAAGAAGAAGAAGAAGAAGATGAAGAAGAAGAGGAAAAAGAAGAAGAGGGAGAAGAAGAAGAAGTTGAAGAAGAAGAAGAAGACGAAGAAAAAGAAGTAGAAGAAGAAGAAAAAGAAAAAGAACAAGAAGAACAAGAAGACGAAGAAGGAGACAAAGAAGAAGAAGAAAATGATGGTGAAATATTAGAAGAACATGAAGAAGATGAAGAAGAAGAAGAAGGAGAAGAAGAAGAAGAAAAGGTAAAAGAAAAAGAAGAAAAAAAAGAAGAAGAAGACGAAGAAGAAGATGAAGAGGATGAAGAAGAAAAAGAAGAAGGAGAAGAAACAGAAGAAGAAGGAGAAGAAGAAAAAGATGAAGAAGAAGAAGATGATGAAGATGATGAAGAAGAAGAAGAACAAAAAGAAGAAGTAGAAAAAGAAAAAATAAAGAAGAAGAAGATGATGATGATGATGAAGATGAAAAAGAAGAAGAAGAAGATGAAGAAGAAGAAGAAGAATAAGAAGATGAAGAAGAAAAAGAAAAAGAAGAAGAAGACAAAGGAGAAAACGAAGAAGAAGAAGACGAAAAAGAAGAAGAAGAAGAAGAAGATGAAGAAGAAGAAGGAGAGGAAGAAGAAGAAGAAGAAGAAGACGAAGAAGAAGATGAACAAAAAGAAGTAGAAAAAAAAGAGAAAGATGAAGAAGTAGGGGAAGATGATGATGATGAATAAAAAGAAGAAGTGGAAGAAGAAGACTTAAAAGAAGAAAAAGAAAAAGAAGAAGAAGATCATGATGATGATGAAAAAGAAGAACAAAAAAAGAAGTAGAAAAAAGAAGATGAAGAAGAATACAAAGAAGAAGAAGAAGAAGAAGATGATGAAGAAGAAGAAGAAGAAGAAGGAGAAGAAGGAGAAGAAGGATAAGAAGTAAAAGAAGAAGAACACAAAGACAAAGAAGAGGAAGAAGATAAAGAAAAAAAGAAGAAGAAGTAGAAGAGGGCAAGGAAGAAGAAGAAGAAGAAGAAGAAGATGATGATCATGATGATGATGATGATGAAGAAAAATAATAAGAATAAAAAAAAGAAGTAGAAGAAGGTGAAGAAGAGAAGAAGATGTTGATGAAGAAGAAGAAGAGGAGGAGGAGGAAGAAGAAGAAGAAGATGAAGAAGAAGAAGAAAAAGAAGAAGAAGAAGATGAAGGAGAAGAAGAAGAAGAAGGAGAAGAACA
>JAIUJO010000348.1:0-2500 GCA_023846275.1 Vanilla planifolia
TTCCAATTCTTCTTCCTTTCCATCTTCTTCTTCTTCTTTCTCTTCTTCATCTTCTTTTTCTTCTTAATCCCTAATCCTTAATCTATAATTCTTAATCTATATTCCTTAACCCATCATTCAATAATCCCTGATCCTTAATTGCTAAGCCTCAATCCTTTATCTTTAATTTCTAATCTTTAAGCTTAATCACTAATCTCTACCCTCTTATCCTTAATCCTTAATCTTTAGGCCACTATTAATTTTTAATCCCTAAATCTTAATCCCTAATCTCTAATCCTTAATCTCTCATCCCTAAATTCTAATCTGTATTACTTGATCCTTAATCTTTAATCCCTAATCTATAATCTATAATACCTAGTCCTTAATCTCCAATCCCAAATCTTTAATCCTTAATCCCTAATCTTAATCCCTAATCCTAATCCCTAATCTCTCATAAAAAATCTAAATGTCAAATCCCTAATCACTAACCTTTAATTCTTAATCCCTAATCTTTTTTCCTTAATTTATAATTTCTAATCCTAAATCCCTAATTCTTAACCCTTAATAATTAATCTATTAATCCTTAATCCCTAATCTCTAATAATTAATCTTTTCATCCTTAATCCTTATCCCTAATCTTTAATCATTAATCATTAATCCCCCAGTTCTTATTACTAATTCCTTGATCCCTTCTCACTAATCTTGAATCATTAATCCTTAAACCTTAATCACCATCCCTAAAAAAATCCCTTATCCCAAATCCATAATCCTTAAAACCTAATCCCATATCACACTCTCTTTAATCCTTAATCTTTAATCCTTAATTCCTATCCCCTAATCTTTAATCCCAATCCATCTCTTCTTCCTCTTCTTCTTCTTCTTCCTCCTCTTCTTCTTCTTCTTCCTCCTCTTCTTCTTTTTCCTCATCTTCTTCTTCTTCTTCTTTTTCCTCATCTTACTCTTCTTCTTCCTCTTCTTCTTCTTCTTCTTCATTATCTTCTTTTTTTCTTCTTCTACTTCTTTTTCTTTTTCTTATTATTCATTTTATTCTTCTTTTTCTTCTTAATCTTCCACTTCATCTTCTTTTTCTTCTTCTTTTTCTTCTTCGTCTTCTTCTTCTTCTTCCTCCCCTACTTCTTCCCCTCCTTTTTCTCCATTTTCTTCTTTTCTTGTTCTTCTTCTTGCTCTTCTTTATTCTCTTCTTCTTCTTCTTCTCCTCCTTCTTCCTCTTCTTCTCTTCTTCTTCTTCTTCTTCTTCTTCTATTTCTTGTTCTCCTTCTTCTTCTTCTTCTTCTTCTTATTCTTATTTTTCTTGTTCTTGTTCTTCTTCTCCTTCTTCTCTTTCTCCTTCTTTGTCTCCCTCTCTTTCTCTTTGTTTTTCACATTCTCCTTCTCCATCTCCTTCTCCTTTTCCTTCTCATTCTCCTTCTTCTTCTTCGTCTCCTTCTCCTTCTCCTTCTCATTCTCATTCTTCATCGCCTTCTCCTTCTCCTTCTCCTTCTTCTGGTTCTCGTCCTTCGCTTTCTCCTCCTTCTTTTGCTTCCTCTTCCTCTACTTCGTCCTTTCTTCTTTCTTCTTTCTTCTTTCTTCTTTCTTATTCCTTCTTCATTCTTCCTTCTTCCTTCTTTCTTCCTTCTCTATTCTTCCTTATTCATTCTTTTGTCTTTCTTCTTTCTTCTTTCTTCTTCTTCTTCTATTTCCTCTTCTACCACCTGTTCTTGTTCTTCTTCTTTCTTTCTCATCCAAAATCCCTAATCCCTAATTACTAATCACTAATCTCTAATATCTTATCCTCATTCCTTAATTTGTAAACCCTAGTCCATCATCACTAATCTCTAATCCCTAATCCCTAATCCCTTCTACCACCTGTTCTTGTTCTTCTTCTTTCTTTCTCATCCAAAATCCCTAATCCCTAATTACTAATCACTAATCTCTAATATCTTATCCTCATTCCTTAATTTGTAAACCCTAGTCCATCATCCTTAAACTTTAATAATTAATCACTTAACTCTTAATCCTTGAACCTTAATCAATAATCCCTTCATGTCTAATCCCTAATTCTTAATTCTTTATACTAATTCCCTAATCCTTACTATCAAATATGTAATAATTAATCCTTAAACCTTAATCCCTAATTATGAGTCATAATCCCTAATCCCTAATGCCTAATACTTAATACCTGAACCGTTCCTCCCTAATCTCTAATACCTAATCTTTAATTCCCAGTCCCTCCCTCGGTAGTTTGTAATCCATATTGCTTAATCTCTAATCCCTCCCTCGTTAATCCTCTCTAGTTCCTCCATCTTTCTTCTTTCTTCCTTCTTTTTCTTTCTTCCTTCTTCCTTCTTTCCTCCTCCCATCTTCCTTCTTCCCTCCTTTCTTCTTTCCTCCTTCCTTCCTCTTCTTCTTCCTCTTCCACTTCTTCTTCCTCTTCTTCTTCCTCCTATTCTTCTTCTTCTTTTTCCTTCTTCTTTCTTCTTTCTTCCTTCTTTCTTCTTCCTTCTCCCTAATACCTAATCCT
>JAIUJO010000348.1:15000-22500 GCA_023846275.1 Vanilla planifolia
TTCTCGATCATCTTCTTCTTCTTGTTTTTCCTCATCTTCTTCTATTTGTCCTTCTTCTAGTTCTTATTGTTCTTCTTCTTCATCTTCTTCTTCTTTCTCATCTTATTCTTCTTCTTCTTCTTCTTCTTCTTCTACAACTTCTTCATCATTATCATCATCTTTCTTTTTGTTCTTCTTGTTCTTCTTTTTGAGCTTGTTCTTCTTCTTCTTCATCTACTTTTTCTTCTTATTATTCTTCTCCTTCTTCTTCTTCTTCTTTTTCTTTTTGCTCTTCCTCTTCTACTTCTTCTTCTTCTTCCACTTCTTTCTCTTGTTCTTATTCTTGTTCTATTTCTTCTTCTTCTTCTTCTTCTTTTTCTTCTCCTTGTCGTTCTTCTTCTTCTTACTGTTGTTCATCAACTTCTTCTTCTTCTCTTTTCTTCAAATTCTTCTTCTTCTTCTTCTTCTTCCTCGTCTTAATCTTTTCTTCTTCTTCTTCTTCTTCTTGTACTTCTTTTTCTTCTTCTTCTTCTTCTTTTTCTTCTTCTTCTTCTTCTTCTTCTCCTTCTTCTCCTTCTTCTTCTTCTTCTTCTTCTTCTTCTACTCTTCTACTTCAACATCTTCTGTGTCCTCTCCTTCTTCTTCTTATTCTACTTCCTTATCGTCTTCTTCTTCTTCATAATCTTCTTCTTCATCTTCTTCTTCTTCTTCTTCTACTTCTCCTTCTTCTTCTTCTTCTTCCTCTCCTTCTCCTTCTCCTACTTCTTCTCCTTCTTCTTCTTCTTCCACTTCTTCTTCTTGTTCTTCTTCTACTTCTTCCTTTTCTTTATTATAATCTTCTTACTGTTCTTCCTCTTCATCTTTGTCTCCTTCTTCTTCTTCTTCTTCTTCTACATCTTCTTCTTCTCTTCTTCTTTTTCTTCTTCTGCATCTTCCTCTTCTTCTTTGTCTTCTTCTCCTTCATTTTCTTCTTGTTCTTCTCCTTCTTCTTCTTCTTGTTCTTGTTCTTCTTCTTCTTCTTCTTCGTCTTCTTCTTCTTCTTCTACTCCTCCACCTCCTTTCTATTGTTCATCGTCAACTTCTTCTAATTCATCTTCTTCTTCTTCCTCTTATGCTTCTTTTTCCACTTATTTTTCAAAATATTATTCCTATTTTTCATCATCTTCTCTTCTTCTTCTTTTTCGTTTTCTTCCCCATTTCTTCTACTTCTTCTTCTTCATCATCTTCTTCCTCCTCTTCTTTGTCCTCTTCTTCTTCTTCTTCTTCTTCTTTTTCTTCTTCTTCTCCTTTTTCTTTTTCGTATTCTTCTTCCTGTACTTCTTCTTCGTCTTCATCTTCTCATACTTTTTCTTCTTCTTCTTCATCTTCTTCTTCTTTTTCTTCTTCTTCTTCTTCTTCTTCTTCTTCTGTCTTCATCTTCTACTCCTTCTTTTCCTTCATCATCTTCTACGACTTGTTCCCCTTGACAATTCTCTTCTTCTTTTTCTTCAACTACTTATTCTTATTCTCATTATTTTTCTTCAACTTCTTCTTCTTCCTCATCTTGTTTCTCTTCATCTTCTTCTTCTTCTTCTTCTTCTTGTTCTTCTTCTTTCTCTTCTTCTTCTTCTTTTTCTTCTTCTTCTTCTTTTTCTTCTTTTACTTCTTCCTCATCTTCTTCTCCTTCTTCTTCTTCTTCTCCTTCATCTTCTTTTTCTTCTTCCTTTATTTCTCCTAACTCTTCTCCTTCTTCTTCTTCTTCTTCTCCATCTTCTTCTCCTTGTTCTTCTTCTTCTTCGTTTTTTTATTAATCTTCACGCTCTTTCTTCTTCTTCTTCTTCTTCTTCCTCCTCCTCTTCAACTTCTTTTTTTCTTCTTCATCTTCTTCTTCTTCGTCTTTTTCTTCTTCATCTTCTTCCTCTTCTCCTTCTTCTTCTTCTTCTTCTTCTTCTTCTCCTTCTTCTTCTTCTTCTTTTATTTCTTCTTCTCCATTTTTTACTTCTTCTACTTCTTCTCTTTTGTCTTCTTCTTTTTCATCCCCTTCTTCTTGTTCTTCTTGTTCTTCTTGTTTTCTTCTTCTCCTTCTTCTTCTTCTACTACTTCTTCTTCTTTTTCTCCATTATTATCTTTTTCATGTTTTTCCTCATCTTCTTCTTCTTCTCCTTCTCCTTGTTCTCATTGTTCTCCTTCTTCTTCTTCTTCTTCTTCTTCTTCTTCTGCATCTTCTTCTTCCTTTTCTTGTCTTCTTCTACATCTTCTTCTTCATCATCATCTTCTTTTTCTTCTTCTTCTTCTTCAACATCTTCTTCAGCTTCTTCTTCTTCTTCTTCTTGTTCATCTACTTTTTCTTCTTATTTTTTTTTCTCCTTCTTCTTCTTCTACTTCTACTTCCTCTACTTCTTCTTCTTCTTCTTCTTCTTCTTTTTCTCCATCTTCTTCTACTTCTACTTCTTCTACTTCTTCTTCTACTCTTTCTTCTTATTCTTCTTCTTTTTCTTCTTCTTCTTCTTTTATTCTTCTCTTTCTTATTCTTCTTCTTCTTCTTCATCATCTCTTTCATCATCATCATCTTCTTCTTCTTCTTCTTCCTCTTCTTTTCTTCTTCTTCCTCTTCTTCTTCTTCTTCTACTTATTCTCATTCTTCCTCTTCATCTTCTTTTTCCTCCTCTCCTTCTCCTCCTCCTTCTTCTTCTTCTTCGACTACTACTTCTTCTTCTTCTTCTTCTTCTTATTCATCTTCACCTTTTTCTTCATAATCCACATCTTCTTCTTCTTCTTCTTCGGCTTCTTCTTCTTCTTCTTCTTCATTAGCTTCTTCTTCTTCTTCATCCTCTGCTGCTCCTTCTTCTTCTTCTTCTTCTTCATTAGCTTCTTCTTCATTAGCTTCTTCTTCTTCTTCTTCTTCTTCTTTTTCTTCTTCTTGTCCTCCTTCTCCTTCTTCTTCTTCTTTTTCTTCTTATTCTTCCTCTAATTCTTCTCCTACTTCTTCTTAATCATTTTCTTTTTCTTCTTCTTCTTCTTCTTCTTCTTCTTCTTCTACTACTAATACTAAAAACTACTTTTCTACTTCTACTACTCCTTCTTCATCTTCTTTTTCATCATTATCATTTTCTTCTTCTTCTTTTCCTCCACCTTCTCCTAATTCTTCTTTTTCTTCTTTAACTTCTTCTTCTCCTGCTCCTCCTCAATCTTCTTCATCTTCTTCTTCTTCTTCCTCTTCTTCTTCTTCTTCTTCTTCTTCTCCTTCTACTTCTTCTCCCTCTCATTTTTCTACTATGCCTTCTTCTTCTTCTCCTCACCTTTTTGTTCTTCTCCTTCTTCATCTTGTTCTTCTTCATTTTTATTTTGCTTCTAATTCTTTTTCTTTGTCTTCTACTTCTTCTTCTTCTTCATCATCTTCAAGTCTGTCTCTTTCTTCTTCTTCTTCTTCTTCCTCTTCTTCTTCTTCTTCTTCATCTCCCTCCCCTTCTTCTTCTTCACCATCTTCATCTTCTTCTTCTTCTTCTTCTTCTTCTTCTTCTACGTCTTCTTCTTCTTCTTCTTCTCCTTTTTATTGTCCTTTAGTCTCTTTCTTCTTCTTCTTCTTCTTCTTCTTCTTCTTCTACAACTACTTCTTCTTCCTCCTCTTCTTCTCCTTCCTCTTTTTCTTCATCTTCTTCTTCTTCTTCTACTATTACTACTACTATTACTACTACTTCTTCTTCAACTTCTTCTTCTTATTCTTGTCCTTGCTCTTCTTCTTTTTCTTCTTGTTCTTTTTTCCCAGCTTCTTCTTCTTCTTCTACTTCTTCTTTGTCATCTTTTTCTTCTTCTACTTCTTCTTCCTCTTCTTCATCTACTAGTTTTTATTCTTTTTTTCTTCTACTTCTTCTTCTTCTTCTTCTTCTTCTTCTTCTTATTCATCTTCTTCTTCCTCTTCCTTTATTTTTCCAAACCGTTCTCCTTCTTCTTCTTCTTCTTCTTCTCCATCTTCTTCTCCTTCTTCTTCTTATTCTTCTTCTTTTTCTTAATCTTCTTGCTCTTTCTTCTTCTTCTTCTTCTTCTTCTTCTTCTTCTTCCTCTTCAACTTCTTTTTTTCTTCTTCATCATCATCATCTTCTTCTTCTTCATCTTCTTCTTCTTCTTATTCTTCTTCTTCTTCTTTTTCTACCTCTTCTTCTTCTTCTTTTTCTTCTTCTTCTTCTTCTACTTCTTCTTTCTCCTCTTCTTCTCCTACTTCTTTTTCTTCATCATCTTCTTCTTCTTCTTCTATTACTATTACTACTACTTCTTCTTCTTGTCATTGCTCTTCTTCTTCTTCTTCTTCTTCTTCTTCTTGTTCTTTTTTCCCATCTTCTTCTTCTTCTTCTACTTCTTCTTTGCCATCTTTTCTTTTTCTACTTCTTCTTCCTCTTCTTCATCTACTAGTTTTTATTCTTTCTTCTTCTTCTTCTTCTTCTTCTTCTTCTCCTTCATCTTCTTCTTCTTCTTCCTTTATTTCTCCTAACCCTTCTCCTTCTTCTTCTTCCTCTTCGTCTTCTTCTTCTACTCCTCCACCTCCTTTCTATTGTTCATCATCATCTTCTTCTAATTCTTCTTCTTCTTCCTCCTCTTCTGCTTCTTTTTCCACTTATTTTTCACAATATTATTCCTATTTTTCGTCATCTTCTTCTTCTTCTTCTTCGATTTGTTCCCCATTTCTTCTGCTTCTTCTTCTACTTCTTCTTCTTCATCATCTTCTTCCTCCTCTCCTTTGTCCTCTTCTTCTTCTTCTTCTTTTTCTTCTTCTTCTCCTTTTTCTTCTTCGTCTTCTTCTTCCTCTACTTCTTCTTCTTCTTCTTCGTCTTCATCTTCTCATACTTTTTCTTCTCCTTCTTCATCTTCTTCTTCTTTTTCTTCTTCTTCTTCTTCTTCATCTTCTTCTTCTTCTTTGTCTTCATCTTCTACTCTTTTTCCTTCATCATCTTCTACGACTTGTTCCCCTTGACCGTCCTCTTCTTCTTTTTCTTCAACTACTTATTCTTATTCTCATTATTTTTCTTCAACTTCTTCTTCCTCTTCCTCATCTTGTTCCTCTTCATCTTCTTCTTCTTCTTCTTCTTCTTCTTCTTCTTGGTCTTCTTCTTTCACTTCTCCTTCTTCTTCTTCTTCTTTTTCTTCTTTTGCTTCTTCCTCATCTTCTTCTCCTTCATCTTCTTTTTCTTCTTCCTTTATCTCTCCTAACTCTTCTCCTTCTTCTTCTTCTTCTTCTCCATCTTCTTCTCCTTGTTCTTCTTCTTCTTCGTCTTTTTATTAATCTTCTCGCTCTTTCTTCTTCTTCTTCTTCTTCCTCCTCCTCTTCAACTTGTTCTTTTTTTCTTCTTCATCTTCTTCTTCTTCGTCTTTTTCTTCGTCATCTTCTTCCTCTTCTCCTTCTTCTTCTTCTTCTTCTTCTCCTTCTTCTTCTTCTTTTATTTCTTCTTCTCCTTTTTCTACTTCTTCTACTTCTTCTCTTTTGTCTTCTTCTTTTTAATCCCCTTCTTCTTGTTCTTCTTGTTCTTCTTTTTTTCTTCTTCTCCTTCTTCTTCTTCTACTACTTCTTCTTCTTTTCCTCCATTATTATCTTTTTCATGTTTTTCCTCATCTTCTTCTTCTCCTTCTCCTTGTTCTCATTGTTCTCCTTCTTCTTCTTCTTCTTCTTCTGCATTTTCTTCTTCCTTTAATTGTTCTTCTTCAACATCTTCTTCTTCATCATCATCATCTTCTTTTTCTTCTTCTTCTTCTTCAACATCTTCTTCAGCTTCTTCTTCTTCTTCTTCTTGTTCATCTACTTTTTCTTCTTATTATTCTTCTCCTTCTTCTTCTACTACTTCTACTTCCTCTACTTCTTCTTCTTCTTCTTCTTCTTCTTCTTTTTCTCCATCTTCTTCTACTTCTACTTCTTCTACTTCTTCTTCTTCTCTTTCTTCTTATTCTTTTTCTTTTTCTTTTTCTTCTTCTTCTTCATCTCTTTCACCATCTTCTCCTTCTTCTTCTTCTTCTTCCTCTTCTTTTCTTCTTCTTCCTCTTCTTCTTCTTCTACTTATTCTCATTCTTCCTCTTCATCTTCTTGTTCTTCCTCTCCTTCTTCTCCTCCTCCATCTTCTTCTTCTTCGACTGCTACTTCGTCTTCTTCTTCTTATTCATCTTCATCTTTTTCTTCATAATCACCATCATCTTCTTCTTCTTCTTCTTCTGCTTCTTCTTCTTCTTCATTAGCTTCTTCTTCTTCTTCATCTTCTGCTGCTCCTTCTTCTTCTTCTTCTTCATTAGCTTCTTCTTCTTCTTCTTCTTCTTCTTTTTCTTCTTCTTATTCTTCTTCAACTTCTTCTTCTTCTCTTCCTTCTCCTTCTTCTTCTTCTTCTAATTCGTCTCCTACTTCTTCTTAATCATTTTCTTTTTCTTCTTCTACTTCTTCTTCTACTACTACTAATACGACTACTACTTTTCTACTTCTACTACTCCTTCTTCTTCATCTTCTTTTTCATCATTATCATCTTCTTCTTCTTCTTCTTTTCCTCCACCTTCTCCTAATTCTTCTTCTTCTTCTTCAACTTCTTCTTCTCCTACTCCTCCTCCTCCATCTTCTTCATCTTCTTCTTCTTCTTCCTCTTCTTCTTCTTCTTCTTCTTCTTCTCCTTCTACTTCTTCTCCCTCTCATTTTTCTACTATGCCTTCTTCTTCTTCTCCTCACCTTTTTGTTCTTCTCTAACTTCATCTTTTTCTTCTTCATTTTTATTTTGCTTCTAATTCTTTTTCTTTATCTTCTACTTCTTCTTCTTCTTCATCTTCTACTCTGTCTCTTTCTTCTTCTTATTCTTCTTCCTCTTCTTCTTCTTCCTCTTTGTCTCCCTCCCCTTCTTAATCTTCCCCATCTTCATCATCTTCTTCTTCTTCTTCTTCTTCTTCTTCTTCTTCTACTTCTTCTTCTTCTTCTTCTCCTTTTTATTCTCCTTTAGTCTCTTTCTTCTTCTTCTTCTTCTACTACTACTACTTCTTCTTCCTCCTCTTCTTCTCCTTCTTCTTTTTCTTCATCTTCTTTTTCTTTTTCTTCTACTACTACTACTATTACTACTACTACTTCTTCTTCTTCTTGTCCTTGCTCTTCTTCTTTTTCTTCTTCTTCTTCTTCTTGTTCATTTTTCCCATCTTCTTCTTCTTCTTCTACTTCTCCTTTGTCATCTTTTTCTTCTTCTACTTCTTCATCCTCTTCTTCATCTACTAGTTTTTATTCTTTTTTTCTTCTTCTTCTTCTTCTTCATCTTCTTCTTCTCCTTCATCTTCTTCTTCTTCCTTTATTTTTTCGAATCCTTCTCCTTCTTTTTCTTCTTCTTCTCCATCTTCTTCTCCTTCTTCTTCTTCTTCTTCTTCTTTTTCTTAATCTTCTTTCTCTTTCTTCTTCTTCTTCTTCTTCTTCTTCTTCTTCCTCTTCAGCTTCTTCTTTTTTTCTTCTTCATCTTCTTCTTCTTCTTCTTCTTCATCTTCTTCTTCTTCTTATTCTTCTTCTTCTTCTTATTCTTCTTCTTCTTCTTTTTCTACCTCTTC
>JAIUJO010000348.1:45000-145000 GCA_023846275.1 Vanilla planifolia
TTTTCTTCTTCTTCTGCTTCAACTTCTTCTTCTTCCACTTCTTCTCCTTCTTCTTCATCTCCTTCTTCTTCATCTTCTTCTTCTTCTTCTACTACTTCTTCTTCTTGTTGTTTTCCTCTTCTTCTTATTCTTCTCTTTCTTCTTCTTCTTCTTCTTCTTCCTCCTCCTCCTCTTCTTCTTGTTCTTCTGCCTCTCCTCTTCTTCCTTTTCATCTTCTTCCGCTTCTACATCAACTTCGTCTTCTTCTTCTTCTTCTTCTTTCTCTTCTACTTCTTTTTCTTTCGCATCATCTTCTTCTTCTTCTTCCTCATCTTCCTCATCTTCCTTTTCTTCTTCTTCTTCTTACTCTTTCTTATTCCTCCAGTTCTCCTTCTCCATCTTATTCCACTTTATATTCTTCTTCTTCTTCTTCTTCTTTATCTTTTTTTGCTCCTTCCTCTTTTTTCTCTTCTTCTTCTTTTTCTTCATCTTCTTCTTCGTCCTCATCATCTTCTTTTTCTTTTTCCTCTTCTTCTTCCCTTCCTTCTTCTTTTTCTTCTTCTTCTTCTTCTTCTTCCTCTTCCTCTTCTTCTTCTTCTTCTTCATCTTCTTCTTCTTCTTCATCTTCTTCTCCTTCTTCTTCATCTTGCCCTTCTCCTTCTTCTTCTTCTTTTTCTTCTACTTCTTCTTCATCTTCCTCTTATTGTTCTTCTCCCTCATCTTCATCTTCTCCTTCCTCTTCTTTATCTTCTTCTTCTTCTTATCCTTCCTCTTCTTCTTCTACTTCTTGTCCTTCTTCCTGTTCTTTTTCTTCTTCTACTTCTTTCTATTCTTCGCCTTCTTCTCCTTCAAAATTTTCTTTTACTTCTTCTTCTTCCTCATCTTCTTCTTCTTCCTCATCTTCTTCCTCATTTTCCTTTTCTTCTACTTCTTTTTGTTCTTCTTCCTCTACTTCTTCTTCTTTCTCTTCCTCTTCTTCTTCTTCTTATTCCCTTCTTCTTCCTCCGCTTCTTCTCCATTTTGTTTGTATTCTTCTTCTTCTTCTTCGTCTTCCTCTTCTTCTTCATCTCCTTCTTTCACATCTTCTTCAACCTTTACTTCCTCTTCTTCGTCATCTTCCTATGGTTTTCTTCTTCTTCTCCTACATCTTCTTCCACTTTTTGTTCTACTTGTACTACTTCCTCTTCATCTTTCTCTTCATTTCTTGATTTTCTTCTTCATCTTTTAATTGTTCCTCTTCTTCTTCTTCTTCTTTCACTTCTTCTTCTTCTTCTTTTTCTTCTTCGTCTTCTTCTTCGTCTTCTTCATATTCTTCTTCTTCTTCATCTTCTTCTTCTTCATCATCTTCTTCTTCTTCCTCTTCTTCTTTTTCCTCTTCCTCTTCTACTTCTTCTTCTTCTTCTTCTTCTTCCTCTTCTTCATCTTCTTCCTCCTCTTCTTTGGCTTCTTATTCTTCTTCTTCCTCTTCCTCTTCACCTTCTTTCGCATCTTCTTCATCCTCTTCTATCTCTTTTTCAGCATCTTCCTTTAGTTCTTCTTTTTTTCTTTCTTTACTCCTTCTTCTTGCACTTCTTATTCTTCTTCCTCTTCTTCCTCTTTCTCTACTTCTTATTCTTCTTCTTCTTCTTTGTCGTCATCTTCTTGTTCTACTTTTCCTCTTCTTCTTCTTCCTCTGTTTGCTCCTCCTCTTCTTCTTCTTCTTCATCCTCTTCTTTTTCATCTCCTTCTTCTTCTTCTTCAAATTGTTGTTGTTCTTCTTCTTATTCCTCTTCTTTTTCTTCTCCTCCTATTTATTCTCTTTTTCTTTCTTCTTCTTCTTCTTCTTCCTCATCTTCTTTTTATTATTATTCTTTTTCTTTGTCCTCTTCTTGTTCATATTCTTCTTATGCTTCTTGCACTTCTTCTTCTTCCTCTTCTTTATTTTCTTCTTGTTCCTATTTTTCATCTTCTTCCTCTTCTTCCCCCACTTCTTCTTCTTCTTCTTCCTCCTCTTCTTCTACTTCTTCCACATCTTCTTCTACTTCTTCTTCCACTTCTTCATCATCTTCCACTTGTTGTTGTTCTTCTTCTGCCTCCTCTTTGCCTTCTTCTTGTTCTTCTTCCTCATCATCTTCTTCTTCTTCTACCTCATCTTCTTCTTCCTCTTCTTTTTCTTCTTCTTCATCTTCTTCATTTTTCTCTTCTTCTTCTTCTTCTACTTCTACATCTTGTTCTTCTTTTTGCTCTTCTTCTTCTTAATTTCTTTCTTCTTCTTCTTCTTCTTCATCATCTTCTTCTTCTTCGTTTTCTTCTTCCTCATCTTCTCCATCTTCTTCAAATTCTTCTTCTCCCTCTTCTTCTTCTTCTTCTTCTTCTTCCTCTTCTTCTTCTTCTACTTTTTCTTCCTCTCCTTCTTCTTCTTCATCTTCCACTTCTTCTTCTTGTTCTTCCTTTTAATATTCCTCTCCATCTTCTTTCTCTTCTTCTTGTTTCACTTCTTCTTCCTCTTCTTCTTCTCCGTCTTCCTCTACTACTTCTTCTTCTTCTTCTTCATCATTTCAACTTCTTCTACTTCTACTTCTTCCTTCTCTTGTTCTTCATTTCCCTCTTCTTCTTCTTCTAATTGTTGTTCTTCTACATCTTTTTCTCTTTCTTTTTCTTCTTCTTCTTCTTCTTCTTCTTCTCCTTCTTCTTCTCACTCCTCTTCCTCTTCTTCTTCTTCCTCTTCTTGTTGTTCCTCTTCTTCTCTTTCCTCCTCTTCCTTTTCTTCTACTTCTTCCTCTTCTTCTACTTCAACTTCTCCTTTTTCTTCTTCTTCCTCTTCTTCTACTTCTTCCTCATCTTCTTTTCCTCTTTCCTCTCTTTTTCCTCATCTTCTTTTTCTTCTTCTACTTCTTCTTCTTCTTTTTCTTCTCCTTCATTTTATTACTCCTCTTCTTCTTCTTCTTCTCACTCTTCTTCTTTTTATTCTTCTTCTTCATCTTCTTCATCTAATTTTTCATCTTCTTCATCAAATTTTTCATCTTCTTCCTGTTCTTCTTATTCTTCGTCTTCTCCTTCTTCTTCTTCTCCTTCATCATTTTCTTCTTCTTCTTTCCATTTCTTCTTGTTAACCTTCTTCTTTTTTTTCTTCTTCTTCTCCTCCTCCTCCTCCTCCTTCTTCGTCCTCTTCTTCGTCTTCTTTTCCTTCATCTTCTTCTTCTCCCTCTTGATCTTCTAGTTCTTTTTCTTTTTCTTCTTCTTCTTCTTCTTCTTATTCTTTTTTTTCACCATCATCATCGTCTTTTCTTATTCTTCTCCTTCTGCTTCCTCTTCTACTGCTTCATTTTCTGCTTCTACTTCTTCTTCTTGTTCTTCTCGTTCTCCTTCTTCTTCTTCTTCTTCTCTACTTCTTCTTCTTGTTCTTTATCTTCTCTTCTTCTTCTTCTTCTTCTTTTTCGTTTTCCTCATCTCCTTCTTTCTCCTCTACTTCGACTTCCACTTCTTCTTCTTCATTTTCTTCTTCTTCTCCTTCTATTCTTCTTCTTCTTATTCATATCCTACTTCTTATTCTTCTTCTTCCCCTTCGCCTCCTCTTCTGCTTCTTCTTCTTCTTCTTCTTCTTCTTCTTTTTCTTCTTCTTCTTCTCGTTGTTCTCCTTCTTCTTTTTCTTCTTCTTCTTCTTCTTCTTCTTCTTCTTCTTGCTCTCCTTCTCCTCGTTCTGCTACTTCTTCTTCTTCTTTGACTTCTTCTTCTTCCTTTTCTTCTTCTTCCTGTTCTTCCTCTTCTTCTTCTATTCTTCTTCTTCTTCTTCTTCTTCTTCCTCTTCTTCTTCCTCTTCTTCTTCATCTTCTTCTTCTTCCTCAAAATCTTCTTGTTCTTCTTCATCCTCTTCTTCCTCTTCCTCCTCATCTTCCTCTTCTTCTTTTTCTTCTTTTTCTACTACTTTTTCTTCCTCTTCTTCCTCTTCTTCTTCTTTATCATCTTCTTCTTCTTCTTCTTCTTCTTCTTCTTCCCTTTCTTCTTCTTCTTCTTCTTCTTCTTCTTCTTCTTCTTCTTTTTCTTCTTTTACTTCTTCTTCTTCTTCATTGTCTTCAACATCATCAACTTCTTTTTCTTCTTCTTTTTTATCTTCTTCAGCATCATCGTCATCTTCTTTCTTCTTCTTCTTCTTCTTATTATTATTATTATTATTATATTATTATTATTATTATTATTTTTATTATTATTATTATTCTCCTTCTTTTTCTTCTTCTACTTCTTCCTCTTCTTGTTCTTCGTCTTCTTCCTCTTCTTCTTATACTACTACTACTACTATATCCTCTTCTTCTTTTATACTTCTTCTTCTTCCTCTACTTCTTTCGTAATCTGTAATCCCTTATCCTTAATGTTTAATCCCTAATACTTAATCCCAAATCTTTATGACCTAATCCCTTAATCCCTAATCTCTAATCTCTAATATTTTATCTATTATCCTTAAAATTTAATCCCTAATGTCTAACCCCAGTTCTTCAAACCTTAATCATTAATCCCAAATCAATTATCCTTAATTCCTAATGCTTCTTCTTCTTCTTTTTCTTCTTTTTGTTCTTCATCTTCTTCTACTTCTTCTACCTCTTCTTCTTATTCTTCCTCTTCTTCTCCATCTTTTTCTTCTTTTTCTTCTTCTTTTTCTTCTTGTACTACTTCTTCTTCTTCTTGTTCCACCTTTCATTCCTCTTCTTCCTCTTCTTCTACTTCCTCTTCTTCTTATTCCTCCTCTTCATCTTCTTCCTCTTCTTTTACTTCTTCCTGTTCTTCTTCTTCCTCTTCCTCTTCTTCTTCTTCTCCTTCTCCTTCTTCATCATCTTCTTCTTCTTCTTCTTCTTCTTCTTTTTCTTCTTTTACTTTCTCTTTTTTCACTTGTTCTTTTTCTTCTTCTTCTCGTTTTTCGTCATCTTTCGCATCAACTTCTTACTCTCTTCTTCTCCTTCTTCCTCTTGTTCTTCTTCCTCTTCTTCAACTTCTTCTTCCTTCTCCACCTCTTCTTCTTCTTCCTATTCACCTTCTACTACTTCATCTTTTTCTTCTTCTTCATCTTCTTCTTTTTCTTCTTCTTCTTCCTTTTCTTCTTCTTCTTTTACTTCTTCTTCTTGTTCATCTTCTACTTCTTCTAATTATTCTTGTTCCTCTTTGTTTTCTTCTTTTTGTTCTTCTTCTTCTTCTTCTTTGACTTCTTCTTCTTCTTCTTCCTCCTCTTGTTTCTCTTCTTCCTCTTCTTCTTCTTCCTTCTCTTTGTTTTCTTCTTCTTTGCCTTCTTCTACTTCCTCTACTTCTTCTTTTTCTTCTTCTTCCTCTTTATCTTGTGCTTCTTTTTCTACTCCTTCTTCCTCTTCTTCTTGCTTTTCTTCCTCTTCTTCTTCTCCCTCTTATTCTTCCTCTTCTTCCACTTCTTCTTCTTCTACTTCTTCTTCTTCTACTTCTTCTTCCTCTTCTTCTTCCTATTATTCTTTTGCTTCTTCTTCTTCCCCTTCTTCTTCTTCCTCTTCTTCTTCTTTTTCTTCTTTATTTTTTTCTTCCCTTTCTCCTTCAACGACTTCATCTTCTTCTTCTTCTTCTTCTTCCTTTTCTTCTTCTTTTACTTCTTCTTATTTGTCATCTACTTCTTCTTGTCATTCTTGTTCCTCTTCATTTTGTTCTTTTTATTCTTCTTCTTCTTCTTTCTCCTTTTTTTCCTGTTCTTCCTCTTCTTCTCCTTCCTTCTCTGTGTTTTCTTCTTCTTTGCCTTCTTCTCCTTCCTCTACTTCTTCTTTTTCTTCTTCTTCCTCTTTATCTTGTTCTTTTTTTCTTCTCCTTCTTCCTCTTCTTCTTGCTCTTCTACTTCTCCATCTTTTTCTTCCTCTTCTTATACTTCTTTTTCATCTTCTTCTTCTTTTTCTTCTTCTTCTTCTTCCTCTTCTTCTTCCTCTTATTCTTTTGTTTCTTCTTCTTCCCCTTCATCTTCTTCCTCATATTCTTGTTTTTCTTCTTCTTCTTCTTCCATTTCATCATCATCATCATCATCTTCCTCTTCTTCTTCTTCTTCTTGCCCATCTTCAACTTCTTCTTCTGATTCTACTTCTTCTTCATCTTCTTCTTCTTCTTCTTCTTCTTCTTCTTCTCCTTCCTCTTCTTCTTCTTCTTCTTCTTCTTCTTTTTCTTCTACTTCCTCCCCTTCTTGTTCTCATTCTTCTTCTTTTTCCACTTCTTCTTCTTCTCATTCTTCATCTTCTTCTTGTTCTTCTTTTTCTTCTTCCTCCTCTTTTTCTTCTTCTTTTTCTTCTTCTTATTTCTATTCTTCTTCTCCTTCTTCATATTCTTAGTCTTCTACTTTTTATTCTAGTTGTTTTTCCTCTTCTTTTTCTTCTTTTTCTTCATCTTCTTATTCTTTTTCTACTTCTTCTTCTTCTTGCTCCTCCTCCTCCTTCATTTCCTCTTCATCTTCTTCGTCTACTTTTTCTACTTCTTCTTTTTCTTGCCTTACCACTTCTTCTTTTCATCATCATCATCTTCTTCTACTTCTCCTTCTTCTTCTGCTTCATGTTCCACTTCTTCAACTCTTTCTTCTCCCACTTCTTCCTCTTCTTCCACTTCATCATTATCTTCTTCCTCTTCTTCTTCTTCTTCTTCTTTCCCTTCTTCTTCCTCATCTTTTTCTTCTTGTTCTTCTTCCTCTTCTTCTTAATCTTCATCATCTTCTTGTTCTTCTTCTTTTTAATCTTCTTCTTCTTCTTTTTCTTCTTCTTCTTTGTGTTCTTCTCCTTCTTCTTCTTCTTCTTCTTCCTCTTAATCTTCATCACCTTCTTCTTCTTCTTCTTCTTCTTCTTCGCCTTCTTCTACTTCTTCTTCTCCATCCTCTTGTTCTTCTACTTCTTCGTCTTCTTCTTCTTCTTCTTCTCCAACTTCATCTTCTACTTCTCCTTCTTCCCCATCTTTGTCTTCTTCTTCTTCCTCTACTACTACTACTACTTCTTCTTCTTCTCTTATACTTCTGCTATTACCACTACAACTAGTTCTTCTTGTTGTCCTTCATCTTCTTCTTAATCTTCTTCTTCTTCTTCTTCTTCTTTCACTTCTACTTCTTCTTCTTCTTATTGCTCCTCTTCTTCTTCTACTTCTTCTACTACTTCTACTACTTCCTGTTCTTCTTCTTCTCCTACATCTTCCTCTTCTTCTTGCACTTCTTTCTCTTATTCCTCTTCTTCTTCCTCTTATTCGTCCTTTTCTTCCTCTTCTCTTTCTTCTAATTCTTCTTCTTCTTCTTTTTCTTCTTCCTCTTCTTCTTTTTCCTCTTCTTCTTTCTCATCCTCTTCTTCTTCTTCCTTATCATCATCTTCTTCTCCTTTCTCTTCTTCCTCATCCTCCCCCTCATCTTCTTCTTTTTGTTCTTCCTCTTCTTCTTCTTCTTCTTCTTACTTTTTCTCCTTCTTCTTCTTCTTCTACTACTACTTCTTTTTGTTTTCTTGTTCTTGTTCTTCTTCTTCGTCTTCTTCATCTACTTCTTCTTCCTCTTCTTGTCCTTCTTCTTCATCTTGTTCTTCTTCTTCGTATACTTCATCTTCTTCGTCTTCTTCTTCTTCTTCTTCTTCTTCTTCTTCTTCTTCTTCTTCTACTTCTTCTTCTCATTCTTCTTCTCCTTCTTCTTTTTTAACTTCTTCTATATCTTATTTTTCTAGTTCTTCTTTTTCCTCCTCTTGTTCCTCTTCATCCTCTTCTTCAACCTCCTCCTCTTCTTCTTCTTCTTCTTCTTCTTCTTCTTCCTCTTCTTCTTCTTGCTCTTCTTCTTCTTCAGCTTCTGCTTCTTCTCCTTCTTCTCCTACCTTCTCCTCTTTTTCTTCCTTTTCTTCCTCTTCTCCTTCATCTTGTTCTCGCTCTTCCTCTTCTTCTTTTTCTTCTTCCTCTTCTTCTTCCTATTCGGCTTTTTCCAACTCATCTTGTTCTTCCACTTTTTCTTCTTCTTCTTCATCTTCTTCTTCTTCCTCTCATTCTTCTTGATCCCCTCCCTTTTCATCTTCTTATACCTCTTGTTGTTCCTCTTATTTGTCCTCTTCTACTTCATGTTTTTCTTCTTCATCTTCTTGATCATCTTCCTTCTTCCATCATCCTTCGTCCTTCTTCCTTCTTAATTCTCTCTTCTTCCTTTTTCCTTCTTCATTCTTCCTTTTCCTTCTTCCTACCTACTTCTTTCTTACTTCTTCAATTTTCTTTCTTCCTTCTTTTTTACTCTTTCTTCATTCAAACTTCTTCTTCTTTCTTCTTCTTCTTCTTTTTTTTCTTCCTTCTTATCATCATCTTCTTCTTCTTCTTCCACTTCCTCTTCATCTTCTTCTTCTTCTTCCACTTCTTCTCCTTCTACCTTTTCTTCTTCTTCATATTTTTCTTCTTCTTTTTCTTCTTCTTTGTCTTCTTCATCATCTCCCTCTTCTCTTCTTCCTCTTCTTCGTCTTCCTCTTCCCATTGTCCAAATTCTTCTTCTTCTTCTTATTCTTATTCTTCTTCTTCTTGGTCTTCTTCTTTCGTCTTTCTTCTTTCTTCTTTTTTCTTTCTTCTTTCTTTTTTCTTCTTCCTTCTCGCTTCTTCCTTCTTCCTTCTTCCTTCATCCTTCCTTCATACTTCTTCCTTCTTACTTCTTGCTTCTTCCATAATCCTTCATCCTTCTTACTTCTTCCCTCTTCCTTCTTCCTTTTTCTTTCTTCTTTCCTTTTTCTTATTTTGTATTTTTCTTTTTCCTTCTTTTTTCTTTCCTCTTATTTCTTTACTTTCTTCCTTTTCCTTCTCCTTTCTTCTTCTTTTTCTTCTTCTTCTTCTTCTTCTTCTTTTTCTTCTTCTTTTTCTTCTTCTCCTTCTTCTTCCTCTCCTTCATATTCCTCTTTCCCTAATCCTGCACTTCCTATTCCTCTTTCCCTAATCTTTAATCCCTAATCTTTAAACCTTAATCCTTTACCCCTAATCCTTAATCCCTAAACCTTAACCCTAATCACTATCCCTATTCCCTAATCCTTAAATCCTAACATTGATTGCTAATCCCTAGTCCCTAAACCATATCCCTAATCTTTAATCTTTGATCTTAATTCTTTAATCTTTAATCTTTAATCTTTAATCTTTAATCTTTTATCCATAATCTTGAATCCCTCCATATTTAATGCCTAATCCCCAAAACCTAATTCCTAATCCCTAAGCCCTCACCCACTAATCCATAATCTATCTTCTTCAGCTTCATATTCTTCTTCTTCTTCTTCTTCTTCTGCAACTGCTTCTTATTCTTCCCTTTCTTGCTCTTCTTACTCTTCTTCTTTGTCACCCTCTTCTTCTTCTTCCTCATCTTCTTCTTCTTCTTCTTCGTTTTCATCTTCTTCATCGTCAACTTCTTCTTCCTATTCTTCTTCTTCTTCGCCTTTCTCTTCGTCTTCTTCTACCTCTTCCTCTTCCTCTTCCTTTTCCTCCTCTTTTCCTTCTTCTTCTTATTCTTCTTCATCTTCTTCATCTTCTTCCTTCTTCCATCTTCCATCCTCCTAATTCTTCCTTCTTCCTTCTTCCATCTTCTTCATTCTTCCTTCTTATTTCTTTCTTCTTCCATCTTCTTTCTTCCTTTTTCTTTCCTCTTTATTCTTTCTTATACTTTCTTTCTCCTTCTTCTTCTTCTTCTTCTTCTTCTTCTTCCTCTTCCTCCTCCTCTTCTTCTTCTTCTTGTTCGTCTTCTTTTGCTTCTTCCACTTCTTCTTCTTCTTCTTCTCCTTCTTCTTCTTCTTCCTTTTCTTCTTCTTCCTGTTCGTCTTTTTCTTCTTCTTCTTCTCTTTTTCTTCTTCATCTTCTTGTTCTTCTTTAGCTTCATCATCATCATCATCATCATCTTAATATTCTTGTTCTTGTTCTTCTTCTTCTTCTTCTTCTACTTCTTCTTCCTCTTCTTCTTCTTCTACTTCTTCTTCCTCCTCTTCTAATTCTTCTTCTTCTTGTTCTTCTGCTTCTTCTCCTCCTACTTCTTCTTCTTCTTTTTCCACTTCTTCTTCTTCTTCACTTCTTGCCTTTTCTCTTCTTGTTCTTGTTCTTCTTCTTCATCTTCTTCTACTTCTTGTTCTTCTTCTTCTACTTCTTTTTTTTTCTACTTCTACTTGTTCTTCTTCCTTCTTCTCTTCCTTTTCTCCTTGTTCTTCTTCTTCTTCTTCTTCGACTTCTTCTTTTAATTCTTCTTCTTCTTCCTCTTCTTCTTCGACTTCTTCTTTTAATTGTTCTTCTTCTTCTTCTTTTTCTTCTACTACTTCTTCATCTTTTACTTCTTATTCTTTTTCTTCATCTTTTTCTTCTTCTCCATCTTCTTCTACTTCTTTTTCTTCTTCTTCCTCTTTTTTCTCCTATTCTTCTTTCTCTTCTTCTACTTATTCTTCTCCTTCTCCCTCTATTTCTCCTTCTCCTTCTCTTTCTCTTACTCCTCCATCTTTTCTTCCTCCTTTTCCTTCTTCTCCTCCTCCTTCTCCTTCCTCTTCTTCTTCTTCTTCTTCTTCTTCTTCTTGTTTCTTCTTTCTTCTTTCTTCCTTTTTATTTCTTCTTTCTTATTTCTTCTTCCTTCTTCCTTCATTCTTCTGTCTTCCTTCCTCCTTGTTCCTTATTTTTTATTCCTTCTTACTTCTTGCTTCTTCCTTTTTTCCTTCTTCTTTCTTCTTTCTTCTTTCTTTTTTCTTGTTTCTTCTTTCTTCTTTCTTCTTCTTTCTTCTTCTTTGTTCATCTTTCTTCTTCTTCCTTCTCGTTTCTTCTTCTTTCTTTCTTCTTCTTGCTTTCTTCTTCTCCTCCTATTTCTTTTCTTCTTCTCCTTCCTCTTCTTTATCCCTAATTCCTAATCCAATGCTCTGTAATACCTAATCTATAATCAATAATCTCTCACTCCCTAATCATAAATCCCTAATCCCTAATCTTTAATATCGAATCGCTAAACCTTAATTTTTAATTACTAATCCCCAATCGTTATTCTTTATTCCATTTGTAATCTTTAATCACTGATCCTTAAACCCTAAACCCTAGTGCCAAATCCCTAATAGCTTTTCTTTAATACCTTATCCTTAATCTTTAACTCTTAATCCCTAATTCCAAATCCTTAATTGCTAATTCCTTATCCTTATTCCCTTGTCTTGAATTCCAAATCCTAGATCTCTAATATCGAATCCCTAATTCATAATCTTTCATACCTAATGCTTAACCCCTAAACCCTAATCTTTGATACTTAATCCTTAATCTCTTAATCCCTAATCCCTAATCCCAAAACTAATCCTTAATCCTTAATTCCTAATTCCTAATCCCTATTCCCAAATCTATATTCCTTAATTCCTAATCCCTAAATGTTAACCATAACTGCTAGTTCCTAATCCCTAAACCCTATTCCTAATCTCCAATCCCTAATCTTTAATCCTTAATCTTTAATCCATAATCACAAATCCCTCCCTCCGTAATGCCTAAGCCCCAATCCCTACAACCAAAAATGAAATCCCGAAGCCTTAACCGACAAATCCATAATCTGTCTTCTTCTCCTTCTTCTTCTACTTCTACTTCTTCTTCTCCATCTTCTTCTTCTTCTTTTTATTCTTCTATTTATTCTAATTCTTCTCCTTCTTGGTTTTTTACCCTTTTTCTTCATCCACTTTTCTTATTCTTCTTCTTTCTCATCATCTTCTTCTTTTCCTTCTTTTTCTTCTTCTACATCTTCTTCTTCTTTTCTTCTTCAACTTCTTTGTATTCTTCTTCTTTTTCTTCTTCCTCCTCTTCGTCTTCGCCTTCTTTCTCTGTTTCCACTTCTTCTTCTTATTATTGTTATTATTATTTGTTCTCTTCTTCTTCTTCTTCTTCTTCTTCATCCTGTTCTTCTTCCACTTCAACATCTTCTTCTTATTATTATTATTCCCCTTCTTTTTCTTCTTCTTCCTCTTCTTCTACTTCTACTTCTTCTACTTCTTCTTCCTCTTCTACTTCTTCTTCTTCTTCTTTTTCTTATTCTTCTTCTTCGCCTGTTCCTTTACTTCTTCATCTTCTTCTTCTTCTTCTTTACCTTCTTCTTCTTCCCCTTCCTCTTCTTCTTCTTGTTTTATTTCCTCTTCCTCTTCTTCTGCTTCTTCATTGCCTTCTTCTTCTTCTTTTGCCTGTCTTCTTCTTCTTCTTCTTCTTCTTCTTCTTTCTCTTCTTCTTTCACTTCTTCTTCTTCTTCTTCTTCTTCTTCTTCTTCTCCTTCTTGATCTTCTTATCTCTCTTCTTCCTCTTCTTCTTCTTCTTTGTTTTCTTTTTCTTCTTCCTATTTTTCTTCTTCTACTTCTTCTTCTTCCTCTTCTTCTTCTTCTACCCCTTTTTCTTCATCTTCTTCTACTTCTTCCTCTTCTCTTCCTCTTCCAGTTCTTCATTATCATTGCCTTCTTCTTCTTCTTCCTCTACATCTTCTTCCTTCTTCTTTCTTCCATCTTCCTTCCTTCTTCTTCCTTCTTATTTCTTCCTTCTTCCTTTAATTTCTTCCTTCTTCCATCTTCTTTCTTCCTTCTTCCATCTTCTTTCTTCCTTCTTCTTTTGGCTTTCTTCTTTCTTATTTCTTTTTCTTTCCTCATCTTTTTCTTTTTCTTCTTCTTCTTCCCCTTTTCTTCTTCTTCTTCTTCTTCTTCTTCCACTACTAATTCTTCTTCTTCCCCTTCTTCTTCTTCCTTCTCCCTCTTATTCTTCTTCTTCTTCTTCTTCTTCTTTTTCTTCTTCTTTTTCTACTTCTTCTTCTTCTTCATCGTCTCCTTCTTCTTCTCTTCTTCTTTTTCTTCCTCTTCCAATTCTTCTTTGTCTTCTTCTTCGTCATAGTAATCATGATCTTCTTCTTCGTCTATTACTACTTCTTCTTTCTCTTCTTATTCTTCTTCTACCGTTTCTTCCTGTTGTTCTTTTTCTTCTTCTTCTTCACTTCTTTTTGTTCTTTCTCTTCTTATTCTTCTTCTTCTTCATCATCATCATCTTCTTCTTCTTCTTTATCTTTTACTTCTACGTATTCTTCTTCTTTTTTTTCTTCTTCTTCTACTTCTACATCTTCTTCGTCCTCCTCCTCTTAATCTTCTCCTTCTTCTTCTTCTTCTTTTCCTTCTTCTACTTTTTCTTCTGCTACTACTACTTCATCTTTGTCTTCTTCTTCTATTTCTTCTTCTTCTACTACTTATTCTTCTTATTTTTCTTCTTCTTCATCATCTTCTTTTACTTCTTATTCCTTTTCTTCTTCCTCTTCTTTCCTCTTCTTCTTTCTCTTCTTCTTTTGCTTCTTCTCCTTCTCCTTCTCTTTCTCCTTTCCTTCTCCTTGTCTTTTCCTTCTCGTTCTCCTTCTTAATCACCTTCTCCTACTCCTAGTTCTTGTTCTTTTCTTCCTCCTTTTCCTTCTACTTATTTCTTCTTTCTTCTTTTTTCTTTCTTCTTTGTAATTTCTTCATCCTTCTTCCTTCTTCCTTCCTCCATCTTCCTTCCTTCTTCCTTCTTCATTCTTCCTTCTTCCTTGTTCCTTCTTCCTTCTACCTTGTACCATCTTACTTCTTCCTTTTCTCTTCTCCCTTCTTCGTTCTTTTTTCTTTTTTCTTCTTTCTTCTTTCATCTTTCTTCTTCTTTGTTTTTCTTCCTTCTCCTTTCTTCTTCTTTCTTTCTTCTTCATTCTTTCTTCTTCTTTCTTTCTTCTTCTCCTCCTCCTTATTCTTCTTCTTCTCCTTGTTCTTCTTTATCCCTAAACTTTAACAGTTAATCCTCAATCTTAAATACCTAAACCATAGTCTCTAATCACTAATCCCTAACACTTAATCTTTAATCCATCAATAATCCTTAATCACTAATCTCTAGACCCTAACCCCTAATCTTTATTCTTTAATACTTAATAACTGATCTTTAATTCTTAAACCTTAAATCCGTATCTTTAATCCCTAATCCTTGATCTCTAATCCCTTATCTTTAATTCCTAATCCTAAATATATAATCACTAATCCTTAATTCAAATCCCTAATTCCTAACGCTTAATCCGTAATCCTTGATACTTAATCCATATTTCTTTAATCTCTAATTCTTAATCCCTAATCCTTAATCCTAAATCCTTAATTCTTAATCCTTTTTTACAAATTTTGATTCCTTAATTCCTAATCTTTAAACCCTAACACCAATCATTGATTCCTAATCCTTAAAACTTATCAAAAATCCCTATTTGTAATTCTTAATCCTTAATCTTTAATCCATAATCTTGAATCCCTCCATCCCAAATGCTCAATCCCTAATCCCTAATACCTAATTCCTAATCCCTTAGTCGTAGCCAACTAATCCGTAGTCTGTCTTCTTCTTCTTCTTTGTCTTCATTTACTACTACTTCTTCTCCTTCTTCTATATCTTCTTATTTTTTTCTTTCTTGCTCTTCTTACTCTTCTTCTTCATCCTCATCTATTTCTTCCTATTCCTCCTCCTCCTCTTCTTCATCTTCTACTTCTTCTTCCTCTCCTTATTCTTCTTCCATTTCTTCTTTTTCTTCTTTTTTTCTTCTTCTACTTCTTCTTCTCCTCCTCCTTCGACTTCTTCCTCTTCTTCTTCTTCTTCTTCTTCTACTTCTACTTCTTCTGCTTCTTCATCTTCTTGTTCTTCTTCTATATCTTCTTTTTCTTCTCTTCTTCTACTTCTTCATCTTCTTCTCCTTCTTCTTCTTCTTCATCCTCTTCTTCTTCTTCATCTTCTTCTTCTACTTCTTTTTCCTCGCCTTCTTCCTCTTCTTCTTCTTCTTCTTCTTCTACCACATCTTCTTCTTCCTCTTCCCCTTTTTCTTATTCTTCCCTTTCTTCCTCTTCATCTTTCTCTTCATTTTCTTCTTTTTTTCTGCTTCTTCTTCTTTAGGTTCATCTCGCTCTTCTTCTTCCCTTCTTCTTCTACTACTAATTTTTCTTCTTCCTCTTCCAATTCTTATCCTTCTTTTTCTTCATCATCATCATCATCATCTTCTTCTTCTTCTTCTACTACTTCTTTTTCTACTTCTTCCTTCTCTTTTTATTCACCTTCTTCTTCTTTTGCTTCTTATTTTTCTTCTACATCTTCTTCTTCTTTTTCTTCTTCTTCTTCTTCACTTCTTCTTTTTCTTTCTCTTCTTATTCTTCTTCTTCTTCTTCTTCTTCTGCTTCTCCTTGTTCTTCTTCTTCGCCTTCTCCTTCTTCTTCTTCTTCTTCTTCTTCTTCTACTACTACTACTACTTCTCCTTTTTCTTCTACTTCTTCTACTTCTACTTCTTTTTTAGCTTCTTTTTCTTCCTTTTTCTCCACCTCTTCTTCTCTTTCTCCTTCTTCTTCTTCTTCTTCAACTTCTTCTTCTTCTTGTACTTCTTTTTCTTCTTCTTTCTCTTCTTCTTCTACTTCTTCTTCTTCTCCTTCTACTTCTTCTTCTTCAACTTCTACTTCTTCTTCTTCCTCCTCTTCTTTCTCTTTGTCTTCTTCCACTTGTTCTTTATCCTCTTCTTCTTCTTCTCCATCTACTTTTGCGTCTTTATTTTCTCCTCCTTCTACTTCTCCGTCTCCATCTCCATTTCCTCCTTCTTGTTGTCTTCTTTCACTTTTTAATTTTTCTTGTCCTTCTCCTTCTTCTTCTTCTTTCTTCTTTCTCTTTCATCTTTTTTCTTTCATCTTTCTTATTTCTTCCTACTTCTTTCTTTCATCTTCCTTCCTTTTTCTTTCTTCTTTCTTTTTCTTCTTTCTTCTTTCTTCTTCTTTGCCCTTCTTTCTTCATCTTCAGTTTCCCTTCTTCTTCTTCTTCTTTTTTCTTCTTCTACCTCTTCATCTTCCTATTCTTCTTCTTCGTCTTCTTCTTCTACTACTTCTTATTGTTATTCATTACCTTCTTCCATCTTCCTTCTCCCTTCTTTCTTCTTCCTTCATTCTTCTTCTTTCTTCTTTTTCCATCTTCCTTCTTCCATCTGCTTTCTACCTTCTTCCTTCCACTTCCTTCTTTCTTCTTTCTTCTTCTTTTTACATTTCTACTTCTTCTTCCTCTTCTTATTTTTCTTCTTCTAGTTCCACTTCTTCTTTTTCTTTTTCTTGTTTTTCTTCCCCTTCTTCTTCTTCTTTTTCCTCTTCTTCTTCATGTTCTTCTTTTTCTTTTTGTTCCCCTTCTTCTTCTTCATCTTCTCCTCCTTCTCTTCTTCTTCTTCTTCTTCTTCTTCCTCTTCCTATTCTTCATTTTCTTCTTCTTCGTTTCTATCTTCTTCATCATCATCAAAATCATGTTCTTCTTTTTCCTCTACTACTTTCTTCTTCCTCTTATTCTTCTTCTTCTTGTTCTTCTTCTACTTCTTTTTCTTCTTCTTCTTTTATTTTTCTTCTTCTTAACTTCTTCTTGTTCTTCCTTTTCTTATTCTTCTTCTTCTTTTGTTTTTGCTTCTTCTTCTTCTTCTTCACCTTCTTCTTCATCAACATTCTTTTCTTCTTCTTCTAATTCTTCTTCTTCTTCTTCTTCGTCTTTCTTGTCTTTCTCCACTTCTTCTTCTCCTTCTTTTCCTTCTTCTTCTTCTTCTTCTTTTTCTCCAACTTCTTCATTTCCTCCTTTCTTCTTACTCCATTAATCTTTCTTTTTTTTCTCTTCTTTCTTCTTCCTTATCCTTTTCCTTCTTCTATCTTCTCCTTTCTTCCACTTTCTTTCTTAATGTTTCATTCCTCTTCTTTCATTCTTCTTCTTCTCCTCTTTCCTCTTCCACTTCTTCTTGTTTTTCCTCTTCTTCTTCCTCTTATGTTTCTTCTTCTTCCTCTTCTTCATCTTCATCTTCTTTATCTTCTTGTTCTTCCAAATCTGCTTGTCCCGCATCTTCCTCTTCATCATCTTCGTCTTCGTCTTCTTCAATTTCTTCTTCTACTACTTTTCCTCTTCATCTTCTTCGTCTTCTTCTTCTTCTTCTTCTTCTTCTTCTTTTTCTTCGACATCCTCTTCTTCTTCTTCTTCTTCTTTTTTGTCTTCTTCTTCTTCTTCTTCTTCTTCTTGCTCTGATTCCTCTACTTCTTCTTCTTCTTGTACTTCGTCTTCTTCATCTTCTCCATCTTCATCTACTTCTTCTTGTTCTTGTTCTTGTTCTTCTTCTTCTTCTTCTTCTTCTCTTCCTCCTCTTCTTTTGCTTCTTCCTCTTCTTCTTCGAATCTTCCTCTTCTTCTACTTCTTCCTTTTTTTCCTCCAATTTTACTTCTTCTACTTCATTTTTCTCTTCTTCTTCTTCTTCTTCATCAACTTCTTCTTCTTTTTCACCTTCTCCTTTTTCTTCTTCAACTTTTTCTTCTTCTTCTACAACTTTTTCTTCTTCTTCTTCTTCTTCTTCTGCTTCTTTTTATTCGTCTTCTTCTTCTTTTGTTTTTCTTCTTCTTATTCTTCTTCATTTCTTCTTCTTTTCTTCTTCTTCTTCTTCGCCTTCTTGTTCTTCGTCTTCTTCTTCTTCCTCTTCTTCCTGTTTTTCCTCTTCTTCTTTTTCTTCTTCTGCTTCTTTTTCCTCGTTTTCTTCTTCTTCTTCTTCTTTCTTCATCATATTGTTCTTCCTCTTCCTCTTCTTCCAATTTCTCTTCCTCTAATTCCTCTTCTTCTCCTTCCTCTTCTTCTTCTTCTTCTTTTTCTTTGTCTTCTTCTTCCTTTTTTGCTTCTTCTTCTTCCACTTCCTCTCCTTCTTCTTCATCTTCTTCTTCTTCTTCTTCCTCTTCTTCCTCATCTGTTTCTTCTTCCTCTTCTTCTTTTTCTTCCTCATTTGCTTCTTCTTCTTTTATCATTTCTTCTGCTTTTTCTTCCTCCTCTTCTATATTGTTGTTCTTCTTCTTCTTCCTCTTCTTTCTTTGCTTCTTCTTCTTCTTCTTCTACTTCTTATTCTTCCTCTTCTTCTTTTTATCTTCCTCTTCTTCTTTTTCTTCCCCCTCTCCTTCTGTTTTCTCTTCTTCTTCTTCTTCTATTTTTCTTCTTATTCTTCTTCTTTTTCTTTTGCTTCTTCTTTTTCTTCTTCTTCTTCTACTACTACTACTACTACTTCTTCTTCTTCTTCTTCTTTGCTTCTTGTTCTTCTTCTTATTCTTCTTCTTCTTCTTCTTCTTGTCCTCCTCCTCCTCCTCCTTCTTCTACTCTTCTTCATCTTCTTCTTCTTTTTCTTCTGCTTTTTCATCTTCTTTTCTTCTTCTACTTCTACTTCTTCTTCTTCTTTCTTATCTTTCTCCTCTTCTTCTTCTCCTTCTTTTTCTTCTTCTTTTCCTTCAAGGTCTTCTTCTTCTCCCTTTTTCTTCTTCTATCTTCTTTCTTCATTCTTTTTTCTTCCCTTCTTTCTTCTTCCTTCTCCTTCTTCCTTCTTCTTTCTCCTTTCTTCTTCTTTCTTTCTTCTTCTTTCTTTCTTCGTCTTCTCCTCTTTCTTCTTCTTTTTATCCTTAATCTCTAATCCCTAATTGTGCTCTCCATAACACTTAATCTATAATCCATAATGCCTTCCTCCTTAATCCCCAATCTCTGTTCCCTAATAGCCAATGCAAAATCTATAATTTGAAATCCCTAATTTTTAATTTTTAATAATTAATTGCCAATTCTTAATCTTTAATCCATCCCTAATGCTTAATCACTAATCCTTAAACTCTAATCTCTAATGCCTAAACTCTAATCCCTTGTCCTAAATTCCTAATCTTAAATCTCTAATCTTTAATCTCTAATTCGTAATCTCTAATCCCCAATGCTTAATTCCTAATCCCTAATCTCTGATTCTTAATTCTTAATCTCTTTATCACTAATGGCTAATCCCTAATCCCTATTTTAATATTTAATCCCTAATCTTTAACGCATAACCCTTAATCCCTAATGCCTCATTTCTAATCTATATTCCCAAATCACTATTCCTTAAACCCTAACCCTATCACTAATCCAGAATCCCTAATCTTTAATCTTTAATCCCTAATCCATAACACAAAATCCCTCCCTCCTTATTGCCTAATCCCTAATCGCTAAGCCTTTACCCACTAATCCATAGTCTGTCTTTTTCTTCTTCTTCTTCTTCTTCTACTACTTCTTCTTCTACTTCTACTTCTTCTTCTTTGCTCTTCTTACTATTCTTCTTCTTCTTCCTTCTCTTCTTCTTATTCCTGCACATCTTCTCGTCCTTTTTCTTCCTCTTCCTCTTATTCTTCTTCTTCATCCATTTCATCTTCTTCTTTGTCTTCATCTTCATCTTCTTCTTCTTCCACTTATTCCTCTTCTTCTTTTTCTTCTACTTCTTCTAGTTCTTCCTCTTCTTCTTTTTATCTTTTTCTCCTTCTTCTTCTTCTTCCTCTTCTTCACCTTTCTCTTTCACGTCTCCTTCTTTTGCTTTTTTGCATCTTCTTCCTATTCTTCGCCTTCCACTTCTCCTATGAGTTCTTCCTCTTTGTCTTCCTCTTATGTTTCCTCTTCTTCATCTTATTCTTCTTCATGTTCTTTATCTTCTTCCTCTTGTTCCTCATCTTCCTCTTCTTCTTCTTCTTCTTCTTCTTCCTCATTTTCTCCTTCTTCTTCTACTTTTTCCTCTTCCTCTTCATCGTCTTCTTTTTCTTCTTCATTTTTGTCTTCTTCTTCCATGTCCTCTTCTTCTTCTTCATCTACTTCTACTTCTTCGTCTTTGACTACTTCGTCCTCTTCCCCTTCTACTTTTTCTTCTTCTTCTTGCATTTATGCGTCTGTTTCTTCTGCTTCTATTTCTTCTTCTTCTTCTTCACCTTCACGTTCCTCTTCATCTACTTCTTCTTCTAGTTCTTCTTCTTCTTCTTCTTCTTCTTCTTCCTCCTCTTCTTATTCCTCTCTTCCTCTTCTTCTTCTGCTTATTCTTTTTCTTCCCCTTGTTCTTCCTTTACTACTTGTTTTTCCTCTTCTTCTTCATCTTCCTCTTCTTCTTCTTCTTCTTCTTCTTCTCCTTCTCCTTTTCCTTCTTCAACTTTTTCTTCTTCTTCTTGTTCTTCTTCATCTTCTACTTCTTCTTCTTCTTCATCTTCCTCTTCTTTTTCTTCTTCTTCTTCCTCTGCTTCTTCTTCTTGTTCTTCTTCTTCTTCTTCTCCTCTTTCTTCCCATTCTTCTTCTTTCTCTTCTTCTTCTTCTTCTTCCTCATCTTCTTCTTCTTCTTTTCTTCTTCTTCTTCTTCTTTTCTTCTTCTTCTTCTTTTTCTTCTTCATATTCTTCTTCCTCTTCCTCTTCTTCCACTTTCTCTTCCTCTTCTTCCTCTTCTTCTTTTTCCCCTTCTTCTTCTTGTTCTTCATGTTCTACTTGCACTTTTGCTTCTCCTTCCTCATCTTCTTCTTCTTCGTCATTTTCTTCTTCTTCTTCCTCTTCTTCCTAATCTTTTTTTTCTTCTTCTTCTTCTTTTTCTTCCTCATTTTCTTCTTCTTCTTCATTCTCCTCTTCCTCAACTTCTTCATCTTCTTCTTCTTCTTCCCCGTCCTCTACCTTTTCTTCTTCTTCTTCTTCTTTTTCTTCTTCTTCCAATTTTTCCTCTTCTTCGTCTTCTTCCTCTTCCTCTTCTTCTTCTACTTCTTCTTCTTCTCATCTTCTTCTTCTTCTTCTTCTTCTTCCTCCTGGTCCTCCTCCTCTACTTCTTCTTCCTTATCTTCTTCTTCTTCTCTTCTTCATCTTCTTCTTCTTCTTCTTCTTTTTCTTTCTCCTCCTCCTCTTCTTCTTCCTCAACTTCATCTTCTTCCTTCTTTTCTTCTCCTTCTCCCTCTCCTTTTTCTTCTTCTACTTCTTCTTCTTCATCTTCTTCTTCATCTTCTACTTTTCTTCTACTTCTTCTTCTATTTCTTCCTCTTCTTCTTCTACTTCTTCTTCTTCTTCCTCCTCTTCTTCTTTTTCATATTCTTCTTCTTCTTCTTCTACTACTACTACTTCTTGTCCTTTTTCTTCTTTTTCTTCTTCTTCTTCTTCTATTACTTCTTCTTTTTCTTCCTGTTTTTCCTCGTTTAAATCTTCTTCTTCTTCTTCCTCTTCTTCTTCTTCCTCTTTTTGTTCGTTTTCTTCTTCTACTTCTACTTCTTTTTCTTCTTCTTCTTCTTCTTCTTCTTCTACTCCTACTCATTCTCCTTCCCCTTCTCCTTCTCCTTCTCCTCTTTCTTTCTTCTTCCTTCCTTCTTCCCTCATCCTTTTTCTTCATTCTCTTCTTCTTCTTCTTCTTCTTCTTTTTCTTCCTTTTCTTCTTCTTCTTCTTCTTCTTTCTCTTCTTCTTTATCTTCTTTTTCTTCTTCTTCTAAGTCTTGTTCTTCGTTGTCCTCTTCTTCTCTTTGTACTTCTCATTCCTCTTCTCCTTTCTTTCTCCTTCTCCTTTTCCTTCTCCTTCCACTTCTCCTTCTCCTTCTCTTTTTCCTCCTTCTTCCCATCCTCCTTCTCTTTCTCTTTTTGTTCTTGTTCTTGTTCTTCTTCTACTACTACTATTACAACTACTACGTCCTCTTCTTTTTCTTTTTCTTCTTCTTCTTCTTAATCATCTTCTTCTTCCTCTTCTTACTCGTCTTCTTCTTCTTTTTACTCTGCTTCCTATTCTTCTTCTTCTTCTTCTTCTTCCTTTTCTTCTTATTTATCAACATCTTCTTCTTCTTCTTCATCATCTTCTTCCTCTTCTTTTACTTTTTCTTCTTCTTCTTCTTCTTCTTCTTCTTCTTCTTGTACTTGTACTTCTCCTTCTACTTCTTCTTCTTTTTCTACTTCTACTTCTTCCTATTCTTCTTCTTCTATTACTACTACTTCTTCCTATTCTTCTCCTTCTTCTTCTTCTTCTTCTTCTCCTTCTTCTATTTCTTTTTCTTCTTCGTCTTCTTCTTCTTGTCCTCTTCCTTCTTCTTCTGCTTCTTTCAGTACCACAACTTCTTATGTTCTGCTTCTTGTTCTTCTTCTTCTTTCTTCTTCATCTTCTTTTACTTCTTACTTTTCTTCATCTTGTTCTTCTTCCTCTTCCTTTTTCCCTTCTTCTTCTTCTTCTTCATCTTCTTCTTCACCTTTCCTTCACCTTCTCCTTCTCTTTCTCTACTCTTACTTTTTCACCGACTCCACCTCCTTCTCTTTTTCCTTCTCCTTCACCTTCTCCTTCTTCTTCTCCTTCTTCTTTCTTCTTTCTTCTTTTTTCTTACTTCTTCCTTCTTCCACTCTTCTTACTTCTTCCTTCCTCTTCCTTCTTCTTTCTTCCTTCTTCTTTCTTCTATTTTATTTCTCTTTAATCATGATCCTTAACCTATAATCTCTAATCCAAATCTATAATCTCAAATACCTAATCCTAATCCAAATTCCTTAATCACAAATCATTAATCTCTATTACCTAATCCTGAATCTTGAATCCAGAATTTTTAATCACTAATCTCTCGTCATCCTACTTCCCTTTTTCCATCTTCTTCTTCTTCTTTGTCTTCTTCCTTCTTTCTTCTTCCTGTTTTCTTCTTTCTTCCTTCTTCTTCTTTCTTGCTTCTTCCTTGTTCTTTCCTCATTCCTTCTTCCTTCTTCCTTCTTTCTTCTTTATTCTTCCACTTCTTCTTCCTCTTCTTCTTCTTCTTCTTTTTCGTCTTTTTCTTCTTCATCTTCTTCTTTATTCCTTCTTCTTTCTAAGTTCTTCCTTCTACTTTCTTCTTTGTTCTACTATTTTTTTCCTTTTCTTTTCGTCTTCCTTCTCCTTAATCCCTAATCCCTAATCCTTAATCTTTAAACCATCCCTAATCTCTCATCCAAATCTTTAATCCTTAACCCGTATTCCCTAAGCTTTAATCCCTAATCTCTAATCCCTAATTCATAATCTATAATCCATAATCCACAATCCCTAATCCATAATCTTTAATCCTTAATCCCTAATCCTTAATCGCTACTTATAAATCCCTACCTCCTTATCTGTCATCCTAAATCCCTAATACCTAATCCCTAATCCCTAAGCCCATCCTCCCTAATCCATAATCGACCTTTTCCATCTTCTTTGTCCTCTTCTTCTTCTGCTTCTCCTTCTACTTCTAGTTCTTCTTCTTCTTCTTCTTCGTCTCCCTCTTCTTCATCTACTTCTGCTTCTTCAAATTCTTCTTCTTCTTCTTCTTCTTTCTTCTTTCTTCTTCTTCTTCTTCTACTTCAACTTCTTCTCCTTCTTCTTCTTCTTCTTCTTCTCCTCCTTCTCCTTCTTCTTCTTCCTGTTCTTCCTCTTCTTCTTTTTCTTCTTCTTCTTCGTCTACCTTGTTTTCATCTTCTTCTTTTCTTCTTCTTCTTCTTCTTCTTTTTATTCTTCACATATTGTTCTTCCTCTTCCACTTCTTCTAGTTTCTCTTCCTCTTCTTCTCCTTCTTTGTCTTTTTCTTCCTTTTTTGCTTCTTCATCCACTTCTGCTTCTTCTTCTTCATTTTGTTCTTCTTCTTCTTCCACTTTTTCATTATCTTTTTCTTCTTCCTCTTCTTCTTTTTCTTCCTCATTTTCTTCTTCTTCTTCTTCTTTTTCCTCTTTCGCAACTTCTTCATCTTCTTCACCGTCCTCTTCTTCTTCTTCTTCTTCTTCTTATTCAATTTCTTTCGCTTCTTCTACTTCTTCTACTTCTTCTTCTTCTTCTTCTTCTTCTTCTTCTTCTTCATATTCTTCTTCTTCTTCTTCCTCTTCTTCTTCTCTTCTTTTTCTTCTTCTTCTTCTTCTTCTTCTTCTTCTTCTGCTTTGTCTTCTTCTTTTCTTCTTCTTCTTCTACTTCTACTACTTCTTCTTTCTCTTCTTTCTCCTCTTCTTCTTCGACTTCTTTTTCATCTTCTTTTTCTTCAAGTTCTTCTTCTTCTCCTTCTTTCTTCTTCTTTCTTCTTTCTTCTTTCTTTTTTCTTCTCTTCTTTCATCTTCCTTCTCCTTCTTCCTTCTTCTACTTTCACCTTTCTTCTTCTTTCTATCTTCATCTTTCTTTCTTCTTCTTCTCCTTCTCCTTCTTCTTCTTCCTTTGGTTCTTCTTCTTTATCCCTAATCTCTAATCGCTAATCGGGCTCTCTAAAATAACTTATCTGTAATCTCTAATGCCTTCCTCCCGAATCCCTAATCCCCAATCTCTATTCCCTAATCTCCAATGCTAAATATGTGATTTAAAATCCCTAATCTTTAATCACTAATCCTTAATTCTTAATCTTTAATCCATCCCTAATCATTAATCACTAAAACTTAAACTCTAATCCCTAATGCCTAAATCCTAATCCATTGTACTAAATTCTTAATCCTAAATCTCTAATCTTCAATCTCTAATCCATATTTCTTAATTCCTATTCCCTAATCTCTGATACATAATCCTTAATCTCTTAATCCCTAATCTTAAACTTTTAATCCTTAATCCTTAATCCCTTATTCTAATCTGTACTCCCAAATAATTATTCTTTGAACCCTAACCCTAATCACTAATCCTTTATCCCTAATCCCTAATCCTTAATCCAAAATCCCTAATCTTTAATCCCTAATCCATAATCTAAGATCCTTCCCCCCTTATTGCGTAATCCCTAATCCCTAAGCCCTCACCCATTAATCCATAGTCTATCTTCTTCTTCTTCTTATTCTTCTACAACTACTGCTTCCTCTTCTAATTCTTCTTCTTCTTCTTCTTCTTTGTTGTTCTTACTCTTCTTCTTCATCCTCCTCTTCTTCTTATTCCTCCACATTGTCTTGCCCTTCTTCTTCCTCTTCTTCTTCTTCTTCTTCTTCCTCCACTTCTTCTTCTTCTTCATCTTCATCATCATCATCTTCTTCTTCCTCTTATTCCTCTTCTTCTTTTTCTTCTTCTTTTCTTCCTCCTCTTCTTCTTTTCATATTTTTCTTCTTCTTCATCTTATTCTTCTTCCTCTTCTTCATCTTATTCTTTCTCATCTTCTTCTTTTGCTTTTTTTCCTCTTCTTCCTATTCTTCTTCTTCCACTTTTGCATTTACTTCTTCCTCTTCTTCTTCCTCTTATGTTTCTTCTTCTTCCTCTTCTTCTTCTTCCTCTTCTTCTTCTTCTTCTTTATCTTCTTCTTCTTTTCCTCTCGTTGCTCATCTTCCTCTTCTTCTACTCCTTCCTCATTTTCTTCTGCTACTTCTACTTTTCCTCTTCCTCTTCTTCACCATCATCTTCTTCTTCTCCTTCCTCCTCTTCTTCCATGTCTTGCCCTTCTTCTTCTTCTTTTTCTTCTACTTCTTCTTTGTCTTCCTTGTCCTCTTCTTCTTCTTCTTCTTCTTTTTCTTCTTCTTCCTGCTCTTATTCCTTTGCTTCTTCTTCTTCTATATCTTCTTCTTCTTCACCTTCTTCTTCTTCTTCATCTACTTCTTCTTTTTCTTCTTCTTCTTCTTCTTCTTCATCTTCCTATTCTTATTCTTTTTCTTCCTCTTCTTCTTTTGCTTCTTCTTTTTCTTCCTCTTGTTCTTCTTTTACTACTTGCTTTTTCTCTTCTTCTTCTTCTACTTTTTCTTCTTTTTCTTCTCCTACTACTTTTTCTTGTTGAACTTTTTCTTCTTCTTCTTCATCATCTTCTTCCTCTTCTTCCACTTTTCTTCTTCTTCTTCTTCTTCTTCTTCTTCTTCTTCTTCTGCTTTTTCTTCTTCTTCTTCTTCGACTCTTCTTCTTCTTCTTCTTCTTCCTCTTCTTCTTCATCTTCTTCTTCTTCTTTTCTTCTTTTCTTCTTCTTCTTTTTTTTCTTCTTCATATTCTTCTTCCTCTTCCTCTTCTTCCACTTTCTCTTCCTCTTCTTCCTCTTCTTCTCCTTCCTTTTCTTCTTCTTCTTCTTCATCTTCTACTTCTTTTTTTGCTTGTTCCTCCTCTAGTTCTTCTTCTTTTTCATCTTCTTCTTCCTCTTCTTCCTTTTCTTTTCCTTCTTAATCCCTAATCCTTAATCTATAATTCTTAATCTATAATCCTTAATCCATCATTCAATAATCCATAATCCTTAATTGCTAAGCCTCAATCCTTGATCTTTAATTTCTAATCTTTATGATTAATCACTAATCTAAACCCTCTTATCCTTATTACCTAATCTCTAGTCCACTATTAATTTTTAATCCTTAAATCTTAAACTCTAATCCCTAATCCTTAATCTCTCATCCCTAAATTCTAATTTGTATTACTTGATCCTTAATCTTTAATCCCTAATCTGTAATCCATAATTCCTATTCCTTAATCTCCAATCTCAAATCTTTAATCCTTAATCCCTAATCCCTAATCGCTAATCACTATCCATAATCTAAATCTCAAATCCTTTATCGCTAACCTTTAATTCTTAATCCCTAATCCTTTTTCCTTAATTTATAATTTCTAATCCTAAATCCCTAATTCTTAATCCTTAATAATAAATCTATTAATCCTTAATCCCTAATCTCTAATAATTAATCCCTTCATCCCTAATCCTTAACCCTAATCTTTAATCATTAATCATTAATCCCCAGTTCTTATTACTTATTCCATAATCCCATCTCGCTAATCTTGAATCATTAATCCTTAAATCTTAATCACCAATCCCTAAAATAATCCCTAATCCTTAATCCTTAAAACCAAATCCCATATCCCACCCTCTTTAATCCTTAATCCTTAATCCCTATCCCCTAATCTTTAATCCCAATCCATCTCTTCTTCCTCTTCTTCTTCTTCTTCTTCCTCCTCTTCTTCTTCTTCTTCTTCCTCCTCTTCTTCTTTTTCCTCATCTTCTTCTTCTTCTTCTTTTTCCTCATCTTCCTCTTCTTCTTCTTCTTCTTCTTCTTCTTCTTTCTCTTCTTTTTTTCTTCTTCTACTTCTTCTTCCTATTATTCTTTTCATTCTTCTTCTTCTTCATCTTCCACTTCATCTTCTTTTTCTTCTTTGTCTTCTTCTTCTTCTTCCTCCCCTACTTCTTCCCCTCCTTCTTTTTCTCCATTTTCTTCTTTTCTTATTCTTCTCCTTCCTCTTCTTCTTCTTCTTCTCCTCCTCCTTCTTCTTCTTCTCCTTCTTCTTCTTCTTCTTCTTCTTCTATTTATTGTTCTCCTTCTTCTTCTTCTTCTTCTTCTTTTTATTGTTCTTGTTGTTCTTCTTCTTCTCTTTCTCCTTCTTCGTCTCCCTCTCTTGCTCTTTGTCTTTCACATTCTCCTTCTCCATCTCCTGCTCTTTTTCCTTCTCCTTCTCCTTCTTCTTCTCCATCTCCTTCTTCTTCTCCTTCTAATTCTCATTCTTCATCTCCTTCTTTTTCTCCTTCTCCTTCTTCTTGTTCTCCTCCTTCGCTTTCTCCTCCTCCTTCTTCTTCTTCCTCTTCCTCTACTTCATTCTTTCTTCTTTCTTCTTTCTTCTTTCTTCTTCCTTCTCTCTTCTCTATTCTTTCTTATTCTTTCTTTTGTCTTTCTTCTTTCTTCTTTCTTCTTTATTCTTCCTCTTCTTCTTCTTCTTCTTCTTATTCTTATTCTTTTATTTCCTCTTCTTCCACTTTGTCCTGTTCTTCTTCTTTCTTTCTCATCCAAAATCTTTAATCCATAATTCCTAATCACTAATCTCCAATCTCTGATCCTCATTCCTTAATTTGTAAACCCTCATCCACAATCCTTAATCTTTAATAATTAATCACTTAACTCTTAATCACTGAAACTTAATCAATAATCCCTTCATGCCTAATCCTTAATTCTTAATCCTTACACTAATTTCCTAATCCTTACTATCAAATATGTAACAATTAGCCCTTAAACCTTAATCCCTAATTATGAATCATAATCCCTAATCCCTAATGCCTAATATTTAGTACCTCAACCCTTCCTCCCTAATCTCTAATACCTAATATTTAATTCCCAGTCCCTCCCTCTTTAGTTTGTAATCCCTATTCCTTAATCTCTAATCCCTCCCTCGTTAATCGTCTCTAATTCTTCCATCTTCTTTCTTCTTTCTTCTTTCTTCTTTCTTCCTTCTTTTTATTTCTTCCTTCTTCCTTCTTTCCTCCTTCCGTCTTCCTTCTTCCCTCCCTTCTTCTTTCCTCCTTCCTTCCTCTTCTTCTTCTTCTTCTTCTTCTTCTTCTTCCTCTTCTTCTTCCTCTTCTTCTTCCTCCTATTCTTCATCTTTTTCCTTCTTCTTTCTTCTTTCTTCCTTCTTTCTTCTTCCTTCTTCCTTCTCCCTAATACCTAATCCTTAATCTCTTATTTCTAAACTCTAATCTCTAATATCTAATCTTTAATCCTTAATCCCTAATTTATAATTCATAATCCTTAATCTTTAATCTCTAATACCAAATCATTAATTCCTAATCCTTTATCATTAACCCTAAATCCTTAAACCTTAATCCCCAATCCCTAATACTTATCCTATTCCCATAATCTCGGAACCCTAATCTCTAATCTCTAATCCTAAATCCTTAATCCCTATTCCCAAATCCTTAAAAATTAATCTTTTAATTCATAATCCATAATCTGTAATCCCAAATTATTAATCCTTTCATCCGTAATCCCTTATCTTTAATCCCTATTACTTATTCCCTAATCCTTAAGCCCTAATCCCTAATTCTTGAGCCCTAATCCCTTATTACTAACCCTCAAATCCTTAATCATTAATCCCTAATTCCTTTCTTCTTAGTCTCAAATCTATATTTCTTGATACCTAATCCCTAATCCTTCATTGCTTAATCTCAAATCTCTAATCTCTAATCCCTAACCCCTAATCCCTAATCCCAAATCCATCTCTTCTTTTTGTTCTTCTTTTTCTTCCTCTTCTTCTTCTTCCTCTTCAACTTCTTCTTCTTCTTCTTCTTTCACATTTTCTACTTCTTCTTCTTCCTTTTATTCCTCATCTTCCTCTTTTTTTTCTTTTTCTTCTTCCATTTCTTCTTTTTCTTCTTCTTCTTCTTCTTCATCATTTTCAATTCTTCTTCTTCTTCTTCTTCTTCTTCTTCCTTTTCTTCTTCTTCCTCTTCTTCTTCTTCTTCTTCTCTTTCTTCTTTTCTTATTTTCCTTATTCCTCTTGTTCTTTTACTTCTTTACTTCTTCTTCAATTTCTACTTCTTCATCTTCATCTTTCTCTTCTTCTTCTTCTTCTTCTTCTTCTCCCTCTCTTTTTCTTTCTCGATCTCCTTCTCGTTCTACTTCTCCTTCTCCTAATCTTTCTCCTTCTCCTTCTCCTAATCTTTGTCCTTCTCCTTCTCTATCTTCTTCTCCTTCTCCTTCTCCTTCTCCTCCACTCCTCCTCTTTCTCCTTTTCCTTCTCTAACTTTTTCTTCTTCTTCTTCTTCTTCCTCTTCTTCCTTATCTTGCTCTTCTTCTTCTTCTTCTTCTTCGTCTTCTTCTTCTTGTTCTTCATCTTCTTCTTCTTCCTTCTCTTCATCTTCTTCTTTCTCTTCTTCATCTTCTTTTTCTTCTTAAACTTCTCAACTTCTTCTTCTTCTTCCCCTTCTTCATCTTCTTCTCCTCTTTCTTTTATTCTTGTTCTTATTATTTCCTTTATTCTTTCACTTTTTTTCTTCTTCTTCTACTTCTTCTCTTTCTTCTTCTTCTTCTTCTTCTTCTTCTACTTCTTCTATTTCTTCTTCTTCTTCTTCTTCTTCTTCTATTTCTTCTGCTTCTTCTTCTTCTTCTTCTTCTTCTTCTTCTCCTCTATTTTCTTCTCTTTCTCCTTCTCTTTGTCTTTCTCCTTCTCCATCTCCTTTTGCTTTACCTTCTCTTATTCCTCCTTCTACATCTCCTTCTCTTTCTTCATCTCCTTCTTCTTCTCATTCTCCTTCTCCTTCTCCTGCTCTTTCTCCTTCTTCTCCTCCTCCACCTCCTTCTCAGTTTCCTTCTCCATCTTCTTCGACTTCTTCTTCTTGCTCTTCTTCCTTCTTCCATCTTTCTTTTTTCGTCTTTCTTCTTTCTTCTCCCTTCTTTCTTCTTCCTTCCTCCATCCTTCTTCTACTTCTTCTTCTTCTTATTCTTCTTTTTCCTCTTCTTGTTCTTCCTCATCTTCTTCTTATTTCTTCCTTCTCTTTAATCCCTAATCCTTAATAAGCAATCAGTAATCCATCCCAAATCTTAATTCTTTAATATTTAATCCCAAACCTCTAATCATTAATCTCTAATCCCTAAACTCTAATGCTTTATACCTAATCCCTAATCCTTAATAAAAATTCCATAATCTTTAATCTCTAATCCATAATCATTAATCCCTAATCCTTAATCTGTAATCTTTAATGCTAATCTTAATCCCTCAATCTCTTATCCCAAATCTCTAATCCCTAATCCTGAATCTGACTTCTCTAATCTCTAATCATTAAACCCTATGCCCTAATCCCTAACTCCTAATCCTAAATCACTAATCTCTAATTACTAATCCATAATAATAAATCCATTAATTGTTAATTCCTAATCACTAATGTCTAATCATTAATCTCTTTATCCCTAATCCATAATCCCTAATCCCTATTAATTATTTCTTTGTCCTTAAGCCCTAGTCCCTAATCCCTTCCTCTCTAATCTTTAATTCGTATTCCCTGATATCTAATCCCTATCCTTAAACCCTAATCTCTAATCCCTAATCCCTAACTCTCAATCCCTAAACCCAAATCCATCTCTTCTTCTTCTTCTTCTTCTTTTTCCTCCCCTTCTTCTTCCACTTCTTCTTCTTCCATATTTTCTTCTTCTTTTTATTCCTCTTCTTCTTCATCTTCTTCTTCCTCTTTTTCTTCTTCTTCTTCTTCTTCCTCATTTTCTTCTTCTTCTTCTTCTTCTTCCATTCCTTCCTCATCTTCCTCTTCATCTTCTTCTTCTTCTTCTTATTCTTCTTCTTCTTTTTCTTCATCTTCTTCTTCTTCTTCTTCTTCTCCTCCTCCTCCTTGTTCTTCTTGTTCTTCGTCTTATTCATCGCCTTTTTCTTCTCCAACTTCTTCATAATAGTTAATCTTTATCTTATAATCCATAATAAATCCCTCCCTCCTTAATCACTAATCCAAAAATGAATAATGTTTAATCCATCCCTCACTAATCCCTAATCCATCATTAGTTAATAATACATAATCTTTAATCTTTAATCATTATTTCTTAATCCCTAATCCCTAATCCAAAATTCCTAATTTTTAATCCCTAATCCATATCCCTTAATCTTTAGTCCTTGATCCTTAATCTTTAATCTCTAATTGCTAATCCTTAATCTTTAATTTCGAATCCCCAATCCCTAATCCCTAATCTCTTAAACTCTAATCCTTAATACCTAATCCCTAATCCTAAAACTATAATCCATAATCCCTATTCCTAATTTCTAATCCCTAATCTCTAATCCATAATCCTTAATAACTAATCTTTAATCATTAATTCCTAATTCTTAATCTCTAATGCTAGTCATAATCCATTATTCTCTAAGCCCTAAACTCTAATCTCTAATATGGAATCTTACATCCCTAATCTTTAATTTCTAATCCCTAACCCTTATCCCTAATAACTATTCTCTAATCCCAAATCTCCAATCCAAAATTCGTAATCTCTAATCACTAATTAGTAATAATTAATCTCTCCATTCATAATTAATAACGTCAAATCCATAATCATTAGCCCTTTCATCTCAAATCCTTAATCCCTAATATGTAATCTTTATTACTTATTCCCTAATCCCTACTCTCTAATCCCTAATCCCTAATCCATAATCCTTAAACCCAAATCTCTAATTGCTAACTTCCAAATACCTAATCCATAATCCTTCCTCCTCTAATCTTTAACCCATATTCTTTAATACCTAAGGCTTAATCCTTTATTCTTTAATCCTTAATCCTTAATCCCTAATGCCTAATACCTTATCCCTAATCTATCTCTTGTTCCTCTTCTTCATTCAATCCCTCTTCTTTCGTTTCTTCTTCATCTTCTGCTTCTTCCTCTTCTTCCTCATCTTCCTCTTCTTCTTCTTTTTCTTCTTCTTCCACCTCTTCTTCTTCTTTCTTTTCTTTCTTCTTCTTCCTATTCTTCTTATTCTTCTTATTCCTATTCTTCTTCCTCTTCCTCTTCCTCTACTTGTTCTTCTTCTTCTTCAGCTTCATCTTCTTTTTCTTCTTCCTCTTCTATTTTTTTTCTTCTTCTTCTTCTTCTTCTTCTTTTATTTCTTCTTCTACTTCTTCATCATCATCATCTTCTCCTTCTCCTTTTTGTTTGTCTCCATCTTCATCACCATCATTTTCTTCTTCTCTTCCTCTTCTTCTCTCGTTCTTCTTCTTCTTACTCTTCTTCTTCTTCTTCTTCTTTTTCTTCATATTCTTCTTCTTCCTCTGCTTCTTCTTGTTCTTCGTCTTCTTTTTCCTCTTCTTCTTCCCATTATTTTTCATCAGCTTCTTCTTCTCCTCGTTCGTCTACTTGTTCTTCCTTCTCCTTCTTCTTCTTCTTCTTCTTCTTATTCTTCATATTCTTCTTCTTCTTCTTCCAATTCTTCTTCTTCTTCTTCTTTTTCTTTATCTTCTCCTTGTTCTTCTTGTTCTTGTTCTTCTTCATCTTCTTCACCTTCTTCTTTTTCATAATCCTTAATACAAATTTCCTAATTCCTACTCATTAATCCCTTTATATCTAACCTCTAATTCTTGATCCTTAATTTATAATCTCTAATCCATCCTTAATTAATCACTAATCCTTAATCCTCAATCCATAATCCCTAATCTCAAACTATAATCCTTATTCTCTAACCCTTAATCCCTAATCTCTAGTCCATCATTAATCCCTAATCCCTAAATAATAATCTTTAATCCCAAATCTCTAATCCTTAAACCCTAATCCATAATTCTTAATCCCTAATCCTTAATCCCCAATCTATAATCCAGAATATCTTCTCCCTAATCTCTAATCTATAATCCCTAATCTATAATCTTTAACCTCTAACTCCTAATCTCTTAACCTAACCTTAATCCTAATCACATTATCTCTATTCTCTAATCCCTAATCCCTAATACCTAATCCATAATCTTTAGTCCCTAACCACTAATCTTTAATCATTAATCTCTAAAGCTTAATCACTAATCTTTAATCAATAATCCTTAGTCCTTAATCGCAAATCCCCAATCTATAATCTCTCATCCCTAATCCTAATACCAATCCCTTATTCTCCAATCCTTAATCCTTAATCTATAATACTTAGTCTGAAATCCAAAATCTCTAATTACAAATCACTAATCCATAATCTTTAATCTTTAAAAATAATCATTTAATTCTTAATCCTCAATCCCTAATCATTAATCTCATCATCTCTAAGTCTTAACCCTAATCCCTAATCCTTAATCAATAATCCCTATTACTTATTCCTTAATCCCTACTCCCTAATCGTAAATCTTTAAACCCTAATCCATAATAATCAATCCTTAGTTGATAATCTCTAACCCCTAATACTTAACCCCATATCACTCCCTCCATAATCTATGATCCATAATAACTTGCCCCTAATCCTTAATCCTTAATCCTTAATCCATCCCTTCTTCCTGTTCTTCTTCTTCTTCTTCCTCTTCTTCTTTTTCCTCCTCTTCCTCTTTTTCTTCCTCATCTTCTTCTTCTACTTCTCCCACATCTTCCTCATCTTCTTCTTCTACTTCTCCCACATCTTCCTCATCTTCTTATTCCTCCTCATCTTCTTCTTTTTCTTCTTCTTCTTCATCATCATCATCTTCCACTTCATCTTCTTTTTCTTCTTCTTTTTCTGTCTTCTTCTTCTCTGACTTCTTCTTCTTCCTCTACTTCCTCTTCCTTCTCTTCTTCTTCCACTTCTTTTTCTTTATTTTCTTCTTTCCTTGTTCTTCTTCCTCCTCTTCTTCTTCTCTTTCTTCTTCTTCTTCTTCTTCTCCTTCTTCTTCTTCTTATTCTTTTATTTCTTATTCTCTTTCTATTTCTTCTTCTTCTTATTCTTCCATTTCTTGTTCTCCTTCTTCTTTTTCTTATTCTTCTTCTTTTTCTCTTTCTCCTTCTTCTTCTCCATCTTTTACTCCTTCTCTTTTACCTTCTCCTCCTCCATCTCCTTTTCGTTCTTCTTCTCCTTCTCAATGTCGTTTTGCCTCTCCTTCTCCTCTTTATTCTCCATCTCTTTCTCCTTCTCCTCCTCCTCCTTGTCCTCCTCATCCTTCTCCTTCTTCTTGTTCTTTTTCTTCTTCTTCCTCTTCTACTTCTCTCTTCTTTCTTCTTTCTTCTTTCTTCTTCCTTCTACATTCTTCCTTATTCAATATTCTTTCTTGCTTCTTCTTTCTTCTTTCTTCTTTCTTCCTTGTTCTTTGTTCTTCCTCTTCTTCTTTCGCTACTTGTTCTTCTTCTTCTTCCTTGCCTTCTTCTTCTCCTTTCTTCCTTATACCAAATAGCTTATCCCTAATTCGTAATCCCTAACCCCTAATCAATAACCCATAATCCCTAATCCCTAATCTCTAATCTATTCTCTAATCTCTAAACCTTAATCATTAATCCATAATCCCAAATCTTTAATCTCTAATCCTTAGTCTTAATACCAATCTCTTATTATTTAATCCTTAACCCCTAATCTCTAATACCCAATTCTTAATCCAGAATCCTTAATCACTAATCTCTAATTCTAAATCCCTATTTCTTAATCCATAATCCTTAAACTTTAATAATTAATCCCTTAATTCGTAGTCCCTAATCCCTAATTCTTATTCATTAATCCTTTCATCCCCAATCCCAAATTCTTACTACTTATTCCTTAATCCTTAATCTTTAATCTATAATCCTAAATCCTTAAACCTTAATTCCTAATTACTAATCCATGATCCCTAATCCTTAATCTTTAATTCTTAATACCTAAAACCTAATCCCTCCCTCCTTAATCCCTAATCCGTTAATCCTTAATACCTAATCCTTAATCTTTAATCCTTATTATCTAATCACTAATCCCTAATCTATAAATCCTAATCCTTAATCTCTAATCCATAATCCTTAATAAAAATCCCTAATACCTAATTCATAATTCTTCATCTCTAATCAGTAATCTTAATACGAATCATTTATTCTCTAATCCCTATTCCCTAATCTCTGAAACCAAATCCTTAATCTAGAATCCCTAATCACTATTCTCTAATCTATAATCCTTATTTCGTAATCTGTAATCCCTAATCTGTAATTCCTAATCTTTAATAATTAATCTCTTAATCGTTAATCTTTATTCCCTAATCCTTAATCATTGATGCTGTCATCCATAATCCTTAATCCATCATTTTTATTCCTTATTTCATAATCTCTACTCTCTAGTCCATAATCCTGATTCTCTAAATCATAATCCTTAATTATTAATTCTTAATACCTAATACTTAATCTCTCCCTCCATAATCTCTAATCCCTAATCACTAAACCTTAATCACACCCCCTTAATTAATAATCTGTATTTCCTAATCCCTAATCCCTCCTTCTTTAATGACTAAGCTCTAATCCTTAAGCCCTAATTCCTAATCCTTAATGCATCTCTTCTTCCTCTTCTCCTTTTTCTTTGTCTTCTTCTTTCTCTTCTTGTACTTCCTAATTCTATTCTTCTTTCTCCTCATCTTCCTCTTCTTCTTCTTTTTCTTCTTCTTCCTCTTCTTCTTCTCCTTATTCTTCTTCCACTTCTTCTCCTTATTCTTCTTCCTCTTCTTCTTTTTTCTTCTTCTTCTTCTTCATCTTCTTCTTTTCTTCTCCTTCTTGTTCCTCTACTTTTTATTCTTCATCTTCCTCTTCCTCTATTTCTTCTCTTTCTACTTCTTTTCTTATTCTTCTTGTTCCTCTTCTTCTCCTTCTACTTCTTCTTCTTCTTCTTTTTCTTCTTCTTCTTCTTCTATTTCTTCTTCTTCTTCTTCTTCTACATCTTCTTCTTCTCTTACTCTTTCTTCCTCTCCTCCTTTTTTCTTTCTCCTTCTCTTTCACCTTCTTCTTCTCCTTCCCCTTCTCCTTCTTCATCTCCTTCTCCTTCTCAATCTTCTTCTCTTACTCCTTCTCCTTCTCTTTCTCCTTCTCCTTCTCCTTCTCTTCTACCTTCTCCTCGTCCTCCTTCTCCTTCTTCTTCTTCTTCATATTCGTCTTCTTTCTCCTTTCTTCTCTTCTTTTTCTTGTTTCTTCTTCCTTCTTCTTTCTTCCATCTTCCTTCCTCCTTCCTTCTTCCTTCTTCATTCTTCCTTCTTTCTTTTTCCTTCTTCTGTATTCTTCCTCCCCTCTTCTTCCTCTTCTTCTTCTTCTTTTTCCTACTCTTCTTCCTCCTCTTCTTCCTCCTCTTCATCTTCTTCTTTCTTCCTTCTTCTTTCTCCCCTCTCCCTTCTTCTTTCTTTCATCTCCCTAATTCGTAATCACTAATCATTAATCCCTAATCGTTAATCAATTGCAAATATCCAACCAATAATCTTTAATCTGTAACCTTTAATTCTTAATCTCTAATCCCTAAACACTAATCTCTAATGCCTAATCCCTAACCCTTAATGCCTAATATATAATCTATAATCCATAATCTCTAATCTCTAATTTTCAATCTCTAATCCTTAATCACTATTCCCAAGTCATTAATCCCTAATCCCTAATGCTTATCCTAATCCCTTAATCTCTAATCACTAACCTCTAATCATAAATCCTAACCCAAATCTCTAATCTCAAATCCCAAATCCCTAATTTTTATTCCTTAATCCTTAATCTTTAATCCTAAATCCCTAATCTTTAATTAATAATTCTTAATCCTTCTTCTTCTTCCACTTCTTCCTCATTTTCCTCTTCTTCTTCTTCTTCTTCCTCTTCCACTTCTTTTTTGTCTTCTTCTTCTTTCTCTTCCTCTCTTTTTCTTCTTCTTCTTCATCTTCCTCTTCTTCTTCTTCTTCTTTCTCTTCTTCCTCTCCTTCTTCTTCCTCAACTTCTTCTTCTCCTTCTTTTCTTATTCTTCTTATTCCTCGTCTTCTTCCACTTCTTCTTCTTCTTCTACTACTTCTTTTCCATCTTCTTCTATATCTTCTTCTTCTTCCTCTTCTTCTTCTTCTTCTTCTCCTTCTTCTTCTCTTACATCTTTCTTAGTCTTTCTTCTTCTCGTTCTCTTTCTGCTTTTACTACTCCAACTCCTTCTCCTTCTCCTTCTCCTTCTCCTTCTCCATCTCCTTCTCTTTCTCCATCTCCTCTCCTTCCTCCTCTTTCTGCCTTCCCTTCTGCTTCTTCTTCTTCCTCCTTTTTCTTCCTTCTAACTTCTTTCTTCTTTCTTCTTTCTTCTTCCTTTTTCGTTCTTCCTTCCTTCTTTCTTCTCCTTTCCTCCTTCCTTCTTACTTCTTCCTTCATTTTCATTCTTCCTCTTCTTCTTTTTCTTATTCTTCATTTTCCCCTTCTTCTTCCTACTCTTTTTCTTCGTTTTCTATTTTTCCTACTCCCGAATCCCTAACATTTAATCCATAATAACTAATCCATCCAAAATCTCCAATCCTTAAAATTTAATCCCTAACCTCTAATCCCTAATCTCTACTCCCTAACCTATAATCCATAATATCTAATCGCTAATCCCTAATCTATAATCCATTACTTAATCTCTAATCTCTAATCCATTATCCCTAACCCTTAATCACTAATCCAAAATCCTTAATCCCTAATCCCTAATCTCTAATGCTTATCCTAATCTCTTAATCTCTAATCTCTAATCCAACATCCCAAATCTCTGATGTGTAATCTCTAATCCTAAATTGCTATTCCCTAATCTTCAATCCCTAGTCCTAAATCTTAAATCTATAATACCTAATCCTTAATAAGTAATCCCTTAATTCTTAATCCTTAATCTTTAATCACTAATCCCTTTATTATTGATCTTTAATCCACAATCCCTAATCCATAATCCTTAATTCCTAATCCCTAATCCCTATTGTTATTCCTTAATCTCTATTTCCTAATCCCTAATCCTTAATCCCTAAACCCTAATCCTTAATTGCTAACCCTCAAATCCCTAATCACTAATCCCTAATCCTTAATCTCTCCCTTCCTAATCTTTAATCTGTATTCCCTAATACCTAATCCATAATCTTTCATTCCCTAATCTCTAGTCTTTAATCCCTAACCCCTAATTCCAATTCCCTAATCCAACTTTTCTTCTTATTCTTCTTCTTTTTCTTCCTTTTCTTCTTCCTCGTCTTCTTCTTTTTCTTCTTCCTCTTCTTCTTCTTCTTCTTCTTCCTCTTCTTCATCATCTTTTTCCTCTTTTTTTTCTTCTTCTTCTTTTTCTTCCTCTTTCCCTTCTTTTTTTGTTCTCCTTCTTCTTCATCATCTTCCTCTTCTTCTTCTTCTTCCTCCTCCTCCTCTTCTTACTCTTTCTCTTCTTCTTCTTCTTCTTCTCCTTCATTTTTTGTTCTTTTTATTCCTCTTCTTCATCCACTTCTTCTTTTTCTTCTAATTCCTCCTCTTCTTCCTCTTCTCCTTTCTTTTTTGTTCTTTTTATTCCTCTACTTCATCCACTTCTTCTTCAATTCCTTGTTCTTCTTCTTCTTCTTCTCTTCACTCTTCTCTCCTTCCACTTCTCTTTCTCTTTCTTCTCCTCCTTCTCCTTCTGCTTCTCCTTCTCCTATTCCTTCTCTTACTCCTCCTTCTCTTTCTCCATCTCCTTCTCAATCTCTTTCTCACTCCCCTTCTCTTCTTTTGCCTCCTCTTCTTTCTTATTTATTTCTCCTTCTTCTTCTTCGTCTTCCTTCTTCTTTCTTTCTTGTTTCTTCTTTCTTCTTCCTTCTTCCATATTCCTTTCCCTTTCTCCCTTCTTTCTTCTTTCTTCATCTTTATTCTTTCTCTTATTCTTCCTCTTTGTTTTCTTCTTATTCTTCTTCTTTCCTTTCCATCTTCTTCCTTCCTTCACCCTAATCCCTAATCTTTAATCCCTAATCCTTCCCAAATCTCCAATCCTTTATGTTTATTCACTGTCCTCTAATCCCTAATCTCTAACCCTTGAACTCTAATCATTAATACCAAATCCCTAATCTATAATCCTTAATCTATAATCCATAATCCCTAATCTATAATCCCTAATCTTTAATCATTAATCACTAATCCTTAATCACTAATCTTGAATCTCTAATGCAAATAGTAATCCCCTAATCTATAATCCCAAATCCTTAGTCTCTAATACTAAATCTTACATCTCTAATCTCTAATTTCTAATCCCTAAACCCTATTCTTCAATAACTAATCCCTAATCCTAAACCCTTAATCTCTAATGCATAATATTTAATAATAAATCTCTTAATTCTTAATCCCTAATCTCTAATCTCTAATCATTAATCCCTTCATCCTTAATCTCTAATTCCTAATCCTTGATACTAAACACCTAATCCCAAATCAATATTACTTATTCCCAAATCTCTACTCCCTAATCCTTATTTTTTAATACATATATATCCTAATTTCTAATTGTTAACACTCAAATCCTTAATCCCTAATCCCTCCTTCCCTAATCTTTAATCCCTATTTCATGATACATAATCCCTAAACATTAAATCCTTAATCCAGAGTACCTAGCCTCTAACCTCTGATCCATAATCTCTAATCCATCTCTTCTTCCTCTTCTTCTACTTCTACTTCTTCTTCTTCTTCTTCTTCTTACTCCTCTTTTTTTTCTTCTTCCTCATCTTTGTCTTCTTCTTCTTCTTCATACTCTTCCTCTTCTTTTTCATCTTCTTCTTCTTCTTCTTTTCCTTTTCTTCTTCTTCTTCTTCTTCCTCTTTCTCTTTTTCTTCTTCTTCTTCTTTTTCTTCTTCTTCATCCACTTCTTCTTCTTCTTCTTCTAATCATCTTCATCTTCCTCTTCTTTGTTTTCCTCTTATTCTTCTTCTTCTTCTTCTACTTCTCCTTCTCCTTTTTCTTCATTTTCCTCTTCTTCTTTTTCCTCTTCTCCTTCTTCTTCTTCTTCTTCTTTTTCTTCTTCTTCTTCTTCTTCTTTTTCTTCTTCTCCTTCTCCTTCTTATTCTTCTACTTCTTCCTCCTCTATTTCTTCTTCTTCTTCTTCTTCTTCTACTCTTTTTGTTCATTTTCTTCTTCTTCTTCTTCTTCTTCTTCTTCTTTATCTTGCTCATCTTCTTCTTCTTCTTGATCATCTTTTTCTTCTTCTACTTCTTGACCTTCTTCGTCTTCATCTTCTTCTTCTTACTCTTCTCCTTCTCCTTCCTTTTCCCTTAATGCCTAATCTTTAATCACAAATTAATCCCTAATGAATAATCCATCCTTGATTTTCAACCCTTAATCTTTAGTCCCTAACCACTGATCCCTAATTGCTAATCCCTAAACTCTAATCTCTAATACTTTTTCCATAAGTCATAATCTATAATCCATAAACCTTATACCTGATCTCTAATTCCCAATACATAATCCCTAATCCTTAATCACTATCCTTTAATTCTTAGTATCATAATATTTAATCTCTATTGCTAATCTTAATCCTTTAATCTCTATTGTCTAATCCTTAATCCTACATCCCTAATCTTTAATCTCTAATCCCTAATCTCTATTCCTTAATCTATAATATTTAATCTTAAATCTCTAATCTCTAATCCATAATCCTTAATAATTAATCTCTTAAATTTTAATCCTTAATCTCTAATCCTTATTGATTCATCCCTTCATCCTTAATTCTTAATCCTTAATCCTTAATCCCTAATTTCTAATCTCAAATCTTTATTACTTATTCTCTAATCCCTACTCCTTAATCCTTAATCTTTAATCCCTAAATACTAACACTCAAAAACCTAATAACTAAACCCTCCTACTCAAATCTTCAACCTTTGTTCCCTAATGCATACCCCCTAATCCCTAATCCTTAATCCCCAACACCTAATCCTTAATCCCTTAAATTTTAAATCTTAATCTCTAATTGTTATTCACTAATCCCTTTATCCCTAATCCTTAAACTCTAATAATATCTCATTATTTCTTATTCCCTAATCCCTACTCTTTAAACCCTAATCTATAATCCCTAATTAGTAAATTCCAAATCCTTAATCACTAATCCCTACCTCCTTAATCTTTAAACCATAATCCTTGACACTTAATGCATATTCCTTCAACAGTTAATCCCTATTTCTAATCCCTAACCCCTGATCTTTAACCCTAATATGTCATTTCTTCCTCTTCTTCTACTTCTACTTCTTCTTCTTCTTCTTCCACCTCTTCTTTTATCTCTTCTTCTTCCACTTCTTCTTCTTTTTACTCCTCATATTCATCCTCCTCTTCATCCTCTTCTTCTTCTTCTTCTTCCTCATCTTTAACTTCTTTTTCTTCTTCTTCTTCTTTCTTTTCTTCTTCTTCTTCTTTTTACTCTTCTTCATAATCTTCTTCCTCTTCTTCCTCTTCTTTTTCTTCTTCTACATTTTCTTATACTTCCTCTTCTTCTTTTTCTTCTTCTTTTTATTATTTTTGTCCTTGCTATTCTTATTCTTCTTCTTCTTCCTCTACTTGTTCTTCTTCTTCTTCATCATTATCATCATCTTCTTCTCTTTCTTTCTCTTCTTCTTCGTCTTCTTCTGTGATTTCTACTTCTTTTTCTTCCTCTTTTTTTCTTCTTCCACTTCTTCTTCTTCTTCAATTTTTTTATTCTTCCTCTTCTTCTCTTCTTCTTCTTCTTCTTCTTCTTCCCCTTCATCTTCCTTTACTTCTTTTTCTTCTTCTTCTTCATCACCTTCTTCACCTTCTTCCTCTTCTTCTTCTTCTTCTTACACCTCTCCTTCTTCTTCTTCTTCTCCTTCATTTGCTTCTACTTCTTCCTCTTCCTCTTTGTTTTCTTTTTCTTCTTCTTCTTCTCCTTCTAATTCTTCTTCCTTCTTTTCTTCTTGTTCTTCTTCTTCCTCATCTTCCTTTTCTTCTTCTTTTTCTTCTTCATCTTCTTCATCTTTGTCTTTTCCTTGTTCTTATTTTTTTTCTTCTTCTTCATCTTCATCTTCTTCACACTCCTTGTTCTTCTTCTTCTTCTTTATCTTCCTCCTCTTGTCCTTATTCCTCGTAATCCTTAATCCTTATTCCTTCATCGTTACTCCTTAATCCCTCCCTCTCTAATCTCTTATTCTTAGTTCTATAATTCTTAATCCATCCCACCCAACTCTCTAATCCCCAATCCCTAATTTTTAATCTCCAATCCTTAATATCTAATTCTTAATCCATAGTTTATAATCTATAATCCCTAATCCTTCATCTCTAATCCCTAATTTTTAATCCTTAATCCTTAATCTCTAATCTTTAAACCTTGCTCTCTGGTCTCTAATCCCTAATCCATAATCCCAAATCTTTAATCCCTAATCCCTAACCTCTAATTCCTAATCTTTTATCATTAATCCCTAATCCTTAATCTTTATTGCTAATCCTAATCCCATAATCTCTAATTCCTAGTCTCTAATCCTGAATCCTACATCCTTAATCTCTAATGTCTAATCCTTAACCCGTAATCCCTATTCTCTAATTCTTAAGCCCAAATCCAAGATTCTTGATCTCCTATCCCTAATCCTTAATAATGAATCCTTTAACTCTTAATCCTTAATCTCTACTCCTTAATCATCAAATTCTTCATCTGTAATCTTTAATCCTTAATCTCTAATTCGTAAGCCTTAATTCCTAATCCTTATTCCCTAAACCTTAATCCCCATTCTATAAACCCTAATCCCTAATTGCTAGCTCCAAAATCAATTATCATTAATCCTCTAATCCTTAATTCCTTAATCTTTATCTCGTGTTCCCTAATACTCAATGCCTAACCCTTTATTCCTTAATCTATAAACCATAATCCCTAACACCTGATCCCTAATCTCTTATCCATCTCTTCTTCTTCTTCTTCTTCTAGTTGTTCTTCCTCCTCTTTTTCTTCTTCTTCTTCTTCTCTTCTTCTTCTTCTTCCTCATCTTTGACTTCCTCTTCTTCCTCTTTTTTTCTTCCTCTTCTTCTTCTTCTTCTTCTTCTTCTTCTCCCACTTCTTCTTCTTTATCTTCTTCTTCTTCCTCTTTCTTTTCTTCTTCTTCTTCTTCTTCTTCTTCTTCTTCCTCTTTCACTTCATCGTTTTCTTCTTCTTCCTTTAATTGTTCTTCTTCTTCTTCTTTTTTGTCTTATTCTTATTTTCCTTCTAGTTCTTCTTCTTCTTCTTCTTCTATTCTTCTTCTTCTCTTACTTCTTCTTCTTCTTCATCATCATCATCTTCTTCTTCTTCTTCTCTTTCTTCTTCTTCTCCTCTTCCTTCTTCCTCTTCTTCTTCTTCTTCTTCTTCTTCTACTTCTTCTTCTTCTTTCTCTTCTTCTTCTTCTTCTTCTTCTTATTCTTATTCTTATTCATCGACTTCTTCTTCATCATCTTCTTCTTCTACTACTTTTATTTCTTCTTCTTCTTCTTCTTCTTCTTCTTCTTCTTTTTCTTCTTCTTGTTCAACTTTTTCTTCTTCTCTTCTTCTTGTTCTTCTTGTTTTTCTTCTTCATCTTCCTGTACTTCTTCTTCTTCTTCTTATTTTTCCTCTTCATCTTCCTCTACTTCTTCTTCTTCATCTTCTTCAACTTCTTTGCCTTCTTCTTCCTCTTCTCTTTCTTATCATTCTTCTTCTTCTTTTTCATCTTCTTCTTCTTCCTCTTCTTTTTCTTCTTCTTCTTCTTCCTCTTCATTTTCGTTTTCTTTTTCTTCTTCTTGTTCTTCTCTTCTTCTCCTTCCTCTTTTTCTTGTTGCTCATCTTCTTCCTTATGTTCCTCTACTTCTTCTTTTTCTTCTTCTTCTTCTTCATCTTCTTCTTGTTCTTATTCATTTTCTTCCTTTTCTTCTTCTTCTTCTTCTTCTTCTCCTTGTTCTTTTACTTCTTTTTCTTAAATTTCTTCTTTTTCTCCTTCATAATCCTTAATCCCTACTCCCTAATTCCTGGTCCATAATCACTCCCTCCTTAATCTCTCATCCCTAAATCAATATTGCATTATCCATCCCTCCCAAATCCCAAATCCCTTATCTCTAATTGCTAATCCCTAACCCATAACCCCTAATCCATCCTTAATCAATAATCCCCAATCCTTAGCCTCTAACCTTTAATCCTTAATCTCTAATTCCAAATCCCTTATACCTAATCCTTAATCTATAATTCTTAAACCTTAATTCCTAATGCTTATTATTTTTTCTTAATCCATACTCTTTAATCTTTAATCCTTAATCCCTAAACCTGAATACCTAATCACTAATCCATATTCTCTAATCCCTAATCATTAATCCAAAATATTTAATCCCTAATCCCTATTCTTTAATTCTTAATCCCTAAACTCTAATCCATAATTCCTAATCCATCTCTTCATCCTCTTTTTCTTCTTGTTCCAATTTTTCTTCCTCCTCTTCTTCTTTTTCTTCCTATTCTTCTTCCTCTTCTTCCTTTTCTTCCTCATTTTCTTATTCTTCTTCTTCTTCCTCCTCTTCCACATCTTCCTTTTCCTCTTCTTGTTCTTTTTCATCTTCCTCTTCCTCTTCTTCTTCTTCTTCTTCCTATTTTTTTCTTGTTCTTCTTCTTCCTTCTCGTCATCTTTCTTTCTTCTCCTTTTCCTGTTCTTCTTCTTCCTCATCATTTTCCTCTTCTTCTTCTTCTTCTTCTTCTTCTTTTTCTTTTGCTTCTGCATCTTCCATTGTTCTTCTTTCCTCTTCCTTCTTACTTCCTACTTCACCCTACCTCCTTCCTTCTTCGTTCTTCTTTCTTGCTTCTGCTTTATTCTTCCTCTTCTTCTCCCTCTTCTTTTTCTTCTTTCTTTCTTCTTCCTTCTTCCTTCTTCCTTCTCCTTAATCCCTAATCCTTAATTCCTAATACTTATTATTTTTCCTTAATCCATACTCTTTAATCCCTAAACCTGAATACATAGTTGATAATCCATATTCTCTAATCCCTAATCATTAATCCCAAATAACTATTCCCTAATCCTCCTTCCATAATCTCTAATCCCTAAACTCTAATTCGTAATACCTAATCCATCCCTTCATCCACTTCTTCTTCTTGTTCCACTTCTTCTTCATCTTCTTCTTTTTCTTCCTATTCTTCTTCTTATTCTTCCTCATTTTCTTCTTCTTCTTCTTCTTCCTCCTCCTCTTCCTAATCTTCCTTTTCCTCTTTTTCTTCTTCTTCATCTTCCTCTTTTTCTTCTTCTTCTTTTTCTTCCTTTTCTTATTCTTGTTCTTCTTCTTCCTCCTCATCTTCTTTCTTTTCTTCTTCTTTTCTTGTTATTCTCTTCCTTATCATATTCCTCATCTACTTCCTTTTCTTCTTCTTCTTCATCTTCTTCTTCTTCTACGTCTTCCTTTGTTCTTTTTTCTTCTTCCTTCTTACTTCACCCTACCTCCTTCCTTCTTCATTCTTATTTCTTCTTTCTTCTTTATTCTTCCTCTTCTTCTCCTCTTCTTTTTCTTCTTTCTTTCTTCTTCCTTTTTTTCTTTCTTCCTTCTTCTTAATCTTCCTTCTTCCTACTCCTTGATCCCTAATTCTTAATCTATAATCCATCCCTATTCTCTAATCCTTAATCTTTAATCTCTAATCTCTAATCCTAAATCTCTAATTCTTAAACTCTACCCTCTAATACCTAATCCCTAATTTTTAATCTACAATTTATAATTCATAATCCTTAATATCTAATATGTAATCCTTAATCTATCCTTAATCCATAATCCCTAATCCTTAATCCCTAAGCTATAATCACTAATCTCTAATTCCAAATCCCTATTTCGTAATCCTTAATCCCAAATCTTTAATCTTTAATTTCTCATCCTTACCACCTAATCCCTAATCCCTAATCCTTAATCTTAATCCTTAATCCCTAATTCTTAATCCCTAATTTCTAATCCTAAATCTTTAATAACCTCTAATCCCTAATCTCTGATTCTTAAACTCTAATGTCTAATACCTAATCCTTAATGCCAAATCTATAATCCAAAACTCCTATTCATAATCTCTAATACCTAATTCCTAATCCTTAATCACTAATCCCTAATCTTTAATCTCTAATCCCTAAACTTTAATGCAAATCCAAATCCCTTAATCTATAATTTCTAGTCTTTAATGTCTACTCTTTAGTCCTACATCCCCTTTCTCTGATATCTAATCCTTAATCCTCATTCTTTAATCTCTAATTTCTAATCCTAAATTCTTAATCTATAATCCTTTATCCTTAATAATTAATCCATTAATTTTTAATCCTTAATCATTAATCCCTTCATCCCTAATCCCTAATTCCCATTACATATTCTTTAATCCCTAAACACTAATCCTTAATAGTTAACTCCTAAATCTCTTATCGCTAATCACTCATTCCATAATCTTTAACCCATTTTCCTTAATACCAAATGCTTAATCCTTCATTTCTTAATCCTTAATCTCTAATCCCTAATTCTTAACCTCTAAACCCTAATCCCTAACCCATCAATTATTTCTCTTCATCTTTTACTTCTTCTACTTCTTCTTCTCTCTTCTTTTTCTTCATCTTCCTCTTCTTATTCATCTTCTTAATCTTCGTCATCTTCTTCTTCCTCCTCTTTCTCATCTTCCACTTCTTCTTCCTCTTCTTCATCTTCCTACTCTTCTTCATCATTTTCATCTTCTTCATCTTTCCCTTCTCATTCTTCCTCTTTTTCTTCTTCTTTTTCTTGTACTTCTTCTTCTTCCTCCTCTTCTTCTTTTTCCTCCTCTTCTTCCTCTTTGATTTTTCTTCATCATCTTCATCCTCTTCTTCTTGTTCCTCTACTTCTTGCTCATCTTCTTCCTCTACTTTTTTTCTTCTTCTTCTTCTTCTTCTTCTCTTTTTTCTTCTTCTTCTTCCTTTTCAATTTCTTATTCTTCTTCTTTCTCTTCTTTTTTCTTCTCCTTTTTCTTCTTCTTCTTCTTCTTCTTCTTCTTCTATTTCTCCTTTTTCTTCTTCTTCTTCTTCTTCTATTTCTCCTTTTTCTTCTTCTTCTTCTTCTTCTTCTATTTCTCCTTTTTCTTCTTCTTTTTCTTCTTCTTCTTCTTCTTTTTCCTCTTTATCTTCCTTCACTTTTTTCTTCTTCTTCACCATCATCTTCTTCTTCTTCACCTTCTTCACCTAATTCTTCCCATTCTTCCTCTTTTTACAATTCTCTTTCTTCTTCTTCTTCTTTTTCTTCTTCTTTTTCTTCTTCTTCTTCTTTCTCTTCTTCTTCTTTTTCTTCTTCTTCTTCTTCTTCCTCTTTTTCTTCTTGTTCTTTTTCTTTCCCTTCATCATCATCTTCCTCTTCTTCTTCTTCTTCTTCTTCTTCTTCTTCTTTGGCTTCTTCTTTTTCTTATTCTTTTTATCTTTTTCTTCTTCTTCTTCCTCTTCTTTTTCTTCTTCCTCCTCTTCCTCTTCTTCTTCTCGTTCTTCTTTTCTTTTTCTTCTCCTTGTTCTTCTTTTTGTTCATCATTAACTACTTCTCCTCCTTTTTTTAATCCCTAATCACCATTTCCTAATCTCTGCTCCTAAATCCATCCCATCCCAATCTCACATCCCTAAACCTATAATTCCTAATCCATCCATTCCAAATCCCTAATTCCTAATCCCCAATCTCGTATTTCTAATTGCTAATCCCTAATCCTTAATCTCAATATCTCATCCTTAATCTCCAATTCTTAATCCCTAATTTTTAATCCCCAATCTTTAATTCTTTATCGTTAATCCCTAATCCTTAATCCTCAATCCTTAATAATTAACCCTTAATTCTTAATCCCTAAACCTTATTCCAAATTATAATAATTTAATATGTAAGCTTTAACCTTTATTCTTGAGTCTTGAATTCCTAACCACTAATCATTAATCCTCAATCCTTAATTTTTATTCTGTAATCTGTAATCCCTAATCCTAAATCACTATATCATAATCCTTTGTAATTAATCCCATAATGCTAAATCCCTAATCTCAAATCATTAATTCCTTCATCTCTAGTCCCTAATTCTTAATCCTTAATCTAGAATCCTTATTACTTTTCCTCAACCCCTTCTCTTTAATCCCTAACTCTTAATCCTTAAACCTTAATACCCTGTTGGCAATCCATATTCCCTAATATCCAATCCTCAATCCTTAACATCTAATCCCTAATCCCTCCTTCCTTAATCCTTAATACTGAACCCCTAATCCCTAATCCTTAATCCATCTCTTCATCCTCTTCTTCTTCTTTTTCTTCCACTTCTTCTTCCTCTTCTTCTTCTTCCTCTTCATCTTTCTTATTTTCTTCTTTTTCTTCCTCTTCTTCCTCATCTTCCTCTACCTCTTCTTCTTCTTCCTCTTCTTCTTCTTCTTCCTCTTCTTCCTCTTCTTCTTCTTCTTCTTCCTTTTCTTCTTCTTCTTCTTCTTCCTCTTCTTCTTCTTCTTCTTCCTCATCTTCTTCTACCTATTCTTGTTCTTTTTCTCTTTCTTCTTCTTCTCTTGTTACTCTTCTTCCTCTATTTTTATTTCTTCTTCTTCTTCCTTCTTTCTTCTTTCTTCTTTCTTCTTCCTTTTTCCTTCTTCCTACTTCCATCCTTCTTCCTTCTTTCTTCTTCCTTCATATTTCTTCTTTCTTCATTATTCTTCCTCTTCTTCTTTCTTCCTTCTTTCTTCTTGCATCTTCCTTCTTCTTTCTTAATTCTTCTTCTTCTTTCTTTTTTCTTCCTACTCCCTAAACTCTAATCTCTAATCCCAAATCCTTAATTGATAATCCTTAATTACTATTCTTTAATCCTTAATCCCAGATCATTAATCACTAATCCCTAAACCCTAATCTGAAGTTTCTAATCCTTACCCTAGTCGCTTAATCATTAATCCCCATTCACTAATCTTAAATCTTATATCCCAAATCTTTCATCTTTAATCCTTAATCCCTAATCCCTAATCCCTAATCTTGGGTTCCTAATCTGTAATCCTTAATATTTAGTAATTAAACCCATAATTCTTAATCCCAAATCTCTAATCTCTAATCATAACTCCCTTCATCCTGAATCTATAATCCATCCTTAATCCCTAATTCATAATCCTTAATCTCTATGCTCTCTTCCCTAATCTCTAATCCATAATTTTTAATTCCTAATCCTTAATCCTTAATCTCTAATTCCCAATCTCTAATCTCTAGACTTTATCCCTAATCCATAATCCCTAACCCTTAATCCATAATCCAAAATATTTAATCTCTCCATAATCCCTAATCTCTAATCTTTAATCATTAATCCTTAATCTTTACTTCTTAATCCCTAATCTCTAATGCTAATCTTAATCTCTTAATCTCTAATTCTTAATCTTTAATCCTGAATCTTACATACTCAATGTCTAATCCTTAATCCCTGATTGCTATTCTCAAATTCCTAATCTCTAATACTAAATTCATAATCTCTAATCCTTAATCCTTAACAATTAATCAGTTAATTCTCAACCTTTAATCTCTAATTCTTCCAATTAAACCATTCATCTGTAAACCTTAATTCCAAATCTCCAATCATTAATCCTTAATCTTTATTACATATTCCTTAATCTCTAATCATTCTTCTTTTTCTTTTTCTTCTTCTACTTCTTCTTCTTCTTCTTCTTCTTCTTCTTCTTTCTCTTCTTCCTCTTCTTCTTCGTTTTCTTCTTCTTCTTCTTCTTCTTCCTTTTCATCTTCTTCTTCTTTTTTTACTTCTTCTTCTTCTTCTTCCTCTTCTTCTTCCTTTGCTTGTTATTCTTCATCTTCTTCTTCTCCTCCTCCTTCTCCTTCTTGTTCTTCTTCTTCTTCTTCTTCTTCTGCTATTTCTTCTTCGTGTTCTTCTTCTTCTTCTTCTTCTGCTTCTTCTTCCTCTTCTACTTCTTTTTCTTCTTCTTCTTATTATTATTTTTTTCTCTTCTTCTTCTTCATCCACTTTACTTCTTTTATTCTTTTTCTTCTTTTTTTGCTTCTTCATCTTCCTCTGCTTCTTCTTATTATTATTATTTTTCCCCTTCATCTTCCTCTACTTCTTCATTTTCTTCTTCTTCATCTAATTCTTCTTCTTTTTCTTTTCTTTTTCTTCTTCTTCCTCTTCATTTCCTTTTTCCTATTCTTCAGCTTCTTCTTCTTCTTCTTCTTTTTTCTTATTTTTCTTCTTCATCTTCTTCTTAAACTTTTCTTCTTTTATTCTTTTTCTTCTTCTTTTTTTGCTTCTTCATCTTATTCTGCTTCTTCTTCTTGTTATTATTTTTCCTCTTCATCTTCCTCTACTTCTCCTTCTTCTTCTTCTTCATCTTCTTCTTCTTTTTCCTCTTCATTTTCTCTTTCTTCTTCTTCATCTTCTTCTTCTTCTGCTTCTTCATCTTATTCTTTTTCTTCTTCTTCACCTTCTTCTCTTTTTCTTGTTCCTAATTTTCTTGTTTTTCTTATTCATGTTGCTCTTCTTCTTCTTCTTCTTCTTCATCTTCATCTTCTTCTTGTTTTTATTCATTTTCTTCCTTTCCTTCTTCTTCTTCTTCTCCTCCTTCTCCTCCATGTTCTTCTATTTTTTCTTGTCCTTCTCTTTCTTCTTGATAATCCTTAATCCCTATTCTCCAATCCCTACTCCTTAATCCCTTGCTCCGTAACCTCTTATGCCAGAATCTATAATGCCCAATCCATCCCTCCTAAATCCCTAATCTCTAATCCCTAATCCCTAATCTCTAATCCTTAATCCCTAATCCCTAATCCTTAATCTTTAATCTCTAATCCCTAATCCCTAATCCACCAAATCCATAATCCCTAATCCTTAATCTCTAATTTATAATCTCTTATCTCTCATTCTTAATCCCTAATACTTAATTTTTAATTCTTAAACCTTAATCCCTAATCATTATTACTTTTCCTTAATCCATACCCTTTAAACCCTAAAACCTAATCCCTAATCACAAATCCATCTCTCCATCCTCTTCTTTTTCTTCTTCCACTTCTTTTTTAGCTTCTTCTTCATTATATTCTTCTTCTTCTTCTACTTCTTTCGTAGTTTCTTCTTCTTCTTCTTCCGGCTCCTCTACCTCATCTTCTTCTTCTTCCTCTTCTTCTTCTCCTTCTTTATCATTGTCTTCCTTTTCTTCTTCTTCTTCCTTTTCTTCACCATCGCCTATTCCCTAATCCCTACTTCCTAATCCCTAATCCCTAACCCCTAAACTCTAATCCTTAATTGCTAACTCCTAAATCCCTAATCCCTCTTTAATCTTTAACCCACATTCTATAACATCAAATGCCTAATCCTTGATTTCTTCATCCCTGATCCCTAATCCCTAATCCTTAACCTCTGATCCCTAATCCATCACTTCTTCATCTTCCTCTTCTACTTCTTTTTCTTCTTCTTTCGCTTCCTTTTCTTCTTCTTCTGCCTTTTCTTCTTCTTCTTCCCCATCTTCCTCCTCTTCTTCTTCCTTTTCTTTGTCATCTTTAACTTAATATTCTTCTTCTTATTGTTGTTGTTCTTCTTCTTCTTCTGTTTCTTCTTCTTCTTCCTCCTTTACAACTTTTTCTTCTTCCTCGTCTTCTTTTTCCTCTTCTTCTTCTACTTCTACTTTTTCCTCATGTTCTTCTTTTTCTTCTTCTTCTTCTTCTTCCTCCTCCTCCTCTTCTTCTTACTCTTCATCTTCCTCTACATGTTCTTCTTCTTTTCTACTTCTTTTTCTCCTTTTTCTTCTTCTTCCTCTTTTATTTCTTCTTCTTTTTCTTCCTCTTTTTTCTTCTCCTTTTTCTTCTACTTCTTTAATTTCTTCTTCTTCTTCTTATTCTTATTCTTATTCTTTTCCTTCTTCTTATTATTAATCCTCTTTATCCTCTTTTACTTCTTTTTCTTCTTCTTCTTCATCATCATCTTCTTCTTCTTGAACTTCTTCACAATCCTTTTCTACTTCTGAATTTTCTTACAATTTTCTTTCATCTTCCTCTTCATTTTCTTCTTCCTTTTCTTCTTCATCTTCTACTTCTCCATCTTCCTCTTCTTCTTCTTCTTCTTCGTCATTTTATTCTTGTTCTTCTTCTTGTTCTTTGTCTTCTTCTTACTGATATTCTTTTGCTCCTTTTCTTCTTCTTCTTCTTCTTCTTCTCCTTGTTCTTCTTCTTCTCCGTCATCTTTTTCTTCTTCTTCTTGTTATTTTTCGTAATCCTTTATCCCTATTCCCCAAACCTTACTCCTAAATCCTTCCCTCCCTAACCCTTGCTCCTTTTTATTCTTCTTCTACTTCTTCTTCATCATCATCTTCTTCTTCTTCTTCTTCTATTTCTTCTTCTACTTCTTCTTCTTCTTCTTCTTCCTATTTTTTTCTTCTTCTTCATCTTTATCAACTTTTTCTTCCTCTCTTCTTCTTGTTGTTCTTCGTTTTCTTCTTCAACTTCCTTTGCTTCTTCTTATTTTTTTCTTCATCCTCCTCTACTTCTTCTTCTTCTTCTTCATCTTCTTCTTCTTTAACTACTTCACCTTCTTCCTCTTCTTATTTCTCTTTCTCTTCTTCTTCTTCTTCTTCTTCTTCTTCTTCTTCTTCTTCGCTTTCTTCTTCCTCTTCATTTTCTTCTTCTTTATCTTCCTCTTTATTTTCTCTTTTTTTCATTTTCTTCTTCCTCTTCTTCTTCTTCTTCTTCTTCTTCTTCTGCTTCTTCTTCTTGTTGTTCACTTCTTCTTCTTCCCTATTTTCTTGTTCCTCTTATTCTTCCTCTCGTTCTTCATGTTCCTCTTCTTCTTCTTCTTCATCATCATCTTCTTCTTGTTCTTATTTATTTTCTTACTTTTCCTCTTCCTTTTGTTGTTCTTCTTCTTCTCGTCCTTGTTTTTCTACTTCTTTTTCATTTCCTTCTTCTCCTCCTTCTTCTTCATAATCCTTAATCCCTATTCCCTAATCCATGCTGCTTAAACCCTCCCTCCTTAATCTCTAATTTCTAAATCTATATTGCCCTATCCATCCCTCTTAATCCTTAATCCATAATCCTTAATCCCTTATCTATCCTAAATCCATAATCTTTAATCCTTAATCTCTAATATTTATTCCCCAATCTCTTATTTCTTAACCCTAATCCTTAATTTCTAGTTCTTAATCCTTAATCCCAAATCCATATTTCTTTTCCTTAATCCATACTCTTTATTCCCTAATTGTTAATCCCTAATCCATAATACCTAGTTGCTAATACATATTCTCTAATTCTTAATCCTTAACCCTATTATTTAATCCCAAATATCTAAACCCTAATCCCTAATTACTAATCCAATTCTTCATCCTCTTCTTCTTCTTCTTCCACTTCTTCTTTTTCCTCATTTTCTTCTTCTTATTATTATTATTATTATTATTATTCTTACCCCTCTTCTTCATCTTCCTCTTTCTTTTCTTCTTCTTCTTCTTCTTCTTTCTCTTCTTTTTCTTCTTCATCTTCTTCTTTTTCTTCTTCTTCTTCTTCTTCTTCTTCTTCTTCTTCTTAATTTCCTTCTACTTCTTCTTCTTGATTTTCTACTTCTTCTTCTTCTCCTTCTTCTCCTTCTTGTCCTTCTCCTTCCTCCTCATCTTCTTCTTCTTCCTTTTCTCCTAGTTTTCTTCTTGTTGTTCTTTTCCTCTTCTTCTTCTTTTTTTTCTTCTTCTTTTTTCTCCGTTCTTCTTTCTTCTTTCTACTTTCTTCTTTCTTCTTCCTTCTTCCTTTTTACTTCATCCTACCGCCTTCCTTCTTCCTTCTTTCTTCTTTCTTCTTTATTCTTCCTCTTCTTCTCCTTCTTCTTCTTCTTCTTCTTTCTTCCTTCTTCCATTTTCTTTCTTTCTTCTTCTTCTTCCTTCTTCCTTCTTCCTTCTTGCTTCTTCTTTCTCCTTAATCCATAATCCATAATCTCTAATCCATCCATATTCTCTAATCTCTAATCTCTAATCTTTAATCTCTAATCCTTTGTCTCTAATCGTTACACTTTAATCTCTAGTACCTAATCCCAAATAAGTTCTCTAATTTATAATCCATAACCCTCAATCCTTAATCCATCCTTACTCCATAATCCATAATCCTTAATCCCTAATCTATAATCTCTAATCTCTAATCCATAATTCATAACCCTTAATTCTTAATCTTTAATCACTAATCCCTATCTCCTAATCCATAATCCCTAATCTCTAATCTTAAATCCTAAATTCTTAATCCTTAATCCCTAATGTTAAATAACCTCTAATCCTTAATCTCTAATCCTTAAACTCTAATCTCTAATACCTAATCCTTAATCACTCAAATTTCTAATACCTAATCCTTAATCCCTAATCTATAATCGATAAACTCTATTAATAATCCATATCTGCTAATCCCTAATCCTTAATCCTTCATCACATATCCCTAATCATTAATCTCTGATCCCTAATCCTGAATAGTAATGTTAATCCCCTAATCTCTAACATCTAATATCTAATCTTTAATCTCACATCCCTAATCTCTAATCTATAATCCTTATTCAATAATCTTTATTTACTAATCCCTAATTCTTAATCTTAAATTCTTAATCTATAATCCCTAATTATTAATCTCTTCATCTCTAATCCCTAATATCTATTACTTGTTCCCTAATCCTCACTCCGTAATCCTTAATCCCTAATCCCTAAACTCTAATCGTTAATTGCTAACTCAAAAATCCTTAATCCCAAATCCCTCCTTAATCTTTAACCCATATTCAATAAAACTTAATGTCGAATCCTTCATTTCTAAATCACTGATCCCTAATCTCTAAACCTCTGATCCCTAAACCCTAATCCATCACTTCTTCCTCTTCGCCTTCTTTTCTTCTTCTTCTTCTTCCTATTCTTTTTCTTCTTCTTTTTCCTCATCCTCTTCTTCTTCGTCATCATCGTTCTCTTCTTTTTCCTCTTCTTCCTCATCTTCCACTTCTTCTTCTTCTTCTTCTTCTCCTTCCTCTTCTTCTTCTTTCTCTTCTTCTTCTTACCCTTCTTCATCCTCTTCTTCCTTTTCTTCTTCTTCATCATCATCTTCTTCTTCTTGAACATCTTTTTCTTCTTCGTCTTCTTCTTTTTTCCAATCTTCTTCTTCATCTTTTTCTTCATGTTCTTCTTCTTCTTCATCTTCTTCTTCTTCTTAGTCTTCTTCTTACTCTACTTGCTTTTCTTCTTCTACTTCTTTTTCTCCTTCTTCTTCTTCTTCTGCCACTTTTATTTCTTCTTCTTCTTCCCCTTCACTTTCTTCTTCCCCATCTTCTTCTTCTTCTTATTCTTCTTCTACTTCTACTTCTTCATCATCTTCTTCTTCCTCTTCTTATTCTTCCACTTCATCTACCTTTACTTTTCTTCTTCTTCTTCTTCTTCTTCTTCTTCTTCAGCTTCTTCACTTTCTACTTCTTTTACTTCATCTTCTTACAATTCTCCTTCTTCTTCGTCTTCTTTTTCTTCTTCCTTTTCTTCTTCTTCTTCCTCCTCTTCTTCTTCTTCTATTTCTTCTTCTTCTTCTTCTTCTTCATTTTCTTCTTTTTCTTCTTCTTGCTCTTGTTCCTAATCTTCTTCTTCTTCTTTTTCTTATTGTTCTTCTTTTTTTGTCTTCTTCTTATTCTTTTTCTCCTTTTCTTCTTCTTCTTCTTCTTCTTCTTCTTCTTCTCCTTCTTTTTCATATTCTTCTTTTTCATATCCTTCTTTTTCATATTCTTCTTCTTCTCCTTCTTTTTCATCATCTTCTTCTTCTTCTTCATAATCCTTAATCACTATTCCCTAATCCTTAGTCCTAAATCCCTTCCTCCCTACTCTTTTATCCCTAAATCTATAGTTCGTAATCCATCCCTTCAAAATCCCTAATTCTTAATCCTTATTCTTTAATCCTTAATCTCTAATCCCTAATCCCTAATGCTTAATCCTTAATTTCTAATCTCTCATCCCAATCTCTAATTCCTATCATTAATCCATAATTTTTAATTCCAAATCCTTTTTCCTTGATTTGTAATCCCTAATCCCTAATCTCTTGTCTCTAATCTCTAATCATTAATCCTTGTTCCCTAATCCCTAATCATTAATCGCTAATTCTTAATCCCTAAACCCTTTTCCTAATTATAATCGTTCAATATCTAAGGTTTACCCTATAATCCTTAATCTCAAATCGTTAAACTTCAATCACTAATACCAAATCCCTAATCCATAATCTCTAATCTATAACCCATAATCCTTAATCCTTAATCTATTCTTACTCCATAATCCCTAATCCTTAATCCGTAATCTATAATCTTTAATCTCTAATCCCATATCCCTTTTTTGTAATCCCTAATCCTCATTACTTAATATTTAATTGATAATACAAATCCTCTAATCTCTAATCCTTAATCCTTAATTTCTAATCCTTAATCTCTAATTCCTAATCTTTAACCCCTAATCCCAGATCCTCAATCTTTAATAACCTCTAATCCCTAATCTCCAATCCTTAAACTCTAATCTCTAATACCTAATTCTTAATCCCTAACCTTTAATACATAAATCTTGATCATAATCTCTAATCCTAAATCCCTAATCTATAATCCTTAATCACTAATTTCTAATCTTTAATCTCTAATCCCTCATCTCTAATACAAATCATAATCCCTTAATCTTTAATCTCTAATCTTTAATCTTTAATCCTGAATCAGATATCTCTAATATCTAATTTCTAATTCCCAATCCCTAATCTTTATTCTCAAATTCCTAATTCTTAATCCTAAATTCTTAATATACAATCTCTAATCCTTAATAATTAATCCCTTAATTTTTAGTCCTCAATAACTAATCCATTCATCCCTATTCTCTAATCCTTATTACTTATTCCCTAATCCTTACTCCTTAGTCCTTAATCCTTAATCCCTAATCCCAAATACCCAAATTCTTATCTTTCTTCTTCTTCATCATCGTCTTCTTCTTCTTTTTCTTCCCCTTCATGTTCCTTTACTTCTTTTGCTTCTTCTTCTTCATCTTCTTCTTCTATAACTTCTTCACCTTCTTCTTCTTCTTTCAATTCTCCTTATTCTTCTTTTTTTCTTCTTCCTTTTCTCCTCCTTCTTCTTGCTTTTCTTCTTATTTTTCTTCTTCTTCTTCTACATTTTCTTCTTGTTCTTCTTCTTCTTCTTTTTCCTCATCTTCCTCTTATTCTTCATCTTCTTCTTCTTATTCTTCTTCTTCTTTGTCTTCTTCTTGTTCTTATTCTTTTTTTTTCTTCTTCTTCTCCTCCTCCTTCATAATCCATAAACCAAATTCTCTAATCACTACTTCTAAATCCGTTCATTCCCAATCTCTCATCCTTAAATCTATAATTTCTAATACATCCCTCCAAAATCCCAAATCCATAATCCTTAATCCCTAATTTATTATTCTTAATCCATCTCTAATCCCTATTCATTAATCCCTTTATCCATAATCCCTAATCTATAATCTATAATCATTAATCCTTAATCCCTAATCCTAATTACTTATTCCCTAACTTCTACTCCCTAATCTTAAATCCCTAATCCTTAATCGCTAATCCCTAAACTCTAATCCCTAATTACTAACTCCCAAATCTCTAATCCCTAATCTTTAATTCCTCTTCTTCTTCTTCTTTTTATTCTATTTCCTCTTCTTCATCTTCATCTTCTTCTTCTTTCTTCCTTCTTCCTTCTTCTTTCTTCTTTGTTCCTTCTTCATCTTTTTTCCACCTTCTTCCTTCTTCCTTCTCCTTAATTCTTAATCCCTAATCCCTAATCTATCCCAAATCTCTAATCTTTAATCTTTTATCCCTAACCTCTCATCCCTAATCTCTAATCCTAAAATTCTAACCTCTAATACTTAATTCGTAATCTCCAATCCCTAATTTACAGTCCATAATACCTAATCTATAATCTTTATTCCTTAATCTCTAATGTTTAACCACTAGTATGTAATCTGTAAACCCTAATCTATAGTCTCTAATCTTAATCTTGATTCCTTAATCTATAATCCTAATCCTACATCCCAAATCTTTACTCTCTAATCCCTAATCTCTAACCCCAAATGCCTAATAATTAATCTCTTATATCTTAATCCCTAACCTCTAATCCACAATCATTAGTTCCTCATCCTTAATCCCTTATCCATAATCATAATCTTTAATAATTAATACTTAATCCTAAATCCCTACTAATTAATTGTTAATTCCTATTATTTCTTTCCTAATCCCTAATCCCTAGTCCCTAGTCTCTTGTTTTTAACTCCCAAATCCCTAATTTCAAGTCCTAAATCTATAATACCTAATCTCCAATCCGTAATCCTTCCAGCCTTAATTTTCGATATTCCCTTATCCCTAATCCCTAATCCTTTCTTCCTCAATCCCAAATCCCTAACCCTAATTCCTAATCCGTAATCTATCACTTCTTCCTCCTCTTCTTCTTCCTCTTCTTCTTCCTCTTCTTCTTCTTCTTCCTGCTCTTCTATTTCTTTATCTTCTTCTCTTTCTTCTTTGCCTTACTCTTCTCCTTTTTATTCTTCTTCTTCTTCTTCTTCTTCCTCTTCCTCTTATTTTTCTTTGACTTCCTCTTCTTCTTCTTGCTCTTCTTCTTCTTCTTCTTCTTCCTCTTCCTTTTATTTTTCTTTGACTTCCTCTTCTTCTTATTGCTCTTCTTCTTCTTCTTCTTCCTTTTCTCTTTCTTCTTCTTCTTCTTCTTAATCTTCTTATTCTTCTTCATCATCTTCTTCTTCTTCCTCTTCATTTTATTCTCCTTCTTCTTTTGCTTCTTCATCTTCTTCTTCTACTTCTTCCTCTTCTTCTTCTTCTTCTTCTTCATTATCTTCTTCTTCTTCCTCCTACTCTTCTTCTCCTTATTCTTTGAATTCTTCTTCTTTTTCTTCTTCTTCTTATTCTTCATCCTCTTCTTCTTTTTCTTCTTTCACTTCTTCTTCCTATACTTGCTCTTCCTCTTCATTCTCTTCTTCTTCTTCATCATCATCTTCTTCTTCTTCTTCTTCTTTTCTTATTCTTTTTCTTCTTCTTTTTTCTCTTCCTCTTCTTCTTCTTCATCATCGTTCTCTTCTTTTTCCTCTTCTTCCTCATCTTCCACTTCTTCTTCTTCTTCTTCTTTTTCTTCCTTATCTTCTTCTTCTTCCTCCTCTTCTTCTTCTTCTTATTCTTTGAATTCTTCTTCTTTTTCTTCTTCTTCTTATTCTTCATCTTCTTCTTCTTTTTCTTCTTTCACTTCTTCTTCTTATACTTGCTCTTCCTCTTCATTCTCTTCTTCTTCTTCATCTTCTTCTTCTTCTTCTTCTTCTTCTTTTCTTATTTTTTTTCTTTTTCTTCTTCTTCTTCTTCTTCTTCTTTCTCTTCTTCTTCTTCCTCTTCTTCTTATTCTTCTTCATCTTCTAATTTTTCTTATTCTTTTTCCTCTTCTTCTTCTTGTTCTTCTTCGTCTCCTTCATCTTCTTCATCTACTTCTTCTTCTTCTTTTTCTTCTTATTCATCCTTATCACCTTCTTTTTCTTCTCCTTAATTCTTCTTCTTCTTTGTAATCCTTAATCCCTACTCCTTAATACCTTCCTAGCTAATCTCTCATCCCTAAATCTATGTATCTTAATCCATCCCTCCCAAATCCCTAATTGCTAATATCTAATCCATAATCCCTAATTCTTAATTCTTGATCCTTAATCTCTAATCCCTAATCCCTAATCTCTCCTTAACCGATAATCCCTAATCTCTAGTCCCTAATGTTAAGTATTAATCCCTAGTCCTTAATCCTTTATCCTCAATCCCTAATCTCAAGTCACTAATCCATAATCCTTAATCCTTAATCTCTTTTCCCTAATACCAAATTCCTAATACTTAAACCCTATTCCTAATTGTAATCATTTAATCTATAATCCTTAAACTCATATTCGTAATCATGAATCCTAAATCCCTAATTCTTATTCCCTAATTTGCAATTTCGAATCCTAAATCTTTAATCCACAATCCTTGGTAATTAATCCCTAAGCCTAATCATTAATCCCTTCATCCCTAATTTCTAATCCTTAATCTCTAATGTTTATTACTTTTACTTAATCCTTACTCTTTAATGCCTAACACTTAATCCCCAAACCCTAATACTTTGTTACTAATCCACTTCCTTAGTCTCTAACATCTAATCCCTAATACCTCCCTTTTTAATCCTTAATCTTTAACCCCTAGTCCATAATCCATCTCTTCATCCTCTTCTTCTTCTTCATCTTCTTCCTCTTCTTCTACTTCTTGAATTTCTTCTTCGTCTTCTTCTTCTTCCTCCTCCTCTTCTTCTCATCTTCCCCTTCTCCATCTTCTTCCACCTCTTCTTCTTCCTTTTCTTCTTCTTCTTCTTCTTCTTCCTCTTCCTCGTCATCTTCTTTATCCTCAACTTCTTCTTCTCCTTCTTCTTCTTTTCTTGTTCTTCTTCTTCCTATTCTTCTTCCTCTTCTTTCTTTTCTTCTTCTTCTTCTTCATACATTCTTCTTTCCTCTTTCTACTTTCTTCATTCTACTTTCTTCATTCTACTTTCTTCATTCTACTTTCTTCATTCTACTTTCATCTTTCTTCTTCATTCTTCCTTCTTTTTATCTCCTTCCTTCTTTCTTCTTCCTTCTTCCTTCATCTGTCTTCTTTCTTCTTTGTTATTCCTCTTCTTCTCCCTCTTCTTCTTCTTCTTCTTTTCCTTCTTCCTTCTTCCTTCTTCTTTCTTCCTTCTTCCTCTTCTTCTTCCTTCTGCCTTCTTCCTTCTCCTTAATCCCTAACCCTTAATCCCTAATCCATCCCTACCCTTAATCCATAATTTTTAATCCCTAACCTCTAATCTTTAATCACTACTCCCTAAACTCTAGTCTCTAATACGTAATCCTTAATCCTTAGTCTATAATCCATAATCCATAATCCATAATCCATAATCCCTAATCTCTAATCCTTAATCTCTAATCATTAAGCACTATTCCCTAATCCGTAAACTCTAATCCCTAGTCCCTACTCTTAATCATAATCCCTAAATCTCTAATCTTTAATTCTTAATCTCTAATCCTGAATCTTGTGCTCTTAATATTAAATCTCTAATCCTTAATCCCTATTCCCTAATCCCTAATCTTATATCCCTAATCTCTAGTCATTAATCTTGAATAATTAATAACTTAATTCTTAATCCATAATCTTTAATCTCTAATTACTAATCTCTTCATCTCTAATCTAATCCATAATCCTTCATCACTAATCCTTAATCCTTAGTCCTAATTTCTTATTTCCTAATCCTTCCTCCTTAATCTTTAATCCCTAAACCCTAATCCCTAATTGCTAACTTCATAATCTATAATCCTTAATTTGTAATTCTCAATCACTAATCCTTTTCTCCCTAATCATTAATCCATATTCCTTTATACCTAATCCCTAATCCTTCCTTCCTTAATCCATAATCCCCAATCCATATCCCCTAGTCCGTAATCTCTAGTCCATCTCTTCTTTCGCTTCTTCTTCTTCTACTTCTTCTTCTTCCTCCTCTTCTTCTTCCCTTATTTCTTCATCATCCTTATCTTCATCTTCATCTTCTTTCTCTTCTTCCTCACCTTCCTCTTCCTCTTGTTCCTCTTCTTCTTCCTCCTCTTATTCATCTTCTTCTTCTTCTTCCTCCTCTTCTTCTTTTATTTCTTCTTCTACTTCTTCTTTTTCTTCTTCTTCTTCTTCTTCTTCTTTGCCTTCTTCTTCTTCTTCTTTTTCCTTTTCTTCTTCATCATCTTCTTCTTCCTCTCCTTCTTCTTCTTCATGTTCTTCTACTTCTTCTTCATCTTCTTATTCTTCTTATTCTTCTTATTCTTCTTGTTCTTCTTCTTCTTCTTCTTTTTACACTCCTATTTCTTCTTCTCCTTCTTCTTTTTACACTCCTATTTCTTCTTCTCCTTCTTCTTCTTCTCTTTCTTCTTCCTCTTCTCCTTCAACTTGTTGTTTTTCTTCTTCCTCTTCTTCTTCTTCGATTTCTTCTTCCACTTCTTCTTCTTCTTCTTCTTCTTCTTGTCTTCTTCTTGTTCTTCTTCTTGTTCTTCTTCTTCTTCATCATGTTTTCTTCTTTTTCTTTTTCTTAATCCTCCTCATCATTATCATCTTCTTCTTCTTCTTATTCCTCTTCTTCTTCTTCTTCGTCTTCTCCTTCTTCTTCTTCGAGTCCTTCACCAACTTCTCTTCTTTGTCTCACTATTCTCCTTCTTCTTCTTCTTCCACTTCTTCTTTCTCTTATTCTTCTTTTTCTTCTTCTATTACTAGTTCTTCATCTACCTCTTCTTCTTCTTCTTCTTCCTCCTCTTCCTCTTCTTCTTCATCTTCTTCTTCTTATTCTTCTTCTTCTTCTTCTACTTCATCTTCCTCTTCTTACTCGACTTATTCTTCTACTTCTTCGTCATCTTCTATCTGTTCTTCTTCTACTTCTTCCTCTTCTTCTTTTTCTTCATCTTTCACTTCTTCTTCTTCTTCTTCTTCTTTCTCTTACTCTTTTTCTTCTTCTTCTTCTTCTTCTTCTCTGTCTTCTCCTGCTTTTTCTTCTTCTACTTCTCCTTCTTCTTCTTTTTCTTCTTCTTCCACTTCTTTTTCCTACTCTTCTTCTTGCTATCTTTTCTCATCTTCCTCCACTTCTTCTTCTTCTTCTTCTTCTTCTTCACCTCCATCTTCTTCTTCTCTTCTTCTTTTACTCCTTCTTTTTCTTCTTCTTTTTCTACTTCTTCTTCTCCTTCCTCTTATACTTCTTCTTCTTGTACTTTTTCGAATTCTTTTTCCTCTTCTTCTTCTTCATCTTCCTCTTCTTATTCTCCTCCATCTTCTTCTTCTTCGTCCTCTTCTCCTTTTTTTCTTCTTTTTTTTCTTCTTCTTCTTCTTTTTCGTCTTCTTATTCTTATTCTTTGTTCGTCATTTTCTTCTTCTTCTTCTTGTACTTGTTCTTCTTCTTCTACTTCATCTTCTTCCTCCTCTTCGTATTCTTCTTCTTCTTCGTCTTCTTAACTTTCCTTCTCTTCATCTTCTTCTTCTTCTTCCTCTTCGTCCACTTCTTCTGTCACTTCTTCTTCTTCTTCTTCTTCTTCCTATTCTTCTTCTTCTTCTTCCTTTTCGTTGTCTTCTTCTTCCTCTTCTATTTCTTCTTCATCTTCTTCCTTTTCTTCTTCTTCTTCTTTTTCTTCTTCCTCCTTTTCCTCTTCTTTTTCTTTCATTTCTTCTTCTACTTTTGTTCTTCCTCTTTTTTTCTTCCTCTTCTTCTTCTTCTTCTTCTTCTTCTTCTTCTTCTTCTCTTCTTCGTTTTTTATTCCTTTTCTTCTACATTTTCCTCTTCTTTTACCTCTTCCCTTTCATCTTGTTCTTCTTCTTTTCCTTCGTCCCCTCTTCTACTTCTTCTTCTTCTTCTTCTTCTTCCTCTTCTTATTTTGATTCTTATTCTTGCACTTCTTCTTCTTCTTCTTCTTCTTCCTCTTCTTATTCTGATTCTTGTTCTTGCACTTCTTCTTCTTCTTCTTCATCTTCTTCCATTTCTTCTTCTACTTCTTCTTTTTATTTCCTGATCCCTAATCCTTAATACTTAAACCTAATGTCTAATCCCTAGTTCCTGATCTTTATCCCTACACCTTATTCCCGAATCCCTACTCCCCAATACGTAATAAAAATTCTCTAAACCCTAATATCTAATTTCTAATCCGTAATGCTTCCCCAAATCCCTAATCTTTAATCTCTAATCTCTAATCCCTAATCCTTTACCCCTAATACCTAATCTCTAATCCCTCCCTTCCTAATTTTTAATTCTTAATCCTTAATACCTAATCCTTAATCCTTAATCTCTAATCCCTAAACCTTAATCTTAATTATAATCATTTAATCTCCAATTGCCAATCCCTAATCTCTAATCCTTAATCTTGAATCCGAAGTCCCTAATCATTAATCTCTTATCCTTAATCATTAATCCCTATTCTCTAGTTTGTAATCTCTAATCCTAAATCATAAATCTATAGTCCTTAGAAATTAATCTTTCAATCCTAAATCCCTAATCCATAAGCATTAATCCCTTCATCCTTAATCCTTAATTCCAAATCCTTAATCCCAAATCTCTTTTACTTATTACTTAATCCCTAATTCTTAATCTCGAAACTCTAATCCCTAATTGCTAATCCTTATTCCGTAATCATTAATCCTGAACACTTAATCCCTAATACAAAATCCTTAATCTCTCTTATATAAATCCCCAACTTCTAATCCATAATCTCTAATCCATCTCTTAATCCTCTTCATCTTCTTCCTCTTTCACTTCTAATTCCTCTTCTTCTCCTTCGTTTTCTTCTTCTTCTTCCATATTTTCTTCTTGTTCTTCTTCTTCCTCTTCTTCCTCATTTTCTCCTTCTTCCTCTCTCTCTTCTTCTTCTTCTTCCTCCCCTTCTTCTCCTTCCTCTTCTTCCTTTTCTTCTACTTCTACTTTTTTTCTTGTACTTATTTTGCCTCTTCTTCTTCCTCTTTCTCTTCTTCTTCTTCTTTTCTTTCTTCTTCTTCTTCTTCTTCTTCTTCTTTGACTTCTCCTTCTTCTCCTTCTCCTTCCCCTACTCCTCCTTCTCCTTCTCCATCTCCTTTGTCATCTCCTTCTCCTTCTCCTTTTTTCTTCTCCTTCTCTTCCTTATTCCTCTCATCCTCCTTCTCCTTTTCCCTCTCCTTCTTCTTCTTCTTTCTTCTTTCTTCTTTCTTCTTTCAACTTTCTAATTTCTTATTTCTCTTCCCTTCTTCCTTCTTCCCTCTTCCTTCTTTCTCCTTTCTTCATTATTCTTTATTCTTTATTCTTCTTCTTCTTTTTCTTCTTTTCCTCTTCTTCTTTGTCCTCTTCTTCTTCTTCTTTCTTCTTTCTTCCTTCTTCCTTCCACCTTCTTCTTTCTTCCTTCTTCTTCATCTTCAATCTTCCTTCTTCCTTCTCCCTAATCCCTAATCCTTAATCCCTAATCCATCTCTAATCTCTCATCCTTAATCCCTAATCTTTAATCCCTAACATTTAATCTCTAAACTCTAATTCTTAAATAATAATCTCTAATACCTAATCCCTAATCTTTATTCCTTAATCTATAATAAAAAATCGCTAATCCCTAAACCTTAACCCTTAATCACTAATCTCTAATCCTTAAACCCTATATCCTAGTCTCCAATCTTAATCCAATCTCTTAATCTCTAATCACTAACCCCTAATTTCTAATCTTAAATCATATTAATTAAATCTTTAATCCTAATCCCAAACCCCTAATCCTTAATCCTAATCCTAAATCCTTGATCTCTAATTCCTCTTCTTTTTCTTCTTCTTCTTCTTCTTCTTCTTATTCTTATTCTTCTTCTTCTTCTTCCTCTACTTTCTCTACTTCCTCTTCTTCTTCTTTCTCTTGTTTTTCTTCTTCTTCTACTTCTTCTTCTTCTTCTTCTTCCTATTCTTCTTCTTTTACTACAACTATTACGTCTTCTTCTTCATCTTTTTTGTCTTCATCTTCTTTTACTCTTCTTCTTCTTCTTCCTCCTCTTCTTCTTGTTCTTCTTTGATTTCTTTTTCTTGTCATTCTTCTTCCTCTTCCTTCTCTTCTTCTTCTTCCTCCCCTTCTTCCTCATCTTCTTTTGTTCTTTTTCTCTTTCTTCTTCTTCTTCTTCTTCTACTTCTACCTCTTCCTCATCTTCTTTTTCCACTTCTACTTAATCCTCTTCTTTTTCCTTTACTTTTTCTTCTTCTTCTTCTCCTTCATCTTCTTCTTCTACTTCTTTTTCTTCTTCTTCTTCTTCATCCTCTTCACCTTTTTTCTCCTTAATTCTACTTCTTTTTCTTCTTCTTCATCTTCTTCCCTTTCTTCTTCTTCTTCTTCTTCTTCTTCTTGTTCCTCTTCTTTTTCTTCTACTATTACTACTTCACTTCTTCTTCTTCTTTTCTCCTTCTTCTTCTTTTTCTTCTCCTTCTTATTCTTCTTTTTCTTCTCCTTCTTCTTCTTCTTAATCTTCTTCTGCTTCTTCTTCTTCTTCATCTTCCTCTTCTTCTTCCACTTCTTCCTTTTCTTCTTCTTTCTCTTCTTCTTCTTCTTCTTTTTTCTTCCTCTTCTTCTTCTTCTTCAATTTTTTCCTCTTATTACTCTTGTTCTTGTGCCTCTTCTCCTTCTTCTTCCTCTTCTTCCTTTTCTCTTTCTTCTTCTTCTTCTTTTTCTTATTCCTGTTCTTCTTCTTCTTCTCTTCTTCTTCTTCCTCTTCTTCTTTCTCTTCTTCCTCGTTTTCTGCTTCTACTTCTTCTTCTTCTTCTTTTACTTCTTCTTCTTCTGTTACTTCTTCTTTTTCTTCTTCTTCATCTTCTTCTTCTTCTTCTTCAACTTCTTCTTCTTCTTTTTCTTCGTCTTCTTCCTCTTCTTCTTCTTCTTCTTCTTCCTCCTCCTCCTCCTCTTCCTCTTCCTCTTCTTCTTCTAATTCTTCTTCTTCCTCTTCTTATTTTTATTCTTGTCTTGCACTTCTTCTTCTTCTTCCTCTTCATCCTCTTCTTATTTTGATTCTTGTCCTTGCACTTCTTCTTCTTCTTCATCTTCTTCCACTTCTTCTGCTTCTACTTCTTCTTTTTATTTCCTGATCCCTAATCCTTAATACTTAAACCTAATGTCTAATCCCTAGTCCCTGATCTTTATCCCTACACCTTATTCCCGAATCCCTACTCGCTAATAAGCAATAAGAAATCTCTAAACCCTAATATCTATTTTCTAATCTGGAATGCCTTATCCCAAATCCCTAATCTCTAATCTCTCATCCCTAATCCTTTACCCTTAATGCCTAATCTCTAATCCCTCCATTGTTAATTTTTAATTCTTAATCCTTAATACCTAATCTTTAATCCTTAATCTCTAATCCCTAAACCTTAATCTTAATTATAATCTTTTAACCTCCAATCACCAATCCCTAATCTCTAATTCTTAATCTTGAATCCCAAGTCCCTAATCATTAATCTCTTATCCTTAAGCTTTAATCCCTATTCTCTAGTTTGTAATCTCTAATCCTAAATCACTAATCTATAGTCCCTAGAAATTAATCTTTTAATCCTAAATCCCTAATCCATAAGCATTAATCACTTCATCGTTAATCCCTAATTCCAAATCCTTAATCCCAAATCTCTTTTACTTATTACTTAATCCTAACTTTTTAATCCCTAATTCTTAATCTCAAAACTCTAATCCCTAATTGGTAATCCTTACTCTGTAATCATTAATCCCGAACACTTAATCCCTAATACCCAATCCTTAATCTCTCTTATATTAATCCCTAACTTCTAATCCATAATCTCTAATCCATCTCTTAATCCTCTTCATCTTCTTCCTCTTTCACTTCTAATTCCTCTTCTTCTCCTTTGTTTTCTTCTTCTTCTTCCATATTTTCTTCTTGTTCTTCTTCTTCCTCTTCTTCCTCATCTTCCTCTTCCTCATCTTCTCCTTCTTCCTTTCTCACTTCTTCTTCTTCTTCTTCCTCCCCTTCTTCTCCTTCCTCTTCTTCCTCTTATTCTCCTTCTACTTTTTTTCTTGTTCCTATTTTGCCTCTTCTTCTTCTTCTTTTCTTTCTTCTTCTACTTCTTCTTCTTCTTTGACTTCCCCTTCTTCTCCTTCTCCTTCCCCTACTCCTCCTTCTCCTTCTTCATCTCCTTTGTCATCTCCTTCTCCTTCTCTTCCTTATTCCTCTCATCCTCCTTCTCCTTTTCCCTCTCCTTCTTCTTCTTCTTTCTTCTTTCTTCTTTCTTCTTTCAACTTTCTAATTTCTCATTTCTCTTTCCTTCTTCCATTTTCCCTCTTCCTTCTTCCTTCTTTCTCCTTTCTTCTTTCTCCTTTCTTCTTTTCCTCTTCTTCTTTGTCCTCTTCTTCTTCTTCTTCTTTCTTCTTTCTTCCTTCTTCCTTCTTCCTTCCACCTTCTTCTTTTTTCCTTCTTCTTCATCTTCAATCTTCCTTCTTCCTTCTCCCTAATCCCTAATCCTTAATCCCTAATCCATCTCTAATCTCTAATCCTTAATCCATAATCTATAATCCCTAACCTTTAATCTCTAAACTCTAATTCCTAAACAATAATCTCTAATACCTAATCCCTAATCTTTATTCCTTAATCTATAATCAAAAATTGCTAATCCCTAAACCTTAACCCTTAATCATTAATCTCTAATCCTTAAACCCTATATCCTAGTCTCCAATCTTAATCCAATCTCTTAATCTCTAATCACTAACCCCAAATTTCAAATCTTAAATCATATTACTTAAATCTTTAATCCTAATCCCAAATCCCTAATCCTTAATCCTAATCCTAAATCCTTGATCTCTAATTCCTCTTCTTTTTCTTCTTCTTCTTCTTCTTCTTATTCTTATTCTTCTTCTTCTTCTTCTTCCTCTACTTTCTCTACTTCCACTTCTTCTTCTTTCTCTTGTTTTTCTTCTTCTTCTGCTTCTTCTTCTTCTTCTTCTTCTTCTTTCTCTTATTTTTCTTCTTCTTCTGCTTCTTCTTCTTCTTCTTCTTCCTATTCTTCTTCTTTTACTACAACTATTACCTCTTCTTCTTCTTCTTTTTTGTCTTCATCTTATTTTACTCTTCTTCTTCTTCTTCTTCCTCTTCTTCTTGTTCTTCTTAGATTTCTTTTTCTTGCCATTCTTCTTCCTCTTCCTTCTCTTCTTCTTCTTCCTCCCTTTCTTCCTCATCTTCTTTTGTTCTTTTTCTCTTTCTTCTTCGTCTTCTTCTTCTTCTACTTCTACTTCTTCCTCATCTTCTTTTTCCACTTCTACTTAATCCTCATCTTTTTCCTTTACTCTTTCTTCTTCTTATTCTCCTTCATCTTCTTCTTCTACTTCTTTTTCTTCTTCTTCTTCTTCATCCTCTTCACCTTTTTTCTCCTTAATTCTACTTCTTTTTCTTCTTCTTCATCTTCTTCCCTTTCTTCTTCTTCTTCTTCTTCTTCTACTACTATTACTTCACTTCTTCTTCTTCTTTTCTCCTTCTTCTTCTTTTTCTTCTCCTTCTTATTCTTCTTTTTCTTCTTCTTCTTATTCTTGTTGTTGTAATTCTTTTTCTTCTTCTTGTTCTTCTCCTTCTTCTTCTTCTTAATCTTCTTCTTCTACGTCTTCTTCTTCTTAATCTTCTTCTTCTTCTTCTTCTTCTTCCTCTTCTTCTTCCACTTCTTCCTTTTCTTCTTCTTCCTTCTCTTCTTCTTCTTCCTTTTTTTTCTTCCTCTTCTTCTTCTTCTTCCATTTTTTCCTCTTATTACTCTTGTTCTTGTGCCTCTTCTCCTTCTTCTTCCTCTTCCTCTTTTTCTCTTTCTTCTTCTTCTTCTTCTTCTTCTTCTTTCTCTTCTTCCTCGTTTTCCGCTTCTTCTTCTTCTTCTTCTTCTTCTACTTCTTCTTCTTCTGTTACTTCTTCTTTTTCTTCTTCTTCATCTTCTTCTTCTTCTTCTTCAACTTCTTCTTCTTCGTTTTCTTCGTCTTCTTCCTCTTCTTCTTCTTCTTCTTCCTCCTCCTCCTCCTCCTCTTCCTCTTCCTCTTTTTCTTCTTCTTCTTTCACTTCTTCTTCTTCTTATTCATCTTCTTCGTCTTCTTCTTCTTCTTCTTCTTCTTCGTCTACTTCTTCATCTTCTTCTTCTTCTTCTACTTCTTCTTCTTCTTCTTCCTCCTCCTCTTCCTCCTTCTTCTTCTTCTTCTTCTTCTTCTACTTTGTTATCTTCCTTCTTCTTTCCCCTTTCTTATTTCTCCTTTCGACTTCCTTCCTCCATTCTTTTTCCTCCTTCCTTCTTCCTTCTTCCTTCTTTCTTCTTCCTTCTTTTTTCTTCCTTCTTTCTTTTTCCATCTTGCTTCTTTCTTCTTTCTTTTTCTTTTTTCATTTTTCTTCTTTCATCTTCTTTTTTCTTCTTTCTTCTTCTTTCTTTTTTCTATCTTTTATGTTCTTTCTTTATTCTTCTTCTTCTTCTTCTTCTTCTTCTTCTTCTTTCTTTTTTTTCTTCTTCTTCCACTTCTTCTTCCTCTTCTTCCTCTTCCTCTTCTTCTTCTTCTTCTTCCCCTTCTTCTTCCTCTTTTTCATCTTCTTCGTCATCTTCTTCTTCTACTTCCACTTCTTCCTCATCTTCCTCATCTTTTTCTTCTACTTCTTATTCTTTTTTTTCTTCTTCTTCGTCTTCTTTCTCTTCTTCTTCTTCTTGTTCCACTTCGTTTTCCTCTTCTTGTTCTTCCACTTCTTATTCTTCTTCCTCTTTTCCTTCTTTTTCTTCTTCCTCTTCCACTTTTTGTACTTCAACTTTTGCTTCTTCCTCCTCTTGTTCTTGATCTTGCTGTTATTCTTCTTCTTCTTCTTGCTCTTCTTTTTCTTCTTCTTCTTCTTCTTACTCATCTTCTTGTTGTCCTTCTTCCTCTCCTTCCTCATCTTCCTCTCCCTCTTTATCTTCTTCTTGCTCGTCTTTTTCTTATTCTTCTTCTTCTTCTTCTTTATATTCTTCTTCTTTCTCTTATTCTTCTTCTTCTACTTCTTCTTCTTCTTCATCTTCATCTTTTACTTCTTCTTCCTCTTCTTCCTCGTATTCTTCTTCCTCTTCTTCTTTCTCTTCTTTGCCTTCTTCTTCTCCAATTCCATCTTCTACTCCTACACCTCCTTCTTCTTCTCCTCTTCCTCCTTTTCCTTCTCTTTCTCCATCTCCTTCTTCTTCTGCTTCTTCTTCTTTCTTCTTTTTTCTTTTTTGTTTCTTCTCTCTCATTTGTTCTTCCTTCTTTCTTCTTTCTTCTTTCTTCTTTCTTCTTCCTTCTTCCTTCCTTCTTGCTTCTTCCTTCTTCCTTCTTGCATCTTTCTTCTTCCTTAATTCCTAATCCCTAATTCTTAATCCCAATTCCCAAATCCATATTCCTTAATTCCTAATCCCTAACCCTAGTCCCTAATCCTTAACTCCTCATTATTAATCCTAAATACTTATCGCTTAAAGCCTAATATCTAATCCTTAATCCCTAATCTATAATCCTGAATACCTCCCTCCCTAACACCTAATCCCCAATCCCAAAAACCTAATACTTAATCCCTAAGTCGTCACACACTAATCCATTATATGTATTCTTCTACTTCTTCTTTCTCTTCTTCTTCTTTCTCTTCTTCTTCCTTTTCTTTGTTGTGTTCTTCTTTTTCTTCTTAATATTCTTCCTCATCTTCCTCTTTTTCTTCTTTTTCTTCTTCTTCTTCTTCTTCTTCTACTTTCTCCTCTTTCAATTCTTATTCTTCTTCTTCTTCCTCTGCCTCCTCTTCTTCCACTTCTTCTTCTTCCACTTCTTCTTCTTCTTGTTCTACTTCTACTTCTACTTCTCCTTCTTGTTCTTCTTCCTTCTCTTCTTCTTCATCTTCTTCTATATCTTCTTCTTCTTCTTCCTCCTCTTCTTCTACTTGTTCTTCTTCCGTTTCTTCTTAATCTTCTTCTTCTTCTTCTTCTTCTTCTCCTCCTCCTCCTTCCTATTCTTCTTCTTCCTCTTTTTCTTCTTCTTCTTCTTCTTCTTCTACTTCTTTTTCATCTTCTTCTTCTTCTTCTTCTTCTTATTCTTCTTCTTCTTCCTCTTCTTTTTCTTCATCTACTTCTTCTTCTTCTTCTTCTTCTTCTTCCTCACATTCTTCTTCCTCTTCTTCTCCTTCTCCTTCTTCTTCTTCTTCTACTTCTACTTCTTCCTCTTCATCGTCATCTTCTTCTTCTTATTCTTCTTCCTCGTCATCTTCATCTTCTTCATCTTCTTCTTCTTCTTCTTCTTCTTCTTCTTCTGCTTTTTTTTCTTCTTCTTCTTCTTGCCTTACTTAATCTTGTTCTTTTTCCTCTTTTCCTTCTTTTTCCTCTTCTCCTTCTTTTTTTACTTTTAATTCTTCTTCCTCCTCTTATTGCTCATCTTTCTCTTCTTCTTTTTCCTCTTCTTCTTCTTACTCTTATTCTTCTGCCACTTCTTCTTCTTCTCTTTCTTCCTCATCTTCCTTTTGTTCTTCTTCCCCTTCTTCCTCAACTTCTTCTTCTTCTTCTTCTTCTTCCCCTTCTACTTCTTCTTTCTCATCTTTATCTTCTTCATCTTCTTCTTCCTCTTCTTCTATTGCTTCATCTTCCCTTTCTTCTTCTTCTTCTTATTCTCCTTCCACTTCCTATTCTTATTCTTTCTCATCTTCTTCTTCTTTTTCTTCTTCTTCTTCTTCTTCTTCTACTACTACTACTTCTTATTCTCTTGTTCTTCTTCTTCATCTTCTACTATTTTTGTTCTCCTTCATCCTATTATTCTTCTTCCTCTCCATCTTTCTCTTCTTCTTCTTCTCTTTCTCCTTCTCCTTGTCCATAACCTTCTCCTACACCTCCTTCTCCTCCTCCTTTTCTTTCTCCTTCTCATTCTCCTTCTTCTTCTTCTTCATCTTCTTCTTCATCTTCGTCTTATTTGTTCTTTCTTCTTTCTTCTTTATTCTTTTTTCTTTCTTCTTTCTTATTTTTCTCCTATCATCCTTCTTCCTTCTTCCTTATTTCTTCAACCTTCCTTCTTCCTTCCTCCTTCTTCAATTTTTCTTCTTCCTTCTTCCTTGCTTATCTCTTCTTCCTTCTTCTTCTTATTTCTTCTTTCCTTTTTCTTCTTTATTCTTTCATTCTTCTTCTTTGTTTTGTCTTCTTCTTTCCTCTTTTTTCTTATTATTCCTTCTCATTTATTCTTCTTACTTTCTTCTTCCTTCTTTCTTTATTCTTCTTCTTCTTCTTCTTTTTTGCTCATGATCTTCTTCGTCTTCTACTTCTTCTACTACTATTACTTCATCAACATCATCGTCATCATCATCTTCTTCTTCTTCATCTTCTTCTTCTTCTTCTTCTTCTTCGTCTTATTCTTCTTCTTCTTCTTCATCTTTTCGTCTGCTTCTTCGACTTCTTCTTCTTCTTCTCTTACTTCTCCGGTTTCCTCTTCTTCTTCTTCTTCTTTTTTGTCTTCTTCTTCTTCTTCTACTCCTCTTCTTCTTCTTCTTCATCATCTTCCTCGTCCTCTTCTTCTACCATTTCATCCTTTTCTTTTTCTTCTTCTTCTTCCTCTACTTCCTCTTCTTCCTCTTCTTCTTCTCCTCCTTCTACTTCTTCATCATCATCATCTTCTTCTTTTTCTTCTTCCTCTTCTTCTTCTTTCTTTTCTTCTTCTTCCTCCTCTTCTTCTCTTTCTTCTTCCCTTTCCCCTTATCTTCTTCTACTTCCTATTCCACTTCCTCTTCCTCTTCCTCTTCTTCGTCTTCTTCTTCTTCTTCTTCTCCTTCTTCCACTTTTTCTTTTTTGTTGACTTATACTTCTTCTTCTACTTCCTCTTTTCCTCTACTTCTTTGTCTTCTTTTTCTTCTTCTCCTCCTCCTTCGTCGATTTCCTCTTCTTCTTTTTTTGTCTTCTTCTTCTTCTACTATTATTGTTCTTCTTCTTCTTCTTGTTCCTCCTCCTCCTCTTCTTCTTCTATTATTCTTCTTCTTCTACCTCATCTTCCTCTTCTTCTTCTTCTTCTTCTTCTTCTGCTACTTCTTCTTCTTCTTCTTCTTCTTCTTCATCTTCTTCTTCCTCTTCTTCTTTTTCTTCTTCTCCTTCCCCTTATCTTCTTCAACCTCCTCTTCCACTTCATCTTCTTCTTCCTCTTCTTCGTCATCTTCTTCTTCTTCTTCTTCTTCATCTTAGTCTTCTTCCATCTTCCTTCTTCCTTCTTCCAACTTCTTTCTTCTTCGTTTTTTTTCTTATTTCTTCTTTCTTTTCCTCTTCTTCTTCAACATCTTCTTCCCCTTCTTCTTCATCTTCTTCTTCTTACCCTTCTTCTTCTACTTCGTCTTCTTCTTCTTTTACTTCTTCTTCTTCCTTTTCTTCTTCTTCTTTTTCTTCTTCTTCTACTTCATCTTCTCCTTCTCTTCTTCTTCTTCTTCTTCTTCTTCCCTTCTCGTTCTTCTTCTACTTCTTCTTCTTCTTCATATTCTTCTATTATTCCTCCTATTTTTCTTCTTCTTTTACTACTTCCTATTCTTCTTATTATCCTTTATGTTCTTCTTCTTCTTGGTTCTTTTTCCTTTCCTATTTCTTATTTCGTATTCCTTCTTCCATCTTCTTTACTCTTTCCATCTTCCTTCTTCCTTCTTCAATCTTGCTTCTTCCATCTTCCTTCTTCCTTCTCGCATTCTTCTTCTTTCTTTTGTCATCTTCTTTCTTTGTCTTCTTCTTCTACTACTACTGTATCTTCATCTTCTTCTTCTTCTTCTACCACTACTTCTTCTTCTTTTACGTCTTATTCTTCTTCTTCTACTTCTTCTTTTCCTCTACTTCTTTGGCTTCGTCTTCTTCTTCTTCTTCTCAGATTTCCTCTTCTTGTTCTACTTTTTGGTCTTCTTATTCTTCTAGTCTTCTTCTTCTTCTTCTTCTTCCTCCTCTTCTTCTTCTTCCTCTTCTTCTTCTTCTTCTTCTTCTATTTCTTCTTCTTCTTCCTCCTCTACTTCCCCTTCTTCTTCTTCTTCTTCTTCTTCATCATCTTCATCATCATCTTCTTCTTCTTCTTCTTCTTTTACTTCTACTTCTTCCTCTTCTTCCATCTCTTCTACATTTTCTTCTTTCCCTCCCCCTTATCTTCTTCTTCCCCCTCTTGCACTTCCTCTTCCTCTTCCTCTCCTTTGTCTTCTTCTTCTTCTTCTTCTTCTTCTTCTTCCTCTTCTATATCTTCTCCTTTGTTGCTTTATTCTTCTTAATCTACTTCTTCTTTTCGTCTATTTCTTTGACTTCTTCTTCTTCTTCTTCTCCTTAATTTTAGTTTCTTCTTCTTCTTCTTTTTTTTCTTCTTCTTCTTCTTCTTCTTCTTCTTCTTCCTCCTCCTCTTCTTCATCCACTTCTTCTTCTTCGACTTCTTCTTCTTATTCTTCTTCTTTTTGTTCTTCTTGTTCCTCATCTTCCTCTTCTTCTTCTTCTTCTTCCTCTTCTTCTACTTCTTCTTCTTCTTCTTCTTCCTCATCATCTTCTTCCTCTTCTTCTTTTTCTTCTTCCCCTTCCCCGAATCATCTTCTGTCTCCTCTCCCACTTCATCTTCTTCCATCTTCTTTCTTCCTTCTTCTTTTTTCTTTCCTCTTTCTTCTTTTTTCTTTTCTTTTTCTTCTTCTTCGCCTCTTCTTCTTTTTTCCCTTTTTCTTCTTCGTAATCTTTTTCTTTCTCTCCTTCTTCTTCCTTTTCTTCTTCTTCTTTTTCTTCTTCTTCTTCGTCATCATCATCATCTCCTTCTTTTCTTCTTCTTCTTATTCTTCTTCTTCTTCCCTTACCCTTCTTCATCTTCTTCTTATTTTATTCTTGTTCTTCTCCTCCTTCTCATTCTTCTTCTCCATCCTCTGCTCCTTCTTCTTCTTCTTCTTGTTGTTCTTCTTCTTCTTCCCTTCTTCTTCTTCTTCCTTTTCTTATTCATCATCTTCTTCTTCTTGTGCTTCCTCTTCTTCTATTTCTTCTTCTTCTTCATCTTCTTCTACTTCGTCCTCCTATTTTTCTTCTTCTTTTCCTTCTTCCTCTTCTTCTTATTCTCTTTCATCTTCTTCTTCACCTTTTTCTTCTTCTTCTTCTTCTACTTCTACTTCTTCTTGTACTTCTTCTTCTTCTTGTTCTACTTCCTCTTCTTCTTCTACCTCTTTGTTCTCTTCTTCTTCTTATTCCTCTTCTTCCTCCTTGCCTTCTTCTTCCTCTCTTCTTTCCTCTTCTTCTTCTACTTCTTCTTCTCCTTCTTTGTCTTCTTCTTCCTCCTCTTCTCTTCTTCTTCTTCATCATCTTCTTCCTTTTCTTCTTCTTCTTATTCTTCTTCTTCTTCTTCTTCTTCTTCCTCATCTTCTTTTTCCACTTCTTCTTCTTCTTCTCCTTCTTCTTCATCTTCTTCTTCTTTTTCTTCTTTTTCTTCTTTTTCTTCTACTTCTTCTTCCTCTTCTTCTTCTTCTTCTTCTTCTTCTTCATCTTTGTCTTCTTCATTTCTTCTACCTATTCTCCCACTTCTTCCCCTTCCTTTTTGTCTTCTACTACCTCTCTCTCTTCTTCTTCCTCTTTCTTTCCTCTTCCTTTTCTTCTTCTTCTTCTTCTTCTTCTTCTTCTTCTTCCTTCTTCCATCTTCCTTATTCGTTCTTCCTTCTTATTTCTTAAATTTTCCTTCTTCTTTCTTCCTTTTCCTTCTTCCTTCTTCCTTCTTCTTTCTTCTTTCATCCACCTTCTTTCTTCCTTCTTCTTTCCACATTCTTCTTTCTTCTTCTTTGTACATCTTATTTTTCTTCTTCTTCCTCATCTTCCTCATCTTCTTTTTCTTCCTCTTCTATTTCCTCATCTTCTTCTTCTTCCTCTTCTTCTTCTTCTTCTTCCCCTAGTTTTTCTTCTTCTTCTTCTTCTTCTTCCTATTGTTATTATTCTTCTGTGTCTTCTTCTTTCTCTTCTTCTTTTTCCTTTTCTTCTTCTTGTTCTTCTTTTTTTTCTACTTCTTCGTCTTCTTCTTCTTCTTCTTCATGCTCTTCTTCCTCTTCTTCTTCCCCTACTTGTTTTTCTTCTTTTTCTTGTTCTTCTTCTTCTACTACTTCTTGTTCTGTTTTCTTCTTCTTCTTCTCCATCTCGTTCTTTTCAATCTTCTTCTTCTTCTTCTATTCTTCTTCTTCTTCTTCTTCTTCTTCTTCTTTCCTCTTCTTCTTTTTCCTTATCTTCTACTTGTTCTTCTTTTTCTTCTTATTCTTTGTCTTCTTCTTCTTCTTCTTCTTCCTGTTCTTCTTCCTCTTCTTCTTCCTCTACTTGTTTTCCTTATTTTTCTTCTTCTTCTTCTTCTTCTTCTTCTTCTCGTTCTTGTTCTTTTTCTTCTTCTTTTATTTCTTTTCTTCTTCTTCTTCTTTCTCTCCTTCTTTTCAATCTTCTTCTTCTTCTTCTTCTTCTTCTATTTCTTCTTCTTCTATTTCTTCTTCTTCTTCTTCTTATTCTTATTCTTATTCCTCTTTTTCTTCTTTTCTTCTTCTTCTTCTTCTTCTTCGTTATCTTTATCTTCTTCTTCTTCTTCTTCTTCTTCTTCTTCTTCTTATTCTTCTTCTTCTTCTTCTTCTTCTTCTTCTTCCTCTTTTTCTTCTTCTTCTTCTTCTTCCTCTTGTCCTTCTTCTTCTTCCCCTTCTTCTTCTACTTCTTCTTCTTCTTGTTCTTCTTCTTCCACTTCTTCTTCTTCTTCTTCTTCTTTTACCTCTTTTTATTATTCTTCTTCTTCTCTTCTTCTTCTTCATTTACTTCTTTTTCTTCTTCCTCATCTTCCTCTTTTTCTTCTTTCTCTATTTCTTTCTCTTCTTCTTCTTCTCCTTATCCTTCTCCTACACCTCCTTCTCGTTCTCCTCTTCCTCCTTTTCCTTCACCTTCTTTCTCTTCTTCTTCTTCTTCTTCTTCTTCTTTCTTCTTTCTTTCTTGTTTTTTTCTTTCTTCTTTCTTATATATTCTTCCTTCTTCTTTCTTTCTTCTTCCTTCTTGCTTCCTTCTTCCGTCTTCTTTGTTCCTTCTTCCTTCTAGCTTCTTGTTCTTCCTTCTTCCTTCTCGCTTCTAAATTCTTTCTTCTTCCTTCTTCATTCTTCTTTCTTTCATTTTTCTTCTTTTCTCTATCTTTTTTCTTCTTTCTTCTTTCTTCTTTCTTCTTCTTTCTTCTTCTTTTTTCTTCTTCCTTATTCCTTCTTCTTTCTTTCCCCTTTCTTTTTCTTCTTCTATCATAATCGTCTTCTTCTTCTTCTTCTTCTTCTTCTTCTCCATCTTCTTCTCCTTCTTCTTCTTCTCCTCCTTCTTCTTCTTTATCTAAAAATCACAATCCCTAATCCCGTATTTGCTTATCAATAAAACCTAATCTATAACCCCAAATCCTTTAATTGCTAATCCCCATTGTCAAATCCTTAATCGCTATTAACTAATCCTTAATATTTAATCTTTAATCCAAACATTATCCATAATCCCTAATCCTTAAACCCTAAACAAAAATCCTTAATCGCTAATGCCTAATCCTTAAACCCTTAATCCCTAATATTTAATTCTTAATCCTTTAATCAATAACTTCTAATTTGTGATCGCTAATCTAATCCCTAATCCCTAAATCTTAATCCTAATTCCCAAATACTTATTACCTAATCCCTAATCTATAAACCATGACCCGAACACTAATCCATAATCCTTAATTCCTTCTTCTTCCTCTTCTCATTCCTATTCCTCTTCTTCCTCTTCTTCTTCTCTTACTACTTGTTCTTCTTTTCATTCTTCTTCTTCATCTTCTTCTCATTCCTATTCTACTTCTCCTTCTTCTTCTACTTCTACTTCCTCTTCTTCTTCTTCTTCTTCTTCTTCTTCTTCTACTTCTACTTCTTCTTCTTATTCACTAATTTGATCCCTATTACAATATTTTAAATCTTTATTCTCGAATCCCAATTACCAAATCCCTAACCTCTAAACCTTAACCCTAATTACTAATTCTTAATCCCAAATCTTTAATCCATAAACCCTAATCCCTAATCCTTAATCCCTTATCCATAAATCTAAATCCCTGCCTCCTCAACACATAATCCCCAATCCCTAATATCTTGTTCTTAATCTTTAAACCATCGCCCACAACTCTATAATCGATTTTCTTCTTCTTCTTCTTCCTCTTCTCCTTCATTCTCTTCTTCCTTTAATTCTTCCTTGCTCTCTTCTTCTTCTTCTTCCTATTCTTCTTCATCTTCCTCCTCTTCTTCTTCTACTTTCTCTTCTTCTTCTCCATGTACCACTTTCTTTTCTTATTCTTCTTCCCCCTCCTCTTCTTCCTCCTCTTCTTCTTGCCTTCTCCTTCTTCTTCTTCATCCTCTTTTTCTTCTTGTTCTCCTTCTCCTTCCTGTTCTTCATCTTACACCTCTTCTTCTTCTTCTTCATCATCTTCTTCTTCTTCTTTTTCTTCCTCCTCCATCTCTACTTCTTCTTCTTCTTTTCCTTCTTCTTTTTTTTCTTCTTCTACTACTTCTTCTACTACTTGTTCTTCTTCTTCTTCCACTTCTTCTTCTTCATTTTTTCGTCTACTACTTTGATTTCTTCTTCTTTGGTTTCCTCTTCAACATAATCTTCTTCTTCATCATCATATTCTTTGTCATCTTCTTCTTCTTCTTCTTCTCTTCTTCTTCTTCTTCTTTCTCCTCTTCCTCCTCCACCTCTTCTTCTTCCACTTCTTCTTCTTTTACTTCTTCTTATTCCTCTTCTTCTTCTTCGTCTTCTTCTTCTTCTTCTTCTTCATTTTTTTCTTCTTCTTCTACTTCTTCTTCTTCATCATCTTCTTCTTCTTCTTCTTCATCATCTTCGTCCTCTTCTTCTTCTTCTTTCCCTTCCCCTTATCTTCTTCTAACTCCTTTCCATTTCCTGTTCTTCTTCTTCTTCTTCTTCTACTTCGTCATCTTCTTCCTTCTTCCTTCTTCCATCATCTCTTCTTTTTTCGTTCCTCTTTTTTCATCTTTCTTTTTCTTCTTCTTCTTCTTCTTCTACTTCTTCTTCTTTCCCTTCCTCTTCCTCTTGCTGTTCCTCTTCTTCATTTTCTTCTTCTTCTTTTTCTTCCTCTTCTTTTTCTTCATCACCTTCTCCTTCTTCTTTTCTTCTTCTTTTTCATCTTCTTCTTCAACTTCCTTTTCCATTCTTCTTCTTCTTATTCTTCTTCTACTACTACTACTACTTGTACTTCCTTTTTTTCTTCTTCTTCCCCTTCTTATTTTTTTTCTTCTTTTGCTTCTTCTTCTTCTTCTCCTTCTTCTTTTCTTTTTCTTATTCTTTCTTTTCTTATTCTTATTCTTCTTCTTCTTCTTCTTCATCTTTTTCTTCCTAATCTTTTTCTTGTTCTTCTTCTTTTATATCTTTTTTATTCTTCTTATTCTCATTCTTCTTCTTCTACTTCTTGTTCTTCTTCTTCTTCTTCATCTTCTTCTTGTTCTTCTTCCTCACTTCTTCCACTTCATCTTCTTCTTGTTCTTATTCTTTTTCTTCTTCTTCCTCCTCTTCTTCTTCTTCATCTTCTTCTTCTTCTTCTTCTTTTATTTCCTTTTCTTCCTATTGTTGTTCTTCTTCTTCTTCTTTGCCTTCTTCTACTCCCTCTTTTCTTCTTCTTCTTCTTCTTCTTCTTATTCTTCCTGGTCTTCTTTTTCCTCTTCTTCTTCTTCTTAATCATCAACTTCTTCTCATTCCACTTTTACTTCTTCTTCTATTTCTTTTTCTTCTTCGTCTTCTTCTTGTTCTTCTTCCTTATCATCTTCTTCTTCTTCATCTTCCTCTTCTTGTTCCTCTCCTTCTTCTTCTTCTTCCTTTTCTCCTTCTTCTTCCCTTTCCTCTTCGTCTTCTCCTACCTCTTCCTCTTTCTCTTCCCCTTCCTTTTCCTCTTCCTCTTCTTGTTCTTCTTGTTCTTCTCTTTCTTCGTCATCTTGTTCCTTCTTCTATCTTCCATCTTCCTAATTCCTTCTTCCCTATTTCTTCCTTCTTCCTTCTTCCTTTTCCTTCTTCCTTCTTCTTTCTTCTTTCTTTCTTTGTCGATCTTCTTTCTAACTTCTAGCTTCTTTCATCTTTCATCTTTCTTCACCTTTTTACTTCTTCTTTTTCTTCTTCTTCCTCATCTTCATCTTATTCTTCTTCTTCGTTTTTTACTTCCTCATCTTCTTCTTCTTCTTCTTCTTCTTCTTCTTCTATTTCTTCTTCTTCTTCTTTTTCCTATTATTATTATTTTTATTACTATTAATATTCTACGTCTTCGTCTTCTTCCTCTTCTTTTTTTTCCTCTTCTTCTTATTCTTCTTCTTCTTCTTTTTCTTCTTTGTGTACTTCTTCTTCTTCTTCTTCTACTTCTACTTTTTTTCCTCTTCATCCTCCCCTTCTTCTTCCTCTTCTTCTACTACTACTACTACTACTTCACCTTCTTTTTCTTCGTCTTCTTCTTGCTCTTATCCTGCTCCTTCTTCTTTCTCCCTAATACTTAACCCTTAATTCCTAATCCTTAATCTTTAATTCTTAATCCCTAATCTCAAATTTCTATCTTTAATCCTTAATCCTTAATCCCTAATGCTTAATACTAAATCCTTAACCTTTTAATCCCTTATTTGAAATCCCTAATCCATAATTTAATCCCTAATACCTAATTTCTAATTTTTTACCCAAATCCCTATCACCTAATCCCTAATCCTTAATCTAAACACTAACCCTTATTCCTAATTCTTAATCTCGAATCCCTAATCCCTAAACCCTAATTCTTTATCCTTAATCCCTAATCGATAAATTCAAACCCTCCATCCCTAACGCGTTATCCCCAATTATAATACCTAATTCCTAATCTATAGGACTCGCCCATTACTCTATAATTTGTCTTCTACTTCTTCTTCTTCTTTCTCTTTTCCTTTTTCTTCTACCTTGTCCTCTTCTTGTTGTTCTTCCTGTTCTTTCTTATCTTTCTCTTCCTCTTCTTCTTCTTCTTCTTCCTCCTCCTTCTCCACCTCCGCTTCCTCTTCTTATTCTTTGTCTTCTTTTTCTTCTTCCTCCTCCACTTCTTCTGCTTCCTCTTCTTCTTCTTCTTCTTCATTTTATTCTTCATCATCATCATCATCATCATCATCATCTTCTTCTTCTTCTTCTTCTTCACGTCTTCATCCTCTTCCCCTTCTCCTTATCTTCTTCTACCTCCTCTTCCTCTTCCTCTCCTTCATCATCTTCCTCTTCTACTTCTTCATCTTCTTCCTTCTTCCTTCTTCTTTCTTCTTTCTTCTGTCTTCTCTTTTCCTTCTTTTTCTTTCTTCTTTCTTTTTCTTCTTCTTTTTCTTCTTCTTGTTCTTTCCCATCTTCATCTTGTTCGTCTTCTTGTTGTTCCTCTGCTTCATTTCCTTCTTCTTCTTTTGATTGATATTCTTCTTCTTTTTCATCTTCTCCTTCTTCTCTTCTTCTTTTTCTTCTTCATCTTCTACTTTCTCTTCCCATTCTTCCTCTTCTTCTTCTTGTATTACTACTAATACTACTACCACTACTTCTTCCTCTTCTTCTTCTTCTTCCTCTTCTTATTCTTCTTCTTCATCTTCTTCTACTTCTTCTTCTTCTTCATCTTCTCCTTCTTCTTCTCTTCTTCTTATTTTTCCTTTTCTTATTATTCTTCTTCTTCTTCTTCTTATTCTTCTTCATCTTCTTCTTCTTCCTCTTTTTCTTCTTCTACTTCTTTTATTTCTTCCTCTTCTTCTTATTCTCATTCTTCTTCTTCTACTACTTTTTCTTCTTCTTCTTCTTCTTCTTCCTCACTTCTTGTACTTCATCTTCTTCTTCATCATCTTCTTCTTCCTTCACCTCTTCTTTTCTCCTCCTTCTTCTGCTTCTTCGGTTTCCTCTTCTTCCTCTACTTCCTCTTCTTCTTCTTCTTTGTCTTCTTCTACTTCCTCTTCTCTTCTTCTTCTTCTTGATCTTCTTCCTTGTCTTCTTTTTCCACTTCTTCTTTTTCTTCTTTATCAACTTCTTCTCATTCCTCTTCTACTTCTCCTTCCTTTTCTTTTACCTTTTCTTTTTATTCGTCATCTTCTTCTTTTTCTTCCTCTTCTTCCTCTTCGTCTTCTTCTTCTTCTTCTTCTTCCTTTTCTCCTTCTTCTTCCCCTTCTTCTTCATCTTCTCCTACCCTTTCCTCATTCTCCTCCTCTTCCTTTTCCTCTTCCTCTTCTTCTTCTTCTTCTTCTTCTTCTTCTTTTTCTTCTTCTTCATCATCTTCTTGCTTGTTCTATCTTCCATCTTCCTTATTCCTTTTTTCTGATTTCTTCCTTCTTCCTTCTTCCTTTTCCTTCTTCCTTCTTCCTTCTTCTTTCTTCCTTCACCCATCTTCTTTCTTTCTTCTTCTTGCTTCTTTCATCTTTCTTCCTTCTTCTTCATTCTACTTCTTCTTTTTCTTCTTCTTTCTCATCATCATCTTATTCTTCTTCTTCATTTTTTTACTTCCTCTTCTTCTTCTTCTTCTGGTTCTTCTTCTTCTTCTTCTTCCTTTTATTATTATTATTATTATTATTATACGTCTTTGTGTTCTTTTCTCTTCTTCTTCTTCTTCTTCTTCTTCTTTGTCTTCTTCTTCTTTCTGTTCTTGTTCCTCTTCTTCATCCTTTACTTGTTTTTCTTCTTTTTCATCTTCTTCTTCTACATCTTCTTCTTCACCTTCTTGTTCTTATTCTTCTTCCTCTTTTATTTCTTTTTCATCTATTTCTTATTCTTCTTCTCCTACTTCTCCTTCTTCTTGTTCTTTTTCTTGTTATTCTTCTATTTCATCTTCTTCTTCTTCTTCTTATTTTTCTTCTCCTTCTTATTTTTATTATTATTATTCTTCTTCTTTTCTACTTCTCATTTCCTTCTTCATCATCATCATCATCATCTTCATCTTCTACTACTTCTTTTTCCTCTTCGTCTTCCCCTTCTTCTTCCTCTTCTTCTTCAACTACAACTTTACCTTCTTTCTCTTCGTCTTCTTCTTCCTCTTATCCTTCTCCTTCTTCTTTCTCCCTAATCCTTAATTCGTAATCCCTAATCTTTAATACCTAATCCCTAATCTCAAATTCTTAATCCCTAATCCTTTATCCGTAATCCCTATTCTCTAATCCCTAATCCTTGTCTTGAATTCCTAATCCAAAATCTCTAATCTCTAATCCCTAATAGATAATCCAAAAACTTTAATCCTTAATCCCTAATACTTAACACTAAATCCTTAATCTTTTAATACCTTATTTCTAATCCCTAATCCAGAATCTAATCCCTAATATCTAATTCTTAATTTTTTTCCCAAATCCCTAATACCAAATCCCTAATCTCTAAACCCTAAGACTTATTCCTAATTCTTAATCCTAAATCCCTAAGCCCTAATCCTTTATCCATAAATCCTAATCGATAAATCTGAATCCCTCCCTCCCTAACGCATTATCCCCAATCTCTAACACCTAATTCCTAATCATTAGGACGTCGCCCAATACTCTATGATCTGTCTTCTTCTTCTTCTTCTTCTTTTTTCTCTTCTTGTTCTTTCTCTTTTCCTTTTTCTACTACCTTGTCCTCTTCTTGTTCTTCTTCTTATTCTTTCTCATCTTCCTCCTCTTCTTCTTCTTCTTCTTCTTCTTTCTCCTCCTCCTCTTCCTCTTCTTATTCTTTGTCTTCTTTTCTTCTTCCTCTTTTTCTTTTTCTTCCTTTTCTTCTTCTTCTTCGTCTCCTTCTTATTCATCTTCCTCTTCTTCTTCTTCTTCTTCTTCCTCTTATTCCTCTTCTTCGTTCTTTTTTTCTTCTACTTCTTCTTCTCCTTCCTATTCTTCTTACTGCTCTTCTTCTTCTTCTTCTTCTTCCTCCTCCTCTACGTCATTTTCATGTTGTTTTTTTCTTCTTCTTCTTCTTTTACTTCTTTAGTTTCTTCTTCTTCTTCCTCTTCTTCTCTTCTTTTACATCTTTGACTTCATCTTTTTCTTCTTCTTCTTCTTCTTTGATTTCCTCTTCATCTTCTTCTTTTTATTATTCTTCTTCTTCTTCATCTTTTTCTTTGTCTTGTACTTCCTCTTCTCCTCCCTCTTCTTTCTCCTCCTCCTCCTCTTTGTCTTGTTCTTCTTTTCCTTCTCCTTCTTCTTCTTATTCCTCTTCTTCCTTTTCATCTTCTTCTTTTTCTTCATCGTCTTCATTTTCTTCTTCTTCTTCTTCATCTTCGCTTCTTCTTCTTCTTCTTCTTCTTCATCTTCTTCTTCTACTTCTTCTTCATCTTCTTCATCTTCTTCTCCTTCATCTTCCTTTTCCTCTACTTCTTCATCTACCATCTTCTTTTCCTCTCTGTCTTCCTCTTCCACTTCTTCGCCTTCTTTTTCTTCTTGTTCTTGTTCTTCTTCTTCTTTTTCATCTTCATCTTCTTCCTATGTCCTTCTTCCTACTTCTTTATTCCATCTTCTCTCTGTCTACTTTTTTTCTTTCCTCTTTCTTCTTCTTTTTATTCTACTTCTTCTTCCTCTTCCTCTTGTTCTTCTTCTTCTTCTTCTCTTCTTCTTGTTCTTCTTTTTCTTCTTCTTCTTCTTCTACTACTACTACTTCTTCTTCTTCTTCTTCATATTCTTCTTCCCCCTATTTTTCTTCTTCTTCTTCTTCTTCATCTACTCCTTCCTCTTCTTCTCTTTCTCCTTCCTCTTCTTCTTCTTCTTCTTCTTCTTCTTCTTTCTCTTCTATTACTTCTTCTTCTACTTCTTTTTTTCTTCTCCTTCTTCCTCTCTTCTTCTACTTCTTCATCTTCTTCCTCTACTTCTTCTTCTTCTTCCTCTTCATCTTTTTCTTCTTTATCTTCTATTTCCTCTCCTTCCTCATATTCTTCTTCTTCTTCCTTATCTTCTTCCACCTCCTCTTCTCTTTTTCTTCTTCTTCTTCTTTTTCTTCTTCTTCTTTTTCATAATCTTCATCAGCTTCTTATTCCTCTCCTACTTCTGGTTCTTCTTTTTCTTTTCTTTTTCTTCTTCTTCTTCTTCTTTGTCATCTTCTTCTTCTTTTTGTTCTTCTTCCTCATCTTCTTCTATTTCTTCTTCTTCCATTTCTCCTTCTTCTTCCCCTTCCTCTTCATCTTCTTCTACCTCTTCCTCTTTCTCTTCCTCTTCCTTTTCCTCTTCCTCTTTTTCTTCTTCTTTTTCTTCTTCTTCCTTCTTGTATACTCTATCTTCCTTATTCTTTCTTCCTTCTTATTTCTTCGTTCATCCTTCTTCTTTTTCCTTCTTTCTTCTTTGTTGTCTTTCCTTCTTCCCCCATAATCTTTCTTCCTTCTACTTTCTTCTTTCATCTTTCTTGTTTCTTCTTCTTTCTACTTTTTCTTCTTTTTCTTCTTCCTCCTCATCTTCCACTTCTTCGTTTTTTCCTCTTCATCTTCCTCATCTTCTTCTTCTTCTTTCTCTTCTTCTTCTTCTTCTTCTTCTTCTTTCTCTTATTATTATTATTATTATTATTATTACGATGGTTATAAAATTAATTTAGTTCTTCTTCTTCGCCTTCCTCTTCTTTCTCTTCCTCTTCTTCTCCTTTTTCTTCTTCTTCGTCTTCTTCTTCTTCTTCTTCTTCGTGTTATTCTTCCTCTTCTTCTTCTACTTTCTTTTCTTCTTTTACTTCTTCTTCTTCTTCTTCTTCTTCTCACTCTTGTTCTTATTATTCTTCAGATTCTATTTTTTTTTTCTTTTATTTTCTCTTCTTCTCCTCCTTCTCATTCTTCTTTTATTTCTTCTTCTTCTACTTCTTCTTCTCCTCTTCCTTCTTTTCTTATTCTTATTCTTCTTCTTCTTCTTCTTCTTCTTCTACTTCTTCTTCTCTTCTTCTTGTTCTTCTTCTTCTTCTTCATCTTCTTCTTTTTCTTCTTCTTCTTCTTCCACTTCATCGTCCCTTTCCTCTTCCTCTTTTTCTTCTTCTACTACTACTACTACTTTGCCTTCTTTTTCTTCTTCTTCCTACTCATGTCCTTCTTCTTTCTCACTAGTCCTTAATCCCTAATTCCTAATTCCTAATCTTTAATACCTAATTCCTAATCTCTAAACCCTATTCCTTGATCCATAATCCCTAATCTCTAATTTCTCATCTTTGTCTTTAATTCCTAATCCTGAATCACTAACCTCTAATCCCTAATTCATAATCCCAAAACCTTAATCCTTAATCCCACATAAATAATACTTAATCCTTAATCCCTTATTTTGATTCTTTAATCTTGAATCCCGAATCTAATCCCAAATACCTAACGCCTATTCCTTTTTCCCAAAGCTTTATTATTTAATCTGTAGCCCCTGTACCCTAACCCTAATTCCTAATTCTTATTTCAAAATCCCTAATCCCTAAACCCGAATTCCAATTCCTTAATCCCTAATCCATAAATCAAAATCCTTCCATTCCTAACGCCTAATACCCAATCCCTAATTTCTAATCTTTCAGCCGTCGTCCACTACTTTTATAATCTATCTTCTTCTTCTTCTTCTTCTTCCCCTGCTCCTTCTTTCTCTTCTTTTCCTTCTTCCTTGTCTTCTTCTTGTTCTTCATCATATTCATTGCCATCTTCCTCTTCTTTTTCTTCATCTTTTTCTTGTTGTTGTTCTTCTTCTTCCTCATCCTCCTCTTCTTCCTCTTCTTCTTTTTTTGCTTCTTCTTTTTTTCTTCTTTTACCTCTTCTTTTTGTTCTTCTTCTTTTTCCTTATCTTCTTCTTCTAGTTCTTCTCTTCTTCTTCTTCTTCTTCTTCTTCTTCTTCTTCTACTATTACTACTACTTCCACTTCTTCTTCATCTTCATCATCTTCTTCTTCTTCTTCTTCTTCATCTTCTCCTTCTCCTCCTCCTTAATCATCATCTTCTTCTTCTTCTTCTTCTTCATCCTGCTCCACTTCTTATTTTTTTCTTCTTCTACCTCTTCTTCTTCTTGTTCTTCTTCTTTTTCCTCATCTTCATCTTCTTTTTTGCTCTTTCTTCTTCTTCTTCCTCTTCTTCTTTTTCGTCTTCTTCTACTTCTTCTTCTTTTTCGTCTTCTTCTACTTCTTCTTCTTTTACTTCTTCTTCTTGGTCCTCTTCTTCTTCTTCTTCCTTTTTTTCTTCCCGCTGTTCTACCTATTCTCCTACATCTACTTGTTTTTCTTTTTCTTCTTCTCCACCACCTCCTCCTACTTATTCTTGTTCTTATTCCTCTTCTAATTTTTTTCCTCTATTTCTTCTTCTTCCTTTCCTCCTTTTTCTTTTTCTTTTGTTCTTCTTCTTCTGTTTCTACTTGTACTTCTTTTTGTTCTTCTTTTTCTTCTCCTCCCCCACCTTCTTCTTATTCTTCTTCTTCCTCTAAACTTCTTTCATTCTTCTTCTTCATCATTATCTTCCTCTTCTTCCTCTTCTTCTTCTTCTTTTTCCTCTTCATCTTTCTATCTTTCTTTCTCTTCTTCTTCTTCTACTACTTTTTCACCTTCTATTTCTTCTTCTTCTTCTGACTCTTGTCCTTCTCCTTCATCTTCCTCTCAAATCCTTAACCCCTAATCCATAATCCTTAATATTTAATACCTAATACCTAATCTCTAATTCTTAATCCCTAATCCTTAATCCATAGTTTCTAATCTTGAATCCTTATCCTTAATTCCTAATCTTAATATCTAACATGTTATCCCTAATTCATAATCCCTAAACCCTAATCCATAATCCCTAGTTTCTTCTTGTTCTTCTTGTACTTCTTCTACTTCTTCTTCTTCTTCTTCTTCTTCTTCTTCCACTCCTTCTAGTTCTTTTTCCTCTTTTCCTTCTTTTTCCTCGTCTCCTTCTTTTTGTACTTCTTCTACTTCTGGTTCCTCATCTTATTCCACATCTTGCTCTTCTTCTTTTTCCTCTTCTTCTTCTTTTCTTCCTCATCTCCTTCTTATTCTTTTTCCACTTTTTCCTCATCTTCCTCTCCTTCTTCTTCTTCATCTTCTTCCTCTTCTTCTTTTTCTTCCTCATCTTTCTCTTCTTCTTATTCTTTTACTACTACTACTTCCTCTTCTTCTTTCTCTTCTTTCTCTTCTTCTTCTTCTTCTTCTTCTTCTTCTGCTTCTTCCCCTTCTTCTTCTTCATCTTCTTGCCCTTTTCTTCTTCCTATTCTTATTTTTCCTCATCTTCTTGTTCTTGTTCTTCTTCTTCTTCTTCTTCTTCTTCTTATTCCTCTTCTTCTTCTTGTTTTACTTCTTATTCTTCTTCTTCTTCCTCTTCTTCTTCATCTTCTACTACTTCTTCTTCTTCTTCTTCTTATTGTTCTTCACCTCCTTCTTTCTCATCATCTTCTTCTTCTTCACTTTCTTCTTCTCCTTCTCCTACACCTCCTTATCATTCTTCTCCTCCATATTTTTCTTCTGCTTCTTCTTCTCTTTCTTCTTCTTCTTCTTCTTCTTTCTTCTTTCTTCATTTTTTCTTCTGCATTCTTCTTTCTTCTTTCTTCATCTATCTTTTTTTGCCTCTTCTTCTTCTTCCTCGTCTTCTACTACTTCTTCTTCTTCTTCTTCTTCCTCCTTCTTCATCTAGTTCTTCTTCTTGCTCTTCTTCTTCTTCATCTTTATCCTTTTCTTCTTCCATTTTTCTTCTTCTTCTTCTTCCACTTTCGCTTCTTCTTCTTCCTATTCCTCTTCTTCTTCATGTTCATCCTCATCATCATCTTATTCTTCTTCTTCTTCTTCTTCTTCCTCTTTCGCTTCTTCTTCTTCTTCTTATTCTTCTCTTTCTTCATGTTCATCTTCATCATCATCATCATCATCTTCTTTTTCTTCTTCTTCTACTTCTTCTTCTTCTTCATCATCTTCTTCTTATTATTATTCTTCCTTTTCTCTTCTTCTTGTGCTTCCTCTTCTTATTCTTCTTCTCCCTCTTTTGCTTCTTCTTCTTCCTCTCCTTCTTCTTCTTCTTCCTCCTCCTTTTCTTTTTCTTCTTCTTCTTCTTCTTCTACTTCTTCCTTTTCTTTTTATTCTCCTTCTTCTTCTTCTTCTTCTTCTTTTTCGTCTTCTTCTTCATCTTCTTTTTCTTCTTCATCTACTTCTTCTTCTTCTCCGTATTCTTCTTCTTCTTTGACTTCCTCTTTTTCTTCTACTTCTTCGTCTTCTTTTTCTTCTTCTTCCTCCCTTGTTCAACTTCTTTGACTTGTTCTTATCTTCTTCTTCGTCCACTTCTTATTCTTCTTCTTATGTTCTTTTCTCTTCTTCTTCTTCTTCTTCCTATTCTCTTGTTCTTCTTTTCCTTCTTCATCCTCGTCTTCTTTTTCCACTTCTTCAACTTCTTCTTCTTATTCTTATTCCTCTCCTTCTTCTTCTTCTCCTCCTCCTTTTTCTTCTTCTTCTTCTTCCTTTTTATCAACTTCTTCTTCTTCTTCCTTTTTCTTATTATTTCTAATCTTTAATTGCTATCCCTAATACTTTTTCTCTAATGTCTAATCCTTAATCCCTAATTCTTAATAATTAATCCCTTAATTCTTAAGCTCTAATCATTAATCCTTTAATCTTTAATGTCTAATCCCTAATCTTTCAAACCTTAATCTCAAATCCCTAATCCCAATCCCCTAATCCCAAATCCTTAATTTGTCTCTTCTTCCTCTTCCTCGTTTACTTCTTCTTATTCTTCTTCTTCTTCTTCCTTTTCCTCTTTTCTTCTTCTTCCTTTTGTTGTTCTTCTTCTTCCTTATCATTGTCTTCTACTTCTTCCTCTTCTTCCTCATTTTCCCCTTCTTCTTTTTCTTCTTCTACTTATTCCTCTTCCTCTTCTTCTTTCTCTTCTTCTTCTTTTTCTTCTTCTTCTTCTTTTTGTTCTTCTTTATCGTCTTCTTCATCATCTTCTTCTTGTTCTTCTTCTTTTTTCCTCTTTTTCTTCTTCTTTTTTTTCTTCTTGTTCTTTTTCTTCTTCTTCTTCTTCCTCCTCCTCAACGTGTTTTTCTTCTTCTTCTTCTCCTTCTTCTTATCCTTCTTCTCTTTTCCTTTTCCTCTTCTACTTCTTCTTCTTCCTTTTCTTCTTGTTCTTCTACTTCTTAATCTTCTTCTTCATCGTCTTCTTCCTCCTCTTTTTCTTCTTCTTCCTCTTCTCCATCTTTTTCTTCTTGTTATTCTTTTTCCTCTTCTTCTCCTTCTTCTTACTTCATCTTCTTCTTCTTCTTCTTCTTTTTCCTCTTCATCTTCCCCTTTTTCTTGTTCTTCTTCTTCTTCTTCTTCTTCTTCTTCTTCTTTCTTCACATTCTTCTTCCACTTCTTCACCTCCCCCTTCTTCTTCGTTTTCTTACACTTCTCCTTCTCCTTCTTCTTTCTCACTAATCCTTAATCCCTATTCCCTTTAGCTCTAATCACCAAATCCTAATTTCTATCCTAAATCCTACATCTCTTATTTCTAATCTTTAATCGCTATCCCTAATACCTATTCTCTAATCTCTAATCCTTAATCTTAAATTCCTAATCTTTAATCCCAAATCCTTAACAATTAATCCCTTAATTCTTAATCCCTAATCATTAAGCCTTTACTCTTAAATGTCTAATCCCTAATCCATCAAACCTTAATCTCTAAACCCTAATCCTAATCCTTTAATCCAAAATCCCTAATTTGTCTCTTCTTCCTTTTCCTCTTTTACTTCTTTTTCTTCTTCTTCTTCTTCTTCTTCTTCCTTTTCCTCTTTTCTTCTTCTTCCTTTTGTTCTTCTTCTTCTTCCTCATCTTTGTCTTCTACTTCTTCCTCTTCTTCTTCATTTTCCCCTTCTTCTTTTTCTTCTTCTACTTATTCCTCTTCTTCTTCTTCTTTCTCTTCTTCTTCTTCATCTTCTTCTTCTTCTTTTTCTTCTTCTTCTTCTTCCCACTCTTCTTCTGCTTCTTCTTCTTCTTCATCATCTTCTACTTCATCTTCTTCTTGCTCTACTTTTTTTCTATTTTTCTTCTTCTTCTTTTACTTCTTGTTCTTTTTCTTCTTCTTCTTCTTCTTCTTCCTCCTCTACGTGTTTTTCTTCTTCTTCTTCTTCTCCTTCTTCTTTTCCTTCTTCCTTTCTTCTTCCTCTTCTACTTCTTCTTCTTCTTTTTCTTCTTTTTCTTCTTCTTCTTCATCATCGACTTCTTCCTCCTCTTTTTCTTCTTCTTCCTCTTCTCCTTCCTTTTCTTCTTCTTATTCTTTTTCCTCTTCTTCTCCTTCTCCTTCTTCTTCTTCTACATCTACTTGTATTTCTTCTTCTTCTGCATCTTCTTCATCTTCTTCTTCTTCTACTTCTTCTTCTTCTTCTCCTTCTTCTTCTCCTTCATCATCATTTTCTTCTTCTCTTCTTCTTGTTCTTCTTTTTCTTCTTCATCTTCTTCCTACACCTCCTTCTCGTTCTCCTCTTCCATCTTTTCCTTCTCTTTCTCCTTCTGCTTCTTCTTCTTTTTTCTTCTTTTTTCTTTTTTCTTTCTTCTGCCTCATTTCTTGTTCCTTCTTTCTTCTTTCTTCTTTCTTCTTCCTTCCTTCTTCCTTCTTCCTTCTTCCTTCTTGCTTCTTCCTTCTTCCTTCTTCCTTGCATCTTTCTTCTTCCTTTTTCCATCTTTCTTCTTCTTTCTTTTTTCTTTTTTCTTCTTTCTTCTTTCTTTTTTCTTCATGCTTTGTTCTTCTTTCTTTCTTACCACTTTCTTTCTTTCTTTGTTTTTCTGCTTCTTTTTTCATCATCATCATCTCTTCTTCTCTATTATCTTCTTCTTCTACTAATTCTTAATCTTTATCCCGAAACCATAATTCCTAATCCTTAATCTCTCTTTGTTAATTCCCATTGTCAAATCCTTAATCCCTAATAACCAATCCCTAACATTTAATATTTAATCCATTCTGAATTCTTAATCCGTAATCCCTCAACCTTAAACCTAAATCTTTAATCACTAAAGCCTAATCCTTAATCCCTAATCTATATAGTATTTAATCCTTCTTAATCTTTAATCCCTAATCTCTAATCCTTAATCTCTTCTTCTTCTTCTCCTTCTTCCTCATCCTCCTCTTGTTCTTCTTCCTCTTCTTCCTCAACTTCTTCTTCTTCTTCTTCTTCTTCCTCTTCTACTTCTTCTTTATCTTCTACTTGTTCTTTCTCATATTTATCTTCTTCTTCTTCTTCTTCCACTTCTTCTTCTGCTTCATCTTCCCCTTCTTCTTCTTATTCTTCTTATTCTACTTCCACTTCTTATCCTTATTCATTCTCATCTTCTTCTTCTTCTTCTTCTTCTTCTTTTTCTTCTTCTCCTTCTACTACAACTTCTTATTCTCTTCTTCTTCTTCTTCTTCTTCTTCTATTTTTTCTTGTTCTCTTTCTTCCAATTATTCTTCTTCCTCTCCATCTTTCTCTTCTTCTTCTTCTCCTTCTCCTTCACCTTCTCCATAACCTTCTCCTACACCTCCTTCTCATTCTCCTCCTGTTTTTCTTTCTCTTTCTCTTTCTCCTTCTTCTTCTTCTTCTTCATCCTCTTCTTCTTTCTTCCTTCTTCTTTGTTCTTTATTCTTTTTTCTTTCTACTTTCATATTTTTCTTCCTTCTTCCTTCTTCCTTATTTCTTCAACCTTCCTTCTTCTTTACTCCTACAATCTTGCTCCTTCCATCTTCCTTCTTCCTTCATGCTTATCTCTTCTTCCTTCTTCCTTCTTCATTTCTTCTTTATTCCTTTTTCTTCTTTATTCCTTCATTCTTCTTCTTTGTTTTGTCTTCTTCTTTCTTCTTTTTTCTAATGATTCCTTCTTATTTATTCTTCTTCTTTCTTTCTTTTTTCTTGTTCTTCTTCTTCTTTCTTCATCATCTTCCTCGTCTTCTACATCTTCTACTACTATTACTTCATCATCATCATCTTCTTCTTCTCTTCTTCTTCATCTTCTTCCTCTTCTTTTCCTTTTCGTCTTATTCTTCTTCTTCTTTTCGTCTGCTTCTTCAGCTTATTCTTCTTCTTCTCCTTCTTCTCCTGTTTCCTCTTCTTCTTCTTCTTTTTTGTCTTCTTCTTCTTCTTCTACTCCTCTTCTTCTTCTTCTTCTTCCTCCTCTTCTTCTTCCACTTCATCATCATCTTCTTCTTCTTCTTCCACCTCTTCTTCCACTTCTTCTTCTTCTTCTTCTTCTTCTTCTTCTTCTTCCTCTTCGTCTTCTTCTTCTACTTCTTCAACTTCTTCTTCTTGTTCTTCTTCTTTTTCTTCTTCTTCTTTTTCTTCTTCTTCCTCCTCTTCTTTTTTCTTCTTCCCTTCCCCTTGTCTTCTTCTACTTCCTCTTCCACTTCCTCTTCCTCTTTCTCTTCTTTGTCTTCTTCTTCTTCTTCTTCTTCTTCTTCTTCTTCTCCTTCTTCCATTTTTTCTTTTTTTGTCTTCTTATGCTTCTTCTTCTACTTCCTCTTTTCCTCTACTTCTTCGACTTCTTCTTCTTCTTCTCCTCCTCCTTCAATTTCCTCTTCTTCTTCTTCTTCTACTACTACTCTTCTTCTTCTTCTTCTACTTCTTGTTCCTCCTCCTCTTCTTCTTCCACTTCTTCTTCTTCTTCTTCTTCTACCTCATCACTCTCTTCTTCTTCTTTCTCTTCTTCTACATCTACTTCTCCTTCTTCTTCTTCTTCTTATTCTTCTTTCTCTTCTTCTTTTTCTTCTTCACCTTCCCCTTATCTTCTTCTACCTCCTCTTCCACTTCAACTTCCTCTTCCTCTTCTTCTACTTCTTCTTCCTACTCTTCTACTTTTTCTTCTTTCCCTCCCCCTTATCTTCTTCTTCCCCCCTCTTCCATTTTCTCTTCCTCTTCCTCTTCTTTGTCTTCTTCTTCTTCTTCTTCTTCTTTTTTCTCTTCTAGATCTTCTCCTTTGTTGTCTTATTCTTCTTCTTCTACTTCTTCTTTTCCTCTACTTCTTTGACTTCTCCTTTTTCTTCTCCTTCTTCTTTAGTTTCCTCTTCTTCTTCTTCTTTTTTGTCTTCTACTTCTTCTTCTTCTTCTTCTTCTTTTCTCTTCTCTTGTTCCACATCTTCCTCTTCTTCTTCTTCTTCTTCCTCTTCTTCTTCTACTTCTTCTTATTATTATTATTATTATTATTATTATTATTCTTCTTCATCATCATCTTCTTTCTCTTCTTCTTTCTCTTCTTCCCCTTCCCCTTACCCTTATCATCTTCTGTCTCCTCATCCACTTCATCTTCCTCTTCCTCTTCTTCATGTTGTTCTTCATGTTGTTCTTCTTCTTCTTCTTTATCTTCTTCCATCTTCCTCTTCCATCTTCCTTCTTGCTTCTTCTATCTTCTTTCTTCTTTCTTCTTTCTTCTTTCCTCTTTCTTCTTCTTTCTTTTCTTCTTCTTCTTCTTTTTCTTCTTCTTTTTTCCCTTCTTCTTCTTTGTTTTCTTTTTCTTTCTCTCTTTCTTCTTCCTTTTCTTCTTCTTCATCATCATCATCTTCTCCTTCTTTTATTCTTCTTCCTAAACCTTCTTCTTCTTCTTATTCTTATTCTTATTCTTATTCTTCTTCTTCTTCTTCTCATTCTTCTTCTCCATCCCCTGCTCCTTCTTCTTCTTGTTCTTGTTGTTGTTCTTCTTCTCTTCTTCTTCTTCTTTTTATTCCTCTTCTTATTCCTCATCTTCTTCTTCATGTGCTTCCTCTTCTTCTTTTTCTTCTTCTTCTTCGTCGTCTTCTGCTTCTTCCTCCAATTTTTCTTTTTCTTTTTGTTCTTCCTCTTCTTCTTATTCTCCTTCATCTTCTTCTTCGTCTTCTTCTTCTTCTTCTTCTTCTTCCTTTACTTCTTCTTGTATTTCTTCTTCTTCTTGTTCTGCTTCTTCGTCTTCTTCTTCTACCTCTTCTTTTTCTTCTTCTTCTTCCTTTTCTTCGTCCTTGTCTTCTCCTTCTTTCTCTCTTCTTTCCTCTTCCTCTTCTACTTCTTCTTCTACTTCATTGTCTTCTTCTTCCTCCACTTCTCTTCTTCTTCTTCTTCTTCTTCTTCCTCTTCTTATTCTCTTCTTCTTCTTCCTCTTCTTATTCTTCTTCTTCTTCTTCCTCATCTTCTTTTTCCACTTCTTCTTCTTCTTCGCCTTCTTTTTCTTCTTCTTCTTCTTCTTCTTCTTCTTCAACTTCTTCTGCCTCATCATCTTCCTCTTCTTCTTCTTCTTTTTCTTCTTTTTCTTTGTCTTCTTCATTTCTTCTACCTCTTCTCCCTCTTCTTCCCCTTCCTTTTTGTCTTCTACTACCTCTTTCACTTCTTCTTCCTCTTCCTTTAATCTTCTTTGTCTTCTTCTTCTTCTTCTTCATCTACTTCTTTCTTTGAACATCCTCATTCCTTTTTCCTTATTTCTTCCTTCTTCTTTCTTCCTTTCGCTACTTCCTTCTTCCTTCTTCTTTCTTCCTTCATCCATCTTCTTTCTTCCTTCTTCTCTCCTGATTCTTCTTTCTTCTTCTTTCTACATCTTCTTATTTTTCTTCTTCTCCCTTATTTTTCTCTTCTTCTTCTTCTTCCTCTTCTACTTCCTCGTCTTCTCCTTCTTCCTCTTCTTCTTCTTCTTATTCTTCTTCTTCCCATTGTTTTTCCTCTTCTTCTTCTTCTTCTTCTTTTTCCTTTTATTCTTCTTGTTCTTCTTTTTCTTCTTCGTCTTCGTCTTCTTCTTCTTCTTCTTCGGTTCTTCTTCCTCTTCTTCTTCCTCTACTTATTTTTCTTCTTTTCCTTGTTATTCTTCTTCTTCTATTTCTTGTTCTTTTTTCATCTTCTTCTTTTTCTCCATCTCCTTCTTTTCAATCTCCTTCTTCATCTTCTTTTATTTCTTCTTCTTCCCGACTTCATCTTCTTCTTCTTCTTCTTATTCTTCTTCTTCTTCTTCTTCTTCTTCTTCGTCTTCTTTTTCCTTTTCTTCTTCTTCTTCTTGTTTTTCTTCTTCTTCTTCTTCGTCTTCTTCTTCTTCATCTTCTAGTTCTTCTTCCTCTTCTTCTTCCACTACTTGTTTTTCTTATTTTTCTTCTTCTTCTTTTTCTCCTACTTGTTCTTTTTCTTCTTTTTCTATTTGTTTTTTTCTTCTTCTTGTTCTCCTTCTTTTTAATCTTCTTCCTCTTCTTCTTCTTCTTCTTCTTCTTCTTTTATTCTTCTTCTTCTTCTCCTTCTACTTCTTTTCTTCTTCTTCTTCTTTTTATTCTTCTTCTTCTTCCTCTTTTTCTTCTTCTCTTCTTCTTCTTCTTCTTCTTCCTCTTCCTTATCTTCTTCTTCTTCTTCTTATTCTTGTTGTTCTTCTCCTTCTTCTTCTTCTTCTTCTTCTTCTTCTTCTTCTTATTCTTCTTCTTCTTCTTCTTCCTCTTTTTCTTCTTCTTCTTCTTCTTCTTCCTCTTGTTCTTCTTCTTCTTCCCCTTCTTCTTCAACTTCTTCTTCTTCCTGTTCTTCTTCTTCCACTTCTTCTTCTTCTTCTTCTTCTTCTTCAACCTCTTTATATTCTTCTTCTTCTTCTGCTTCTTTATCTTCATTTACTTCTTTTTCTTCTTCCTCATCTTCCTCTTATTCTTTTTGCTCTATTTCTTTCTCTTCTACTACTTCTTCTTATCCTACTCCTACACCTCCTCTCGTTCTCCTCTTCCTCCTTTTCCTTCTCCTTCTTCTTCTTCTTCTTCTTTCTTCTTTCTTCTTTCTTTCTTCTTTTTTCTTTCTTGTTTCTTATATATTCTTCCTTCTTTCTTTCTTCTTCCATCTTGCTTCCTTCTTCCTTCTTCTTCGTTCCTTCTTTCTTCTAACTTCTTGTTCTTCCTTCTTCCTTTTTGTTGCTTCTCACTTCTTTCTTCTTCCTTCTTCCTTCTTCCTTCTTCCTTCTTCCTTCTTCTTTCTTTTCTTTTTCTTTCTTTTCTCTATCTTTTTTCTCCTTTCTTCTTTCTTCTTTCTTCTTTTGTCTTCTTCTTTTTTCTTCTTCCTTATTTCTTCTTCTTTCTTTCTCCTTCTTTCTTTCTTTTTCTTCTTCTTTCAAAATCGTCTTCTTCTTCTCCTTCTTCTTCTTCTTCTTACCCATCTTCTTCTTCTTCTCCTTCTTCTTCTTTATCTCGAAACCACAATCCCTAATCCCGTATACCCTTATCCATAAAACATAATCTATAATCCCAAATCCATAATCCCTAATCTCTGATTGCTAATCCTCTTTGACAAATCCTTAATCCTTATTAACTAATCCTTAAAATTTAATCTTTAATCCATCCCTTATCCATAATCCTTAATCCCTAATCCTTAAACCCTAACAAAAAATCCTTAATCCCGAATGCCTAATCCTTAAACCTTAATCTTCACTATCTAATTCTTAATCTCTAATTCCTAATTCTTAATCCCTAAACCCCAATCCTTAATTCGTAATCCCTAATCCTTAATCCTTAATATGCAATCCTTAATCACTTAATCAATAACTCCTAATTTGTGATTGCTAATCTAATCCCTAATCCCTAATCCCTAAATCTTAATCCTAATTCCCAAATACTTATTACCTAATCCCTAATCTATAAACCTTGACCCTAATCACTAATCCTTAATCCCAAATTCCTTCTTCTTCCTCTTCTCCTTCCTATTTCTCTTCTTCCTCTTCTTCTTCTCTTCTTACTTCTTCATCTTTTCATTCTTCTTCTTCACCTTCTTCTTCTTATTCCTCTTCTGCTTCTGCTTCTTCTTCTACTTCTTCTTCTTCTTCTTCTTCTTCTTTTATTTCCTCATCTTCTACTTCTTCTTCTTCTCTTTCTATATTTTCTTCTTTTTCTTATTATGCTTCTTCTTCTGCTTCATCATCATCATCATCTTCTTCTTCTTACTCCATTATTTTTTTTCTTCTTCTTCTACCCTTCCTTTTGCTTAAGCTTTTTCCTCTTTTCCTTCATTATACTCTTCTTTTTCTTCTTTTTGCACTTCTTCTTCTACTTCCTCCTCCTCTTCTTCCTCATCTTTCTCTATGTCTTCTTCCTCCCCTTCTTCTTTTTCTTACTCTTCTTCTTCTTACCCTCGTCTCTTACTCTTCTTCTTCGTGATCTTCTTTTTGTTCTTCTTCCTCTTCTTCCACATCTTCCTCTTCTTCTTCTCCTTCTTCTTCTTCCTCTTTTACTTGTTCTTCATTATCTTTCTCATCTTCTTCTTCTTCTTCTTCTTCTTCCCCTTCTTCTTCTTCTTCTCCTTCATCTTCTTCCTATTTTTATTCTTCCTCTACATCCTCTTCTTTGCCTTCTTCTTCTTCTTCTTCTTCCTTATCTTCTTCCACATCTTCTTCTTCTTCTTCTACTACTTGTTCATATTCTTCTTCTTCTTCCTTTTCTTCTTCTTTTTCTTCGTCATCTTCTACTTCTTCTCCTTCTTCCTTTATTTTTCTCCCTCTCCTTCTTTCTCGTCTTCTTCTTCTTCTCTTCCTCCTTCTCTATCTTCTTCTCCTTCTCCCTCTCCTTCATCATCATCATCTTCTTCTTCATCTTCTTCTTCTTCTTTCTTTGCTCTTCTTTCTTCTTTATTCTTTCTTCTTTCTTACTTCTTCTTCCCTCTTCCCTCTTCCATATTCCTTCCTCCTTACTTCTTCCTTCTTCCGTCTTTAATCTTGCTTCTTCCATCTTCCTTCTTGCTTCTTTCTTCTTCCTTCTTCCTTCTTCCTTCTTCATTCTTCCTTCTTTCTTTTTCTTCTTTCTTCTTCCTCTTTTCTTCTTTCTTCTTTCTTCTTTCCTCTTCTTTCTTCTTATTCCTTCCAATTTCTTCTTTCTTACTTTTTTCTTCTATTTTCTTCACCGTCTTGTACTTCTTCTTCTTGTTCTGCTACAACTACTACTTCTTCCTCCTATTCTTCTTGTTATTCTTCTCTTTTGCTTCTTCTTCTTCTATTACTTGTTATACTTCTTCTTCTTCTTCTTCTTCACCTATTCTTCTACTTCTTTTGACTTCTACTTCTTCTTCTTCTTTTTCTTTGCTTTGCTCTTCATCATCATTATCATCATCTTCTTCTTCTTCTTTATCTTTTTTACATCTTCTTCTCTTCCTCTTCTTCTTCTTCTTCTTCTTCCTCCTCCTCATCTTCTTCCACTTCTCCTTCATCTTCCTCGTATTCCTCTTCTTTCTCTTCTTCTTCTTCTTCTTTTTCTTCTTCTTATTCATCATCATCATCTTCTTCTTCTTCATCATCATGATCATCAAGATCTTCTTCTTTTTCTTCTTCTTCTTTGTCATCTTCTTCTTCTTCTTCTTCTTTTTACCCTTCCTCTTCGTCTTCTTCTACCACCTACTCTTCCTCTTCCTCTTCTTTGTCTTCATCTTCTTCTCCATTTTCTTCTTCTATTTCTTCTTCATCTTCTTCCTTCTTCCTTCTTACTTCTTCCTTTTTCCTTCTTCCGTCTTCTATCTTTCTACTTCTTTTTTCTTTCCTCTCTCTTCTTCAATCTTTTTCTTCTTCTTCTCCTTCTTCTTCATATTCCTCTTCTTTCATTTCTTCTTCTTCCTTTCTTTCATTTTCTACTACTTCTTCATCTTCCCCTTCTTCTCTTCTTCTTCTTTATTCTTCTTCTTCTTCCTCTTCCCCTTCTTCTTCTTCTTGCTCTTCTACTTCTTCTTCTAGTACTTCTTCTTCTTCTTCATCTTCCCCTTCTTATTCTTCTTCCTCCTCTTCTTCTTCTTTTGCTTCTTCTCCTTCTTCTTCTTCTTCTTCTTCTTCTACTTTTTGTTCTTCTTATTGTTCTTCCTTTTCTTATTCTCCTTCTTCTTCTTCTTCTTCTTTCTCTTCCTCTTTGTCTTCTTCTTCCTCTTCTTCTAGTTCCTCTCCTTCTTCTACTTATTTTTCTTCTTCATCTTCTTCTTCTTCTAGTTCTTCTTCTTTTTCTTCTTCTATTTCCACTGCTTCCTCTTCTTCTTCTACTTCTTCTTCTTTATCTTCTTCCTCTCCTCCTCCTCTTCCTCTTCTTCTTCTTCTGTTTTCCTCTTCTTCCTCTTCTTCTTCTTCTTCTTCTTCTTTGTCTTCTTTTACTTCTTTTGTTCTT
>JAIUJO010000348.1:150000-162500 GCA_023846275.1 Vanilla planifolia
TTTTCTTTTTCTTCTTCCTCTTCTTCTTCTTCCTCTTCTTCCCCTTCTTCCTCTTCTTCTTCTTCTTCATCTTCTTTTTTTTCTTATTCTTATTCTTCTTATTTTCCTCTTACTCTTCCTCTTCTTCCTCATCTTCTTCTTCTTCATCATCCTCTTGCTCTTCTTCTTCTTCCTCAACTACATCTTCTTCTTCCACTTCTTCTTCTTTATCTTGTTCTTCTTTCTATTCGTCTTCTTCTTCTACTTCCTCTGCTTCTTCTTCTTCTTTTTCTTCTTCTTCTTCTTCTTCTTCTTCTTCTTCTTCTCCTCCTCCTTCTTTGCCTTCTTCTTCTTCTTCTTCTTTTCCTAATTTTTCTTCTTTTTCTTCTTCCGTTCGTACTTCTTCTTCTACTTCCGCCTCTTGTTCCTTATCTTCCACTTCTTCTTCTTGCTCTTATTCTTCTTCCATTTCTTCTTCTTTGACTTGCCCTTCTTCTTCTTCTTTCTTCTTCTTCTTCTTCTTCCTCATCTTTCTTTTCTTCTTCCTCTTCTTCCCCTTCTCCTTTTCCCTTTTCATCTTCAACTTCTTCTTCTTCATCATCTTCTTCTTGTTCTTCTTCTTCTTCTTCTTCTTGTACTTCTTCTTCTTCTCCTTCTTCTTATTCTTCCTCTTCTTCTTCTTTTCCTATTCTACTTCTCCCTCTTCTTCTTCCTTTTCTTCTTCTTCATCATCATCTTCTTCTTATTCTTTTTAACCTTCTTCTTCTTCTTTGTTTTCTTTTTCTTTCTCTTCCTATTCTTCTTCATCCTCTTCTTTTTCTTCTTCTTTCTCCTCTTCCTCTTCATCTTCATCTTCTTTTACAACTTGTTCTTGTCCTGCTTCTTCATCTACTTCATCTTTTACTTCATCATTGTCTTTTTTTTGTACTTCATCTTCGACTTCTTCGTCATCTTCCTCTTCTTCTTCTTCTTCATCTTCTTCCTGTACTTCCTCTTCGTCTTCTTCTTCCTCTTCCTCCACCCCTTCTTCTTCTACTTCTTCTTCAACTTCTTCTTCTTATTCCTCTTTTTCTTCTTCTTCTTTTTCTTCTTCTTCTTCTAGTTCTTCTCCATTCTGTTCTTCTTCCACTTCTTCTTCTTCTTCTTCGTTTCCCTCTTCCCCTTCTTCTTCTTCTTCTTCTTCTTCTTATTTTTCCTCAACTTCTTCTTCTTCTTCTTCTTCTTCCTTTTCTTGTTCTTCCTCCTTTCTTCTTCTACTTCTTCTTCCTCTTTGCCTTCTTCTTCTTATTCTTTTTTGTCTTCTTCTTTTTCTTCTTCTTCTTCTTCTTCTTCTTCTTCTTATTCATTCATTTTTTCTACTTCTTCTCAATCTTCTTCCTCTTCTTTTTCTTTTTCCTCTTCTTGCTCCTCTTCTTTCTCTTCTTCTTCTTCCACTTCTTCTACTTCTGCTTGAAGTTCTTCTTGCTCTTCTTCTTCTCTTTCTTCTTCTTCTTCTTCCTCTTCCTCTTCTTCTACTTCTAATTCTTTTTTTCCTTCTTCTTTTTCTTCCTCTTCTTCTTCCTCTCCTTTTTCTTCCTCTTCTTCCACTTCTTCCTTGTCTTCTTCTTCTTCTTCTTCTTCTTCTTCTTTTTCCTCTTACTCTTCCTCTTCTTCCTCATCTTCTTCTTCTTCGTCATCCCCTTGCTCTTCTTCTTCTTCCTCAACTTCTTCTTTTTCTTCTTCTTCTTCTTCCTCTTCTTCCCTATCTTCCTCGTCTTCTTCATCTTCTTCTTCCACTTCTTCTTCTTTTTCTTGTTCTTCATTCTCTTCTTCTTCTTCTTCTTCTTCTTCTTCTTTATCTTCTTCTTCTTCTTCTTTCTCTTCTTCTTCTTCTTCCTCTTCTTCTTCTTCTTCTTGTTCTTCTCCTCCTTCTCCTCCTCCTTCTTTGCCTTCTTGTTCTTGCTATTCTTTTCCTCCTTTTTCTTCATCTTCTTTTTTCTTCTTCTACTTCTTCTTCTCCTTCTTCTTCTTCTTATTCTTCTTCTTTTTCTTCTTCCTATTCTTCTTCTCTCTCTCTTCTTCTTCTTCTTCTTCATCATCATCATCATTTTCTTCTTCTTCTTCTTTACCTTCTTCTTCTTCTTTTTCTTCTTCTTCCTCTTCCTATTCTTTTTCTTCCTCTTCTTCTTCTTCTTCCTCCTCCTCTTCCTCTTCTTCTTCTTCTTCTTTTACATCTTCTTCTTGTTCTCCTTCTTCATCTTCTTTTTCTTTATCTTTGTCTTCTTTTTCTACTTCCTCTTTGACTTCTTCATCTTCTTCTTCATCATCTTCTTCTTCTTCATCTTCTTCCTCTTCATCTTCTTCCTCCACTTCCTCTTTGTTTTCTTCTTTGACTTCCTCTACCCCTTCCTCTTCCGCTTCCTCTTCTTTGTCTTTTTCTTCTTCTTCTTCTTCGCCATCCTCTTCCTTCTTCCTTCATCCATCTTTGTTCTACCATCGTTTACTTATATCTTCCATCTTCCTTAATCCTTCTTCTTTCTTCCTTATTCCATCTAAATTCTTCCTGCTACTTTCTTCTATCTACTTTCTTTTTTCTTTTTCTTCCTTCTTCTTCTTCTTCTTCTTCCTCATCACCATCTTCTTCTTCTTCTTCTTCCTCTTCTTCTTCGTCTTCTTTTTCTTCTACTTCTTCATCTTTTTCATCTTCCTGCTCTTCCTCTTCTACTTCTACGTTTTCTTTTTCTTCGTCATCTTCCTCTTTTCCTACTTCTTCGACGTCTTCATCTTCTACTTCTTTTTCTTTTCTTCAATTCTTCTTCCTTTTCATCTTCTTCTTCCACTTTGTCTTCATCTACTTCCTCCTCTTCCACATCATCGTCTTCTTCTTCTTCCTCTTCTTCTACTTCTTTTTCTTCTTCTTCCTTCTTCCTTCTTCCTTTGTTCTACTTATCTCTTCCTTCCTCATTCTTCTTTCTTTCTTCTTTCGTCTATGTTCTTCCTTCTTTCTTCTTTCCTCTTTCTTTTTCTTCCTTTTTCATCATCTTCTTCTTCTTCTTCCACATCTTCTTCTGCTTCTTCATCATCATCTTCCCAAACATCTTCTTCATCTACATTTTCTTCTTCACCTTCTTTAACTTCTTCCTCTTTTTCCTTCGCTTCTTCTTCCTATTCTTCTTCTTCTTCTTTTCCTTCCTCTTCACGTTCATCATCTCCTTCTTCTTCCCTTCTTCTTTCTCTTCTTCTTCTTCTTCCTCTTCCCCTTCTACTTCCCATTTTTATTTTTCTTCTTCCTCTTTATCTTCTTCTCCTTCTTCTTCTTACTCTTGATACTCTTCCCTTTCATCATCATCTTGTTCTGCTAATACTATTTCTTGTTTTCCTTCTTCTCTTCTTCTTCTTCTTCTTCTTCTTTTTCCTCTTTTTCTAGTTGTTTTTACTCTTGTCCTTCTTCTTCTTCTTCTTCTTCTTCTGCTTCTTCTTCTTCCTCTTCTTCCACTTCTTCCACTTCTTCTTCTTCCTCTTTTTCTTCCACCTCTAGTTCCTATTTTTTCTCTTCTTTTACTTTCACTTGTTTTTCTTCTTCTTCCTCTTCTTCTCCTAGCTCCTCTTCTTCTTCTTGCTCATCTTCTTCTACTTCCTCTTCTTCTTCCTATTCCTCCTCCTCTTCTCTTCTTCTTCATTTTCTTCCCCTTCTTCTTCCTCTTCTTCTTCATCCTCATCTTCTACTTATTCTTCTACTTCTTCTTCTTCCCACTTCTTCTTCTTCTTCTTCTTCTTCATATTCTTCTTCTTCTATTTATTCTTTTACTTCTTTTTCTTCTTTTTCTTCTTCTTCTTCTTCTTCTACTTTCCCTTCTTGTTCTTCTTCTCGCCCTTCTTCTTCTTCTTCTTTTCTTCTTTTTCTTCTCCTTCTTCTTCTTCTTATTATTATTATTATTATTATTATTATTATTATTATTATTATTATTCTTCCTCTTGTGCTTCTTCTGCTTTCTCCTCGTTTTCCGTATTTTCCTCACGTTTTTCTTCTTCCTCTTCCTCTTCTTCTAAATTTCTTCTGATTATTTTTATTCTTCTTATTCTTCTACATCTTCTTGTTGTTCTTCTTCCTCATCTTCCTCTTCTTCATCTTCAACATCATCTTCTTCCACCTCCTCCTCTTTCTCTTCTTTTTCGTCCTCTACTTCTTCTTTTTCCTCTTTTCCTTCTTCTTCCTTTTCTTCTACTTTTTCTTTCCCTTCTTCATCTTCTTCCTCTTCTTCACCTTCTTATTCTTCTTCTTCCTCTTATTCTACTTCTTCTTCTTATTCTTCTTCTTCTTCTTTTTCTTCTTCTTCTCCTTCTTCTTCCTCTTCTTCTTCTTCTTCTTCTTTTTCTACTAAACCTTCTTCTTCTTCTTCTTCTTCTTCCTTAACTTCTTGTTCTTGTTGTTCTTCTTCTTCTACTACTTCTTCTTCCTCTTCTTCTTCTTTTTCTTCTTCTCCATCTTCTTTATCCATTTCTTCTTCTTCTCCTTCTTCTACTACTTCTTCTTCCTCTTCTCTTTCATCTTCTTTTGTTTCTTCTTCTTCTTCTTCTTCTTCCTCATCTTCCTCTTGTTCTTCTTCCTATTCCTCTTTCGCCTCTAGTTTCTCTTCTTTGCCTTCTTTTACATTCTCTTCTTTTTCTTCTTCATCCTCTTGTTCTTCTTGCTCTTTTTCTTCTTTTTGTTCTTCTACTTCTGCTTCTTCTTCTTCTTCTTCTTCTTTCTCTTCCTCATTTTTTGCTTCTTCTTTTTCGTGTTCTTCCTCTTCTTCCTCTTCCACCCCTTACACTCTTATTGTTTTTCTTCGTCCTTTACTTCTTCCTCTTCTTCTTTCTCTTTGTCTACTTCTTCTTCCTCATCTTCTTCTTCCGCTTCTTCTTTTCCCTCTTCTTCCTCACCTTCTTCTTCTTCCTTTTCCCACTTATTCTTCTTTTTCTTCTTCTTTTTCCTCCTCTTCTGCTTCGTCTTTTTATTATTCTTCATCTTCTTTCCCTTCTTTTCCTTCTTCCTCTTCTTCTTTTCATGCTTCTACTTCTTCTTCCTTCTTTTGTGCCTCAACTTCCTCTTCTTAATCTGCTTCTCTTACATCTTCTTCCTCTTATTCTTCTTTCCCTCTTCTTCTAGTTCTTATTCTTTTTATGGTTCCTAATCTTCTTCTTTTTCTTCTTCCTCTTCTTTATTATCTTCCACTTCTTCTTCTTCTTCTTCTTCTCCCTCTTCTTCATCTTCTTCCTCCTCTTTCTCTTCTTCTTCTTCTTCTTTTTTCTCCTGCTCTTCTCTTTCTTCCCTTTCTTCTTCTTCTTCTTCCCCTTCTTCAACTTCTTCCTCTTCTTCTTCTTCTTATTCTTATTCTACTTCTTCTTCTTCTTCTACTTCTTTTTCTTGTTCTTCTTCACCTTCTTTTTTTTTGTTCTTCTTCCTCCTACTCCTCCTCCTCCTCCACCTCTTCTTCTTTTTCTTCTTCTTCTCCTTCCCCTTTATCTTCTTCTTCTTTATATTTTTAAACAAATTCTTCTTCTTCTTCTTCTATTACTGCTACTATTACTACTACTGTTTCTTCTTCCTCTTCATTTTCTTATTCTTCTTCTTCTTTTTCTTCTTCTTCTACATCTTCTTCCTCTTCATGTTCTTCTTCTTCTTCTACCTCTTCTTCTCCTTCTTCTTCTTCTTCGAATTCTTCTTCAACTTCTATTTCTTCTCGTTCATCTTCCTCTTTCTTTTCTTCTTTTTCTTCTTCTTATTTTGGTACTTCTTCTATTTCCTACTCTAACTTCTCTTTGCCCTCTACTTCTTCTTCATCTCACTTTTGCTCTTCTTCTTCTTCTTTTTCTACTACTTCTTCTTCTTCTACTTCATGTTCCTCTTCCTCTTCTTTCAGTTCTTCTGCTTTCCCTTTTTTTGCTTCTTCTTCTTCTTCTTCTTGTTCTTCTTCTCGCTCTTCTTTTTCTTCTTCTTCTTCTTCTTTACTTATTCTTCCTCTTTTTCTTCCTATTCTTCTTCTTCTTTATCTAATTGTACTTCCTCTTTTTCTTCATTTTCTACTTTTTCTTCTTCTTCTTCTTCTTCTTCTTCTTTTTCTTCTATTTCTTATTCTTCTTCTTCCTCAACATCTGCTTCTTCTTCTACTTGTTCTTCTACTTCTTCTTCTTCTTCAACATCTTCATCATCTTCTTCTTCCTCTACTTCTACTTCATCCTCTTCCTCGTCCTTCTTCTTCATCTTCTACTTTTTTTACTTCTTCTTCTTCTTATTCTTCTTCTACTACTTCTTTATCTTCTTCTTTTTCTTCTTTCTTTCGTTCTTCCTCTTCTTCTTCTTTTTCTTGTCCTTCTTCTTCTTCTTCTTCTTCTTCTTCTTCGTCTACCACTACAACTACCTCTTCTACTTCTTCCTCTAGTCCTTTTTCTTCTACTTCTTATTTTTCTTATTTTTCTTCTTCTTATTCTTCCTTTTCTAATTCTTCTTCTTCTTTGTCATCTTCTTGTTCTTCTTTTTCCTGTTCTTTGTCTCCTTCTTCTTCTTTTTGTCTTCTTTTTCTTCTTGTTCCTCTTCTTCTTCTACTTTTACTTCTACCTCTTCTCCTTCATCAATTCCTCTTCTTCTTCTTCCTTCTCTTTTTTTTCTTCTTCTTCTTCCTCTTCTCCTTCATCTTCTTCATCTTCCACTTCTACTTCTTCTCTTCTCCTTCTTCTTTACCTTTTGCTTCTTCTTCTTCTTCTTCTTCTTCCACTTCTTCTTCTTTCTCTTATTCTTCCTCTTCCTCTTCTTCTTCTTTTCTTATTTTTCTCTTCTTCCTCTTCTTCCTGTTCTTCTTCTTCTTTCCCTTCTTTTTCTTCTTCTCCATCTTTTTCCTCATCTTTCTCGTCTTCTTCTTCTTGTTCTTCTTCCTACTTTTTATCTTCTTCTCCTTCTTTTTTCTACTCTTCTTATTTTTCTTCTTCTTCTTCTCCTCCTCCTTCCCCTTCTTCCCCTTCTTCTTCTTTCCTTTCTTTTTCTTCTTCTTCTTATTTTTCTACTTCTTCTACTTCCACCTCTTATTCCTTATCTTCCTCTTCTTTGCCTTCCTCTCCTTCTTCTTCTTCTTCCACATCTTCTTCTTTCACTTCTTCTTCTTCTTCTAAATCTTCTTGTTATTCCTCTTCCTTTTCATCTTCTTCCTACTCTTCTTCTTCTTCTTCTTCCTCTAAATCATCTTTCTCTTATTCTTCCTCTTCTTCTTCTTCCTCTTCAACTTCGTCCTTTTCTTCTTCTCTTTCTTCCCTATCTCCTTATTCTTCCTCTTCTTCTCCTTAATGTTGTTCTCCTTCCTCTTTGTCTTCTTCTTATTCTTCTTCATTTTCTTCTTCTTCTTCTTTTTCATCTTTCCATTCTTCTTCTGCTTCTTCTTCATGTTCTTCTTTTTCTTCTTCCCCTTCTTCTTCTTCTTCTTGTTCTTCTTTCTCAAGTTCTTCTTTTTCTTCCTCCACCTCTTCTTCCTCTTCTTCCTCTTCTGTCTCTTCTTCTTCTTCTTCCTCTTCTTCCTCTTCAACTTCTTCTTTTTCTTCATCCTCTTCTTCCTCATCGTCTTCGTCCTCTTCTTTTTCTCCTTCTTCCACTTCTTCTTCTTCTTTTTCTTCTTCCTCCACTTTCTCTTCTTCTCTTCTTCTTCTTCTTCTTCTTCTTTGTCTTCTACTTCTTCTTCTCTTCTTCCTCATCATCTTCTTATTCTTCTTCTTCGTCCAATACTTCTTCTTCTCCTTCTTCTACTTGTTCTTATTCATCATCTTCTTCTTCTTCTTCTTCTTCATCATCTTCTACATCTTCTTCTTAATCTTTTTCCTCTTCCTCCTCTTATTCTTCTTCCTCTTCTTTTTTCTCCTCTAGTTCCTCTTCTTTCTCTACATCTACTTTCTCTTCTCTTTCTTCTTCTTCCTCTTATTCTTCTTGCTCTTCTTCTTCTTATTGTTTTCCTTCTTCTTCTTCTTCTTCTTTCTCTACTTCTTCTTCTTCTTCTTCTTCTTCTTCTTTTTCTTCCTCTTCTTCTTCTTGTTTTTCTTCTTCTTATTCCTAATCTTCCTTTACTTCTTTGTCTTCTTTCTCTTCCTCTTCTTCTTCTTTCTGCCCTTTCTCTTCTCTTTCTTTTTCTTCTTCTCGTTCTTTTTCTTCGTCTTCTTCTACATCTTCTCCTCCTTCTTCTCCTACTTCTCCAAATTGTTCTTCTTCTTCTTATTCTTCTTCTTCCTCTTATTATTATTATTATTCCTCTTCTTCTTCTTCTTCATCTGCTTCTTCCACTTCTTCTTCTTCTTCTTCTAATTCTTCTTCTTCTTTTTCTTATTCTTCATCTTCTTCTTTACCTACTTGTTCATGTTCTTCAACTTCTTCAATATATTCTTCTTCTTTTTCCTCCTCTTCTTTGTCATCTTCTTCTTCCGTTTCTTCTTTTTCTTTTACTTCCTTTTCAGCAACATCTTCCTATTCCAACTTCCTCTTCATCTTCCTTTTGCCCTTCCTCTTCTTCATCATCTTCTTCTTTTTCTTCTTTATCTTCTTCCTTCTTTCTTTTTCCATCTTCCTTCTTCCTTCTTCCCACTTCCTTCTTCTTTCTTCTTGCTTCCATCTACTTTCTTCCTTCTGGTTTCTTTTTTCTACTTTATACTTTCCTTCTATCTATTTTTCTTCTTCTTCTTCTTCTTCTTCGTCATTTTCTTCTTCCTCGTCATCTTCTTCTTCTTCTTCTTCGTTTTCCCAAACTTCTTCTTCTTCTTTTTCTTCTTCCCCTTCTTCTCCTTCTTCTTGTTCTTCTTCCTCTTCTTCTTCTTACTATTTTAATTCTTCTTTTTCTACTTCTTCTTCATCTTCAACTTCCTCTTCTTCTTCTTCTTCTTCTCTTGTACTTCTTCATTCCTTCGTCTTCTTCCTTTTTATCTTCTTCTTCCTCTGCTTCCTCTTCCTCTGTCCCTTCTTCTTCTTACTCTTCTTCTTTTTCTTCTTTTTCTTCTTCTTCTACTACTTCTTCTTCTTCTTCTTCTTCTTTTGCTCCAAATTCTTCTTCTTTCGCCTCATCCTCTTCTTTTTCTTCTACTTCTTCTACTACTACTACTATTACTATTACTACTACATCTTCTTCTTCTTCCTCCTCTACCTCTTCTTATTCTTCTCCTTCTTCTTCTCCTTCTTCTCCTTCTACTTCTTCTTCTTCTCCTTCTTCCTCTTCTTCCTCTTGTCCTTCTTTCCCTTTTTCTTTCTCCTCCATTTCCTCTAATTTCTCTTCTTCAACCTTCCCTACTTTCTCTTTTTCTACCTCTTCTTCTTCTTGCTCTTCTTCTTTGTTTTGTTCTTCTTCTCCTCCTTGTTCTTTTTCTTCTTATTTTTCTTCTTCTTCTTCGCCTTTTTCTTCTTCTTCTTCTTCTTCTTCCTTTTCTTCTTCTTCTTCTCCCTCATCTTCTTCTTCCTCCTATTCTTCCACTTCCTCCTCTTCTTCTCTTTTTCTTTTTCTTCTAACTCTTCTTCTTCCTCCTCTTCTTTTGCTTCTTCCTCTTCTTCTTCTTCTTCATCTTATACTTGTTCTTCTTCCTCTTTTTCCTCATCTTCCTCAACAAGTTCTTCTTCTTCTTCTAATTACTTATTCTTCTTCTTCTTCTTCTACTTCTTTCTATTCCTCCTCTTCTTCTTCTTCTTCTTCTTCTCCTTCTTCTTCTTCTTCCCCTTCTACTTCTTCTTAATCAACTTAGTCTTCTTCTTCTTCTTCTTCATCATCTTCTTCTTCTGCTTCTTCTTCTTTTTCTACTTCTTCTTCTTCCACCTCTTGTTCCTAATCTTCCTCTTCTTCTACTTCATCATCTTCTTCTTCTTCTGCTTATTAGTCTCATTCCTTACCTTTCTCTTTTTCATCTTCCTCTCCCACTTCTTCATTGTCTTCTTCTTCTTTCTCCTTTTCTTCTTCTTCTTCTTCTTCTTCTTCCACTTCTTCCTCATCTTCCTCTACCTCTTCTCCTCCTTCTTCTTCCTCTTCTTCTTCTTCTTCTTCCTGCTCTTTGTCCTCCTACTCTTCTTCTTCTTCCTTTTTTTCTTCTTCTTGTTCTACTTCTTCTTCTTCTTCCACTTCTTCTCCTTCTTCTACCTCTTCTTCTTTTTCTTCCTATTCTTATTCTTATTCTTCCTTTTCTTCTTCTTCTTCTTCTTATTCTTCTTCTTCTTCTTCTTCTTCCTCCGCCTCTTCTTCACCATCTTCTTCTTCTTCTTCTTCTACTTCTTCTTTTTCTTCATCCCCTTTTCCATCTTCTTCTTCTTCTTCTTCTATTTCTTCTATCTTCATCTTCGTCTTCTTCCTCTTCTATTTCTTCTGATTCTTCTTCTTTTTCTTCATCTTCTTCTTCCCCTTCTTCTTCTCCTTCTTTTTCTTCTACTTCTTCTTCTTCTCAATCTTCTTCTTCTTTGCCTTCTATTTCTTCTTGTTCTTCTTCCTCTTCTTTTTCTTCTTGTTCTTCTACTTCTTCTTCTTCTTCATCTTCTTCTTCTTCTTCTTTTTCTTCTTCCTCTTCTTCATCCTCTACTTCTTCCTCTTCTTTTTCCTCTGCTTGCAGTTCTTCTTCATCTTCTTCTTCTTCCTCTTGTTTTTCTTCCTCATCCTCCTTTACTTCTTCATCCTCTTCTTCTTCTTCTTCCACCCCAACTTCTTCTTCTTCTTCTTACTCTTCTTCCTTGTCTTCCTCATCTTCTTCTTCCTTTTCTCCTTCTTCTTTCTCTTCTTCTTCTTCCTCCTCTTCTTCTTCTTCTTTTCTATCTTTTTTTTCTTCTTCTTCATTTTGAATTTGTTATTATTATTCTTCTTCTTCTTCTCTTACTTTTTCTTCATTTTTGCCTTCTTTTTTTACTTCTTCTTTGACTTCTTCATTTTCATCTTCTTCTTCTTCTGCATCTTCTTCTTTCTCTACTTCTTCTTCTTCCACTTCCTCTTCAACTTCCTCTACCTCTTCCTCTTCGTCTTCTTTGTCTTGTTCTTCTTCTTCTTAAACCTCCTCCTTCTTTCTTCTTGCATCTTCCTCCTTCCTTCATTCTACTTATTTCTTCCATCTTCCGTCTTCCAAATTCTTTCTTCCTTCTTCCATATAAATTCTTCTTTCCTCTTTCTTCTTTCTACTTTTTTTCTTGTTTTTCTTCCTTCTTCAACTTCTTCTTCTTCTTCCTCATCTTTCTCCCTATCTTCTTCTTCTTCTTCCTCTTCTTCACCTTCCTATTCTTCTTCTTCTTTTTCGTCTTTGCTTTCTTCATCTTCTACTTCCTTTTCTCTTCTTCTTCTTTCTCCTCTCCTTTTTCTTCTTCCTCATCCTCTTCTTGTTCTTGTTATTCTTTTTCTTCTTTATTTTCTTCTTCGTCTTCTTCTTCTTCTTCTTCTTCTTCTTCTACTTCAACTTCTTCTTCTTTTTCTTTTTCCTCCTCATCCACTTCTTTTTCTTTTTCTTCATCTTCTTCTTATTTTTCTACTTCTAATAATTTTTCAACTTTTTTTTCTTCTTCATCTTCTTCTTCATCTTCTTCTTCTTCTTCTTCTTCTTACACTTTTTCTTCGTCTTCTTCTAGTTCTACTTCTTCTTCCTCCTCCTCTTTGTGCACTACTTTTTATTCTTCTTCTTCTACTACTACTAGTACTCATCTTCTTGTACTTGTACTTCTTCTTATTCCTTTTCCTCATCTTCTACTTCTTTTTCTTCTTCTTCCTCTTTTTCTTCTTCATATTATTCTACTACTTCTTTTTCTTTTGCTTCCTCTTCTTCCTCTTGCTCTTCTTCCTCATCCTCTTTCTCCAGTAGTTTCTCTTCTTTCTTTGCTTCTACTTTCTCTACTTTTTCTTCTTCTTCCTCTACTTCTTCTAGCTATTCTTCTTCTTCTTCTGCTTCTTCTTCTATTATTTTTCTTCATCTTCTTCCTCTTTTTCATCCTTTTTTTCATCCTCTTCTTCTTCTTTTTCTTCCTCTTCTTCTTCTTCCTCCTCGTCCTCTTCCTTTTCTTCTTCTTCTTCTACTACTACAACTACTACTTCTTCTTCTACTTCTTTTTCTTCTTCATCTTCTTCATCTTTTTCCTCTTCTTCTACTTCTTATTCTTCTTCTTCTTCTTCTTCTTCCTCTTCTTCTTCTTCTTCTTCTTTTTCTTCTACTTCTTCTTCTTCTTCTTCCTCTAATTCCTCTTCTTATTCTTCCAATTCTTCTTTCTTCTCTAGTTCCTCTTCTTTCTCTTCTTCTACTTTCTCTTCTTTTTCTTCTTCTTCCAGTTGTTGTTCTTCTTCTTCTTTATCTTCCTCCACTTCTTTCTCTTCTTCCTCTTATTCCTCCTTCTCTTCTTCTTTGTCTCCCTCTTCTTCTTCTGTTCTTCTTTATCTTCTACTTCTTCTTCTTCCTCTTCCCCTTCTTTTTCTTCGTCTTCCTCTTCATTGTCTTCCTCTTCTTCTTCCCTTTATTCATCATCATCATCATCATCTTCTTCTTCTTCTTCTACTTCTTCTTCCCCTTCTTTTTCTTCTTCCCCTGTTTCTTCT
>JAIUJO010000348.1:167500-172500 GCA_023846275.1 Vanilla planifolia
TCCCTCTTCTTCTTCTCCTCCTCCTTCTTCTTTCTCTTCTTTTTCTGCTTCTTTTTCTTCTTCTTCTTCTACTTCTTCGTATCCCTGTTCGACTTCTTGTTCTTCTTCTTGCTCTTGCTCTTCTTTTACTTCTTCTTCTTTTACGTCATCATCATCTTCCACCTTCTCTTCTTCTTCTTCTTCTTCTTCCTCTTCTTTTTCTTCTTCTACTAATACTACTACTACTACTTCTACTTCTTTCTCTTCTTCTTCTTCTCCTCCTCCTCCTCCTTCTTCTTCTTCTCTTCTTCTTCTTCTTCTTCTTCCTGTTCTTCTTGTTCTCTTCTCCTACTTCATTTTCTTTTTCTTCATTTTTCGCTTCTTTTTCTTTCACTTCTTCTTATTCTTCTTCTTCCCCTTTCTTCTTCCTCTTCTCCCTCTTCTTCTCTTCTCCTTCTTCTTCTTGTTCTTCCTTCTCTTCTTTTTCTAAATCTTTTTCTTCTTCTTCTTCTTCTTATTCCTTTTTGACTTCTTGTTCTTTCTATTCTTCCTCATCTTTTTGTTCTACTTCACTATCATCTTCCTCTTATTATTTCTCCTCCTCTTCTTCTTCTTCTTCTACTACTACTACTACTACTACTACTTCTTATTGTTGTTGTTCTTCTTCTTCTTCTTCTTCTTTTTCTTATACGTCCTCTTCGCCTTCTTCTTCTTACTCTACTACTTCGTCTTCCACTTCTTCTTCTACTACTACTTCTTCTTCTTCTTCTTCTAATTGTTCTACTTCTTCTTTCTCTTCCTTTTCTTTTCTTCTTTTTCTTCTTGTTCTTCTTCTTCTTCTTCTTCTTTTTCTTCTTCTTCTTCCTTTTCTTCTTCTTTCTCTTCAACTTCTTCTTCATCTTATCTTCTTGTTGTTCCTCTTCTTCTTCTTCCTCTTCTTCTTCCTCCTCTTCTTCTTCTTCCCATTCCCCTTCAACTTCTTCATCTTCTTCTCCTTCTTCCTCTTTTTCTTCTTCATCATGATCTTCCTTCTCTTTATCTTCTTCAACTTCTTCATCCTCATCTAGTTCTTTTTCTTCCTCTTCTTCTACTTCTTCTTTTTCTTCTTCTTCTTCCTCCTCTTATTCTTCTTCTTCGTCTTCTTCTTCATCTTCTTCAGTTTCTTTGTGTTCTTCTTTTTCTACTTCTTTTTCTTCTTCTTCTATTCTTTACATCTTCTTTCTCTTCTTCTTCAACTTATTCTTCTTCTTTTGCTTCTCCTTCTTCTTCTCTTTCTTCTTCTTTGTCTTCTTCTTCTTCTTCTTCGTCATCTTCTTCTTCTTGTTCTCCTAGTTGTTGTTCTTCTTCTTTTTCTTCTTCTTCTTAATCATCATCAACTTCTTGTTTTACATCTTCTAACTTTTCCTGTTCTTCTTCTTCTTCTTCTCCTTCATCTTCTTCTTCTTCTTCTTCCTCTTCTTCTTCTTCTTCTCTTCTTCTTCTTCTTTTTCTTCTTCTCTTCTTCTTCATCTTCTTCTTCTTCTTCTTCCTTTCCTCTTCTTGTTCTTCCACTTCATCATCTACTTCTTTTCTTCCCCTTCTTCTTCTTCTTCTTCTACTTCCTTTCCTCTTCTTGTTCTTCCACTTCATCATCTTCTTCTTTTCTTCCCCTTCTTCTTCTTCTTCTTCTTCTTCTTATTCTTTCCTCTTCATCTTCTTTGCCTTCTTTCTCCTCCTCTTCTTCTTCTTCTTCTTCTTCTTCTTCTCCTTTTATTTGTTGTTCTTCTGCTTCTTCCTTTTCTTCTTCTTCTTCATCATCATCATAATCATCATCTTGTTCTTCTACTTCTTCTTCTTCTTCTTCTTCCTCTTCTACTTCTTCCTTTTCTTCTCCACCCCTCCTCCTTCATCTTCTTCTTTATGTTGTTCTTGTTCTCTTGTTCTTCTTCTTCCTCTTCTTTTCTTCTTCTTCTTCGTCGTCTTCTTCTTCTTCTTCTTCATTTTTCTCTTCTTCTTCTTTCACTTCTTCTTCATCATCATCATCTTCTTCTTCTTTGTATTCACCTTCATCTTCTTCTTCTAACTGTTCCTCTTCTTATTCACCCTCTTCTTCTTCTTCTACTTCTTCCTCTTCTTGTTCTTCTTCTTGTTCTTCCTCTTGTTCTTCTTCTCCATCTTCAACTTCTTCTTCTTCCACTTCTTCCTCTTCTACATCTCCTTCTTCTTCTACTCCTTATTCTTCTCCTTCTCCTTCTTCTTCTACTTCTTCTTCTTCTCCTCCACCTTTTTCTTCGTCGACGTCTTTTTCTTCTTCTTCTTCTTCTTCTTTTTCTTCTTCTACTACTTCTACATCTTCTTTTTCTTCTTCTTTTTCTTCTTCCTGTTTTTCTTCATCTCCCTCTTCTATTCTTCTCCTTCCTCGTCTTTTTGTTCCTGTTCTTCTTCTTCTACTTCTTTTTCTTCCTCTACTTCTTCTCCTTCTTCCTCTTCATCTTTTTCTTCTACTTGGACTTCTTATTCTTCTTCTTCTTCTTCTTTTTCTAATATTTTTTCTTCTTCTTTTTCTTCTTCCTCTTCTTCTTCTTCTTCTTCTTCCTCTTCTTCTTCTTCTTTTTCTATTTCCTTTTGTTATTTTTCTTCTTCTTCTTTTTCCTCTTCCTATTCTTCTTCATCTTCTTGATCCTACTCTTCATCTTCTTTCTCTTGTTGTTCTTCCTCTTGTTGTTCTACTTCATCTTCTTCTTTCCCTTCTTTTTCTCCTTCTTCCTCATCTTCTTCTACTTCTTTTTCCTCTTCTTCATTTTCTTCTTCTTCTTCTTCTTCTTCTTCCTTTTCTCCTTCTTTATCTTCATGTTTTCTACTTCTACTTCTTCTTCTTCTTTTCTCTTCTTCTTCTTCCTCTTCTTTTTCTTCTTCTTCTTCTCCTTCTCCTCTTTTTCATCCTCCTCTTCTTCTTTTTCATCTTACTCTTCTTTTTCTTCTTCTTCTTCATCGTCTTTTTCTTCTTCTTCCTCTACTTCTGTTTTTTCGTCTACTACTTCTATTTTTTAAACTTCATCTTCTTCTTCTTAGTTCCACTTTAATCTTTTTTTTTCTTCTTCTTCTTTTAGTTCTTGTTCTTTTTTTCTTCTTCTCTTTCTTCTTCTTTCTCTTCTTCTTCTTCTTTTTGCAATTCTTGTTCTTCTCCTTCTTCTTTTGGTCCTTCATCATCATCATCATCATCATCATCATCTTCTTCTTCTACTACTTCTTCTTCTTCTTCCTCTTCTACATTTTCTACTACTACTTCCTTTCCTCCTTCTTCTTCTTCTTCTTCTTCTTCTTCACATCTATTGCTGCTTCTTCTTCTCGTCTTTTTCTTTCTGACTTCTTCTCCTACTTCTTCTTTCTTCTTCTCCTTCCACAACAACTTCTTCTTCTTCTTCTTCTTCTCATCTCCATCTTCTTCTTCTTCTTATTCTACCTCATATTCTACTCGTTCTTCTTCTTCTTCTTCTTCTTCACCTTCTTCTTCTTCTTCTTCTTTATTTTGCTCTTCTTTTTCTTCTTCTTCCATTTCTTCCTTTTCTTCTACCTGTTCTAATTCTTTTTTTCTTCTTCCTCCTCTTCTTCTACTTCTTCTTCTTGCCCTTCTTTATTCTTCTTCTTATTGTTCTTCTTCTCCCTCTTTTTCTTCTTATTCCTCATCTTCTTGTTCTTTTTCTTCCTCTTCATTCTTTTCTTCCTCATCTTCCTCTTCTTTATCTTTTTTCTTCTTTTTCTTCTGCTTCTTCTTCTCCTTCTTCTTCTTCTTCTGCTGCTATTTCTTCTTCTTCTTCTTCTTCTTCTTCTGCTGCTATTTCTTCTTCTTCTTCTTCTTCTTCCCCCTCTTCTTCTTCCCCTTATTATTGTTTTTCTTCTTCTTCCTTTTCTTCTCCTGCTTCTCCTATTTCTTATTCTCCTTCTTCTTCTTCTTCTTCTTCTTCTACTTCTACTTCTTCTGCTCCTTCACCTCCTCCTCTGTCTTCTTCTCCTCCTTCTTCTCCTTCTTCTTCTTCTTCTTCTTCTTCTTCCACTTTTTCCTCTTTTTCTTGTTCTTCTTCCTCTTAGTCTTCTTCTTCATCTTCTTCTTCTTCTTCTTCCCGTTTTGAGCCTCTTCTTCTTCTTCAACTTCCACTTCCATCTTTTCTTTCTCTTCTTTTTCTTCTTCGTCTTCTTCAACTTGTTTTTCTTCCTCGACTTCTTCCTCTCCTTCCACTTATTCTTCTCTATTTTTTTCTTATTCAACTTCTTACTCTTCTTCATGTTCTTCTTCTTCTTCTACTTCTTCTTCTTCTTCATCTTCTTCTTCTTCTTCCTCTTCTTCTCCTTTTCCTTATATTAATTTTCTTCTACTTCTTGTTATTCTTCTTTTTTTTCTTCTTCTTCTTCTACTTCTTTTTCTTCTTACTCTTCTTCTTCTACTTCAACTTCTTTATCCTCTTCTTCCTCTTCTTCTTCTTGCTCTTCTTTTAGTTCTTCCTCCTCATCTTTCACTTCTACTTCTTTGAGTTCTTCGTCTTCATCTTCTTCTCCTCTTTCTTCAACTTCTTCTTCCTCTTCTACCACTTCTTCCTCATCTTCCTTAAATTTTTCTTTTCTCGTTCTGCTAAGTCTTCTTCTTCTTCTTCCTCTTCCTCTTCTTCATCTTCTTCTTTTTCTAGTTTTTCTTCTTCTTCTTCTTCTTCTTCTTCGTCTTCTTCTTTTTCTTCTTCTTCTTCCTATTCTTGTTCTTAGTTTTCTTCTTCTTCTTGTTCTCCATCCGTTTCTTCTTCCTCCACTTCTTCTTCTTTTTGCACTTTTCCTCCTCTAATTCTTCCATATCTTCTTCTTCGTCTTCTCCGACGTCTTCTTCTTTTTTCCTCAACTTCTCCTTCCTCTTCTTCCTCATCTTTCTCTTTTTTCTTCTAACTCTTCTTCTTCTTCTTCCTCCTCTTCTTCATCTTGTTCTTCTTCATCCTCTACTTCTTCATCTTCTTCCTCTTCTTGTTCTTCTTCTTTGTCTTCTTCTTCTTCTTCTTCTT